>PVLD010000240.1:237983-334721 GCA_004027595.1 Dinomys branickii | reverse complement strand
TGTGTACTGGCTGCTCTGGCTCCACCTTGCCTCCAGGTGCTGATTAGGAAGGTTGCTGCAGAGTGGGGACTCTGCTTCAGTGGCTGTTGCAACCTCTCATCCTCACACTGGATTTGACCACAGTTCCCAACCACCATTGCCTCTTTTCCTGGCTGCGCCCTCTCCTCTCCAGTTCTGGACCAGCTCTTGGAACTCCGCTGACTTTGCAATTTTAGGTGGTTAAATTTCCTCCTTCCTTACATCTGGCCATAGTGAAGGGCAAGTGACTGATACTGGGTCTACTCGTTTCTCTCCTCTTTCTTTCTCTCCTTCCTTCCTTTTCTTTCTTTCTTTCTTTTTCCTTTCTCTCCTCCCTCCATCCTTCCTTCCCTTCCTTCCTTCCTTCCTTCCTTCCTTCTTTCCTTCCATTATGGGGTTAACCCTGCACACACCAAGCAAGCACTTCACTACAGAGCTACATCACAGCCCTTTTCATTTCATTTTGAGACAGGGTCTTGTTAGGTTACCCAGGCTGACCTTGCACTTGAGATTCTCCAGCTTCAGCCTATGGAATAGCTAGCATGAAAGGCCTGCACCACTGCACCTAGCTGTTATGTTTTTGTTTTTTTAGGGTTGGGGTTTTCACTCAGCACCTGGGGCCTTACATGCTAGGTAAGCACTTAACTGCTTAATTATGTCTCTATCTCTAGTGCTTTTAATTTTTCTTGTTTTAAGCAGGGTCTCTCTGGTTTTATTTTCAGGCTAGCCTCAAACTTGCAATCCTCCTGCCTCAGCCTCCCAAGTAGTTGGCTTTATAGGCATGTGCAACCACATCTGGCTGTGAAGAGTGCTTTAAGATATAAAAGCATTTTTTAAATGCTATACTATTGACTGAGCAATTCATTGTCTTAGGGAGGGTAAGAGAAAGAAGTCAGGAGAGAATAGATGAGAGGGGCAAGTGAGGTCAGGAAGGAGTTGACATAGGAATATTCAAGGAAAGACCCTGGAAGGTGAGGAGACTGAGGGCTGAATGCAGGGTGCTTGAGCTAGTGAACTCAGGCGTATGGGCAGGTAGTGGGGCTGGGTACAGGGCTGGGTCACTGGAAATGAAGAAGCTCACAAAGTGCATGGTCGATGAACTGATGTCATCCAGGGTGATGCTGGTGTTGCCTGGGAGATGGGGTGGAGAGGAAGGCTGGCTGAAGCTCTCATGCCAAAGCCTTCAGGTGGATGCTCTGGCTTACAGGATCCACCCTGGGACTACACATGGGGAAGGAGTAATCTGTCAACACAAACCTGGGCCTATAGTCAGAAGAAAGGGTAACGTGTGCTGGGAGCAAACCCCAAATACCCCAGCAGATGCTCCATAAGAGACCAGTCTACCTTGTGGCTCTGGCCCTGGAATTGAGGTCAAGGGACTTCTGTCCACTTTAGTCTTTAACACCCACAGTTTATTTGTGACATGATACTTCCCAGTTCACCTGAAAGCCAGAGGCCTAGGTGTTTTGTCAACAGTGGCTTCTGTATTCAGACAAAAGCCACATGGCCCAAGAAGTGTTTGGGGTGGTCAGGCTTATGTCCCCTTAAGCTGCAGGTGGAGGGGTACTGCACTTTCATTTAGAGCAGTGCTTCTCAGTAGCATTTTAACATATTCCAGAATTGCTTGGGGGCCTGTTAAAGGAAAGGTTACCAGGTCCGAAGCCAAGTGTTTGATTCAGAGAGGCTGATGGGGGTCAGACAAGTGGTTGCCCTGCTGGTCTGGGGACCACACTTCAAGAGCCACTGATTCAGAGGCTTGGGTCTGAATTCTGCCAGCACTGGAACCACTTGGGGAGTTTTAAAACGCTCGTGGTCTGAGTTGAGGCCTGACTATCAGGAATTTTTCAAAGCTCCCTCTGTGACTATGATACGCTATGAGGGCTGAGAGCGCCTGATTGAAAGTATGGGCCCCTTGAGAAAAGCACATGAGAATCGATTTCTTCCTCTTTGAGCAGCGTGGATATTTACTTAATCTATTTGGACAGTCAGTTTCCAAGAGACAGTTCATTACGTATGTTCATCAGTTATGTTGTGATACAGTCCCTCATTTGGCTTTGCGATCCCAAGCCCCGATCAGCAGAGTGCACCTTTCCAGTCCAGAGGGACATTGCAGCATTTGTGCATCTGGAAAGACCTGTTTAGATGGATTTTCAATTCAAAGGGACATTTAGAAATGTGGCATATTTCATTTCGTTAATGGAAGGGACATGGCTCATTAAGCCCTACCAATAAGTTTCCACTTGAAAAGCTTTATAACTTCCTGGTCATTCTAGGGGTAAGGGGGCTTTGCAAATTTGAAAAACACATCTTATTTGGAAACCACAGAACTTGCTTCTCAGTTGCTCACATTAAGGAGCTATTAACAACCAAGACAAAGGAGCTGTGCAGTGAGTTTTGCACTCACGAAGTCATGATTTCCTATTTCTCAGCTGATTTATACACAGCTATTTATTGTTCTACTGTAAGCCAGTTGTAGCTTCCTCTGTCTGGGCACACAATTCTAGAAGTTTATAGTTGTGACCAAGTTATAATGAGGTCCTTCTAGTATACCCATAACCAGATTATATTAAACAAGCTCCAAAACTAACTTCAGGTTCTACAACATTTTTTAAAATCCCCCCAATAATGCAATGTTATATAATGTAATAAAACCTCCTTGTAGTACTGTTTAAGAGCATGAATTTGAAGTCTATATACTGGACTATAATTCCTAGTTAAAGCATTTTACTTTGAGGGGAAATTGCATAATTTCCCCGAGTTTTATTACATCTATCTGTAAAATGGGTATCTTAAATCACTTCGTTTAACTACCTCACACACAGGCTTTTATATCAAAAGATTCAATGAATGAAGGCTTTCTGCAAAGTTAAATAAAATAAAATAAAATACAAATGTTAACTATTGCTACCACTGTGCTTACAGAATGTAAAATTCTAAAAAATGTGTTTTTAGGGATAATGGAGGATTTGGTGCAAATATTTTTATTTCTATTGGAATCGAAACAAAGATTTTTTTGCTGTATTCCACAGTCCTCGGACCAGACCAAATAACTTGCCAACTTGCCCCAGGAAATACTTGCTCCTGTAGCTAAGACTGAAAACCAATTAAATGACTTACTGACAGTCATACTTTGTTCATTAACATATCTAGACCTGTAATGCGAACCTTTCAGAGGTGAGTATCCAAACTGCAATCCCAAACTCACCTATTTATCGAGAAGTGCTAGTACTGCAGTTAAACCCGAATACTGGATCTTTAGCTTAGAAATAACAACTCATACATTAATATCTCTCATCTTAAAAGAAAACCAAATAATGTATGTACTGTAGCTTCATCACCACGCTCTAGACCATCTCCTCACTGCGCTGAACCGCCCAGAATGAGTGTGCAGTAAACTCTGTCCAGTCAGTTTCCTGCCTTGCAAGTCTTGCCTTAAAATTCTCCATCCAGGTCCTAAAGGACTGCAAATATTGTCTTCAGGGTTCCTTGACTGGGACTGTTAAGCAGTGTTTGCCCTACTGCAGTAAGGCCGAGAAGCTCAACTCTGCTTGATTAACTGGTTTTTCTGAGGGTCTTTTGGGAAGTAAACACAATCTTACTGAAAATCTTTCCAAAATATATTATGCCAACTTTCTCCCATAGCAAGATAGTTTGGTGTGCAGCTCCTAATAGAATCTTACTTACTTTCACGTGTTATTCAGAACCTTCAGCAATCTTTTTAAATACTGGTTTTGTCACCTGTCTAGACCACTAATGTGCCAGCTATTTGAAACTTAGGTGGGTGAGTCTTTGTTAAGTGCAAGTGGAGGGGTCTTCCAAGCTGCTGTCTCAGAAATCCTGGGGAAGGGGCCAAAAAAGGGTAATTCAAGATCTACGGGATTTCTGAGTCCCAGCCAAGGTCTGAGGTGCTCTCCCCTAATGTATCATTACTTAGGCAGAGTTGAGGGTGTCAGGATTCAATGTGCATCAGACTCATCTGAAGCGCTTATTTAAAATGTAAATTTCAGAATCTCATCATCAGAGATTCTAATTCATAGGCCAAAGTGGACCCTAGAATCCGTGTTTTAATCCAGCATCCCATAGTCATTTGCTGGCCACATTTTGTTAAGTGTTGATTGGTGTAAGTGTAGTAGATCCTCATAGCTACAGGAACTAGTAATACTGAACATCTATGTAATATCTAATAATGAGGCACAGCTTTCTGAAACAATACTGTCGTCCTGAGCTTCAGTTTCATTATTTGCAAAATACGATCATTTATTTATTTATTTATTTTTTTGTGGTACCGGGGATCAAACTCAGGACCCTGCGCTTGCTAGACAAGCGCTTATTCCACTGAGCTATATCCCCAGCCCAAAATACGATTATTAAAATGTATTAATCTCAGGAGATACTGCCTTTCCCCTGTCAGGACCCTGACTGCAGTACACATAACAAGTGAGCAACTGACAAATGTATTAAGACTTTGTTTTGAATTCTATCATTAATTTTATTAAATTGTTTAAATTCAATGTGCTGCATTGAATAGAATTTTCATAGCTTTTAGAATAATCTAAAGTATTTATAGTTTTCTCAAATATATTTATTTGTCACATTGAAATTCAATGTGTGTGCATTAATAAATCTGATCAATGCATAGAGTCTTAAATTAACAAATAAAATTAATCTTCCAAATGTACCAGATACTCTGCCTCTGACAAGCACTTAATAATTATAAAACAAGGATAACTATAATAAAGAAACAAAATATTATGGGGCCAGAGTCACAAGAAGATAACACTTTTTTTAAAAGAGTGAAAATTAAATCTTGAATACTGACTATACTTGAATATTACATTTAATTATAATTATACTTGAATAATAATTTATATGGAAAATTTAATAAATGAATTTAATCATTTACATTGAATTATATTATACTTGAATATTATGTTGATATATAATTTCTGTGAGTTATATCTCAATAATTCCATTATTCAAAGTGCATATATGGAGAATACAATAAAGGAAAAATGAAAGAAGTTTGTTTCATATATAAAAGAATTGCCTTGGTCTGTTTTCTGTTGCTGTAATGAAGTACCTAAGACCAGGCAAGTTATGAACAATAGAAGTTTATTTGGCTCATGGTTCTGGAGGCTGAGGAGGCCCAGAGCATGGCACCAGCATCTGCTTGGCACCTGGTGATGCCTTGTTGCTAATCACGTCATGTGCATGTGGAGCATCGTGTGCTGAGGCGGAGCAAGCGTGCTAGCTTGGGTCTCTTTCTTTTCCTATAAAGTCACTGACACCATAATGGTGGCCTCACTCTTATGATGCCACCCAGTCCTAATTACTTTCAAAGGCCCACCTACAAATACCATGAACCTATGACTTGGGAGATTACATTTCCAACATATGAACTTTGGGGGAACACATTCAAAGCTGATCAAAGCCCCGGATGTCTACGCAGGACTGCTGTGGTGCTCCACGTGACCAGGGAAGAGATGTACTGTCGCTCTGTTATCTTCAGCTCTTGGCTTCCACCTTATGGCTCAAGATGGCAGCCACCACTTCTGCATTCAAACTGGCGGGAGGGAGGAGAGGGAGACAAAAGGCATGGAACTTCCTCTTAAGGTGCTTCCACAGCTCCTTATTGGCAGAATTAGGTCACATTATCACTCTTCCCTAAAAGGGAGGCTGGGAAATGTAGTTCTTATTTAGCCGCGCATCTGGTTCATATTCAGCAGAGGACAGAATATTATGAAGGAGAAGGGACTGAACAAAGCAGTGGTCTCCACTACGTGGACATTAAATAGAGGGCTTTGAATATCATCTTAGAATAGTCCACATTTAATTCATCAAACAATTCAAAACTAGTAAATTGCTTTGAGGCAAAATGTGACACTGTTTCAGGTACATAATCTATCTGGTAGTGATGTGTAGGCTGGATTACAGCAAGGAAAAATTTAAAGTGGGAGGCCAAATAGATTGCAGGGGACAAACTGAGAAGTAAGGTAGGAAGAACTTAAGCCAGCGGCAGTAGGATTCTAGAGGAGACATTAAATTGAGAGAATGGAACCAAAGCTTTGGCAACTAAATATACTGTGTGGGATGGGCAAGGACCTAAGTCAGTCAATATTCAGTCATAACTCTCCAGCATGGAGGTGCACAAGCCCAAATATCTACCAAAGCCCAGTAGATAAGTAATTGGACAAAATGGGCTCCCATCTCCCCAACAGAAAAGCAGAAGACTTTCTCGGTACCTAGCAAAACACCATTTGGGACAGGCAGGAGGAAGTATATGAGACTCCTACACCAGGGAGAATAAGGCAGTTATCAAGTACCTCATATTTTTAATTTTAAGCTACTCTATTAAAGGAAACAACTTTCAGGAGTATGTTACCAGCTCCCCCCAAAGCCCCCAAGATGAGAAATAATTATAAAGTCAACATTTCTGCATGTCCAAGCAATAATATAAAAGCTAGTATTTATGCAATGTTTTTACAGTTTTTAAGGTATTTTAAAAACCATCCATTTAAGCACTCCCTTATTGTGTTTCCTATTTCACATGTGTAAGATTGAGAAATAGTCACTTGTAGTGACAGCCAGATTGCCAGGAGAGGGTGAAGCTGAGACCCTAATCCACGTGTTTCTGCCTTCTAATTGCAAGGCTCCACCACTGCTACATGAATAAGGGAAAGTGGTCATTTCTGGATTAAGCACGTGTTCATATATGCTGCACATTTTTGTTACTACAAAGAACTAAGAATGCCCCAACTAATTTGGGTATCACGATTAACCTACTGCTTCTACACGGATGCACTGACCAGTGCTGGTGTGATAGGATAGTTTTCTTTATTTGGGTCAGTTAGGCCTGGCAATCTTTCTGGCTGGCCTCAGTCTCTTGTACACATTCTTGGTTAGTGCGGCATCTGCCCCTCTTGCTGCTCTTGATTTAGGCAGGCTTTGCCTGCTGCTCATTGAAATTCCCGAGACTTCTGATTGGCTAGTGACCCAATTACATTTCCTTAAACTCTTCTCACCTGCACTCACAAAGGCACAAACCCTGCTGTGAACCTCCTTAAGATAATTAAAACTCTATTAACATGGAATAACATTTATCTGATAAGACAAGGTTAAGTATACTGTAGTAACTGATAACACAAAGAATTTGGAGGCATCCTAAATATCTTGTGGTAGGGTTTAGCTGTGTTTATCATTAGGAATGAAAAATGATATAGTCACATTAATTCACTGCGGAATGGTGGTTATGATAACTATATAGTCACACAAACCAACACATTATGTAGTGAAGGAGAAAAGGGCAAACAAGAAAGTAAATGTGCCATGTGCTTTGTACCATATTTTTTCAGTTTTTATTTTTTATTACTATATGTTTATAGTACATGAAGATTACATTCCTTGTGGAGAGTTGGTAAATGCACATAACATTTTAATTATCTTTTTCATCCACTTTCCCGCCCCTGCCTCTTCACTGCAGCTTGTGAGTTGCTTCCTATTTGAACAAAACCTATCTCCCTACTTCCTACTGAGATAGGAGATGGGGTGTGGCAAAGCTGGTTGGGGCAATGAGTGGGACCAGTCAATTACAAGACCCCAGGACAGCACCAGGTAATTCCCAGGTTCCTGTATGTAGAACTTCCCACGGGTTTCCCCTAGATGTGGGTGGCATGCAAAGACACAGATGCCACGAGGAGCTGCTGTTGTGACTTCGCGGTAGTTCACCCTGTGTCTTCCCGACCAGGTGTACTTTTAGTTTTGCTTTTTCTCTTCCTCTTTTGTTTGGCCCAAATTTGCTCTACAGATCCAGTTTGTCCCTCCCTCCACCACCTCTCAGTTTTCAAGTAAGCTTTGGTACCATTTTTGGCTTATCTCATTCAGTTCTTTGAGGTGAAAACAACCTGCAATAAGTTTAACTGGTGAGCCATTTCTAAAGGAATTACCTGATAACTCTATCACAGTGTCTCTTTCATTATGCTCTTTATTTATATTTTGAGTTTCTCATATAAGAGAAATCATGCCATATTAAGCATGTGTGTCTGATTCATTTCACTTAATATTATGGTCTCAAGGTGCATCTATTTTCTTGAAAATGCCCCAAGTTTATCTTTTCTTGTGGCAGAGTAGTCCTGCCTTGTGTGTAAATACCACATGTTACGTAGCCATTCATCTTTTGGTGGATGTATAGACCACTTCCAAGATTTAACTATCATAAATTATGCTGCTATAGGGAAAATGGTAGGAAAGGAATATAGCAATATGCTAACATGAGTTATGCAACATATAGCATACTCAAGGAGAAAGAAGTCTGTCAAAACAACATTTTCTAAGAACTGCAAAATAACACCAAAGATCAGCATCTCAACTTTTGTAGCAGGTTTGGTTTAGATATGGACTGACAGTAATACCAGGAGGCAACTCTTTAATCAGAAACTTGAACTGGGTGAAACTTGATGGAAACGACTGATCCAAACTATAAAACATGAATGACACAGTTTTACCACAAAATTAACAAAAACACAATGAAGGGCTAGGCTCTGGGGAGTTATCTAACCTCTTAGTGCCTCAGTTTCTTTCTCTTTACAGTGGTTATGTTGTCGAGGATGAAACTGAATGGCATGTCATACAGTAAGTGTTCAATAAATATCACTAAGAATATTCTGACATCAATTCGCTTTTTTTCTGGATAATAAAATGTTGATATGTATTAGTCATGTGTAGCAAAAGAATGGCTGTGTCAAGTGTCTGGCAACTTTATTGGCTCCTCCACCTACTTGATTGCCAGAAGCTTCTCCCTGGGTGGTAGAAGCCTGGAGTTTTTTCTCTCTCTCTCTCTGATCTGAAAACTCTGTAGTTTCTTCTCTGGGTGGAAAATTAACACCATCTGTGGGATCCAAAGTGAAATTGATTTCCACAGATTGGCAGAAAAACAGATTTCATGATGTTTTCTATGTGTAGCTTTCTTTAATCCCTTCCCCACTTGCAGCACACCAGAACCATCAAAGCTCCTATATGTGGCCTGCACTGTATCAGGCAAGAATAGACGAAGAGATCGAAGGGCCCTGAGAGAGTCAGCTGCAGGTGTCAGAGCATCTTAGGAGGGAGGCAGGATGGGAGGATGGACCAGCAATCACACTGTGGTCCACATTAGCTTGGGGGCCTTGGGAAAGAGGATTTACTCAGCCATCATTCCTTCCCAGGTAATAAGAGGGTAGATTCTTTCCAGCGCTAACATTCTATGACTCCATGCACCCCCCCGCCCCCCTACCACTTCCTCCGAAAAGACAGCAAACCGTTCAGATTGCATTGCCTCTGCTGACTCACAAGACCCCCGCCGCTGCTCACATCACCAAGCCTTTCTTCCCTGTAAACCCTGGCTGATACCAGGCAGAATTTAGAAAGGTTTAACATGGTCTTGCTTGGAGTTGGGGGTAGAGGAGGTGGGTTCCCTCCTGTGCCGGCTGGGTCTCTGCATTTCTGGGTTATCCTTGTTGCCATGGGCTATGCCATCTCATTTTTAAAGAGCACTCTGCATGGCTTACCCTGCCTGTCTTTCCCTGCACCCTTCGCCATGGTGTTGGCTGACTTCTCTCTTTCCTTTTCAGAAGTTCAGTTTACTTTGGGCTTCAGCTCATAGCTTTGATGATGAAAGAAAGGAGATCATATTTCCTTTAGTCAGAGCTATATTTTCAGGACACAGCTGCTGGACCCATTAGAAATAAAACAAGAGGAGAGATGAGGTCATGGGCAAACCTTACCCAGATTTCTCTTGGTGGGAGAAGAGTCATGTGAGAATTTAGTGTCAGGCGAGGTTGAGCCCAAGCAGACTTGTGGGTGAGTGCTAGGGCCTGACTGAAGGAGGGCTCTTTCCTAGGCTCTAGGAAGAACCACCTCCTAAGGTCTCAATACTATCTGACGGCTAGGAGAGGCCTCACTCGCTGACTCAGGGAGAGGTGGAAGGAAACCGTTCTAAGCCCTGTCATGCAGTGACCCTGAAACTATTTGACATTCCCTGAAAACCATAGCAAATGTGGCTGGTGCAGCACAGTTTGCAGGAGGCCATCTAGTTGGGTTAGGGGCCTTGTAATTTTTATTTATGTCATATGTGTGTGTACATAGTATATGCACACGCACAGACTTATGTGTGAACAGGTGGCTGAAGTGAGAACAACTTGTTTACAAAGGTACAAATATTTCAAATATTCACTCCAGGTTAGCAAATAGTGAACAGTAAGTCCAAGTCTTATGATCTGGTAATTCTCTCTCTCTCTACAGAGTAGTCATTGAGCTATTATGATTTTTCCAGTCACTATTCAGAGAGCTTACTAAGGTTTGCATCATTAATGTTCACTACAATTTTATCAGATTGAGCCCACTGTTATTCACATTATATGGATGGAAAAACAGAGGCTTGGATATTTTAGATAACTTCTCCAAACTCACAAAACAGCTAATTTTTAAAACAGAATTTAAGCAGAAGTTCCAGTCTACAGGACCTGTGTATCTATCAAGCAAACTACAGTATTTCCCAACATGGGGGCTCTATCTCAATGACATACTGAATGCCTTTCATTGTTAGGGCGAACTTTGTTCAGTGTAGGTTGAGAGCCAGGTTTTGGAGCCTTACTCTCCAGTTTCAAACCCCAATTCTGCTATCAATTTACTGTCGTAATCTTGAGCAAGTTGCTTAGCTTCCATGCTTCAGTTACCTCATGTATAAAATGGGAAGAAAAAGAAAACTTGGGGGCTGGGGAGATAGCTCAGTGGAATAAGCGCTTGCCTGGGAGGCACCAGGTCTTGAGTTCAATCACTGGTACCGCCAAAAACAAATAAGTAAAATGGAGAGGCACTAGCAGCGGTCTCACAGGGTGCTGTGAGGGTTCAACAAGGTAACACACACACAGCTCTGAGATTAGAACAACGCCGGCCCATTTCACTAACATCACTGTAAAAGTTTATTCATCTACTGTATAACTTAGGAAGTAAGTTTTTAGATATAGGCAAAGAGGACAACACATGGTTGATAAGGAAGGACGGACAGGCGGCGGGTGATTCTGGGAAAGAGGTTCAATTAAGCCTTGGAAGGATAAGGGAAATGCCTGGGCTTTGTTCTTTGTAGACAACTAAGGTGCTTATTTTAAAAACAAAGGTGGCACAATAACTTAAGGGCTTTAACCTGTCACAACCCCATTTAATCAGAGATGAGCGTAAGGAAAGAGCCAAGAGGATCGCAATGGTCTTTATTCAAACACTCTTTTGCCAGATTTTTTAAAGTTCCATTTGTAAGATGATCTATATATTCTATATAACATAAAGATATCCTCCATGCTAAAGAAGGAATTCAAATCATTTTATATCCTGATCCCATATCTATCTCGCAAATAACTTTCATTGACCTAATACCATTGGCATCCTCTGGCATGTATAAAACATGCTTTATAAATAGTAGCATAGCCCATGTTGCCATGGGCTCCTCTTGACTAAGGTAAATATGACAGTGTATTTTCTTAAGAAGATGATGTAATGCATGAGCCAGCTCTTTCACTGTGTATGCCAGAGAAGATTTGAGCTGGGGCATAATCAGTAGGGAACAGAAACAATTTTAAGACTTAAAGCTGGAGTTGGTTGGTTTTTATAGCGGTAAACTCAACCTGTTCCACCAGTTCTAATCCACTTGGCTGATTAAGTGACCAGCATGACCAGCCAGGTGTTCTCATCTACGTGTGACCAGCTTAGAAACACAAAGTTAAAGGAAGTGGAAAAATACAGGTTAATAGGGAAGAACCAAAGCTGTGTGCCAAGATTTAGCATGTAATGTTAATCACAGTGCTGATTTTAATAGTAAGAGTGCTCAACAGCTGGTAAGGTGTTTAAAAAAATTTAGTACATCTGCAAGACTCACTACTTTATAGTTATTGAAAATGATGTGGAAGGGACCAAAATGATAATCAGTGGGAATTATATTAATGATTTTTATAAAAAGCCACTAATGTGGTATTTAGAACAAAACACTATTTTGTAAAAGATAAAAAGATGCATATTTTAATAACTATTCCAACGAGGTGGTAAAATTATGGGTGATTTTTGTTTTATTCTTTTGCTTATGTGTACTATTTCATTTCTCTAGTAAGGGTCTAATAATGACATATCGAAGTTATTTAAAAGAAAAACAAGAAAACCATTTTTTCCTCCCTTCCAAGGAATCACCTCAGAGGGGAAAACATCTCTTACTTAGCATTGCGCCCACCCTCAGATCCCTGTTTGAACTTCTGGGTCTTCACAATGGAGAAAATCACCTTAGGCTTCCCTCAGAGCAGAGCAAAAGGAATGATTTTGAAATATGCCAGGGAATTCTGTTCTTATTGACAAGAGGTGCCCTCAACAAAGCCCCCTTAACCAGGAACCTTCTAGGGTTTCATCAGAACACAGCTGAACTGTGGCAGGGAAATACTCAGCTCCTCCAACTACAGCCATTCTGTGCCTCCTGAGGTGTCTAGGTTTGGGGTAGGTAGAGCACTTAGAAAGGTCACAATCCAGAATCTCAGATGAATACTGAGACATAATCACAGGCCTTATGAACACCCCTCTCACCAACACCTTATCACCGTCTCAGGTTTGGCTCTCCAGAAAAACATTACAAGAAACACTAAAAGCAAACAAGAAGTATCAAGGAGATAGAGGAAGAATCAGAGCCAGACTTGGATACAGCAGGATTGTTAGAATTATCAGACTGGGATTTTTAAAAAATGATTGAGATGCTAAGAGATCTAATGGGGGAAAAGCAATATAAGAAAAAGTAATATGTAAGAATAGGTGGATAACAGAAGAGTTATGGAAAATCTATGAAAAAATGCTAGAAATCTAAAATGGGTTTGATTATCTCATTAGTTGACTAGGCATAGCTGAGCTTGAGGATATGACAACAGTAACTTGTAAAACTGAAAATCAAAGAGAAAAAACAACTGAAAAAAAAAACCAGAATAGAATATCCCAAACCTATTAGACAACTACAAAAGACATAAATACACACAATGGGAACATAAAAAGAAGAAAAAGTATAGAAACAGAAGAAATACGTGAAGCAATAATGACATTACCTAAATTAATGTCAGACACTGAACTACAGATCCACGAAGTTTAGAGAACACCATGTAGGACAAATGACAAACAACTACGCTCAGCATTATCGTTTTCAAGCTTCAAAGAAAATCAAAGATAATGAAAAAAAAATTCTGAAAGAAGGGAGATTTTAAAAATACCTCACCTTTGAAGGTACCAGTGCGAGAATTATGTGTGAGTTCTCAGAAATCATGAAAACAAGAAAAGATTAAAATGAATTATTTAAAGTATTGAGAGGAGAAAACAACAGCATAGAAATTTACACCCTGTGAAATTACCCTCTAAAGGGGAAAGAGAAATAAAGGCAAACAAAAATTGAGGGAATTTGCTGTCAGTAGAAAGCTTTGCAAGAAATGTAATAAAAGTTTCAGAGAATCAAAACAACATAGGGCATGAACAGATCTAAATAAAGAAGGGAAGAGTACTGGAGAAGGACTGTGTGTGAGTAGAAGAAAAGCCATTATTTTTCTTATTAATTAATCTAACAGTTTTCTCAAACTAGTAATAGAACCTGTGTTCATATAGTTACACAAGTGCTGCGTATAAATGAAATGAATGACAGAAATGATAAAATGCATGAGAGGGAGCAATTGCAAATGTCTTGTTATTATACAGTGAGCTCACTACCTACGAAACAGTACAGTGTAATGTGAAGATGGACTTTGATGGCTGTGTCTATTACAAACTCTAAGGCAACCATAAAAATTTCTAAAAAGAAGTATAATTGACATACTAATAAAGGGGAAGAAACATTCACTTAAAACCACTAACGGCAGAAAAAGTGTGAAAGGTAAAAAAAATAGGAACAAAGAATAATGTTACCAAATAGAAAATAAGAAATATGTTCAATATTAATCCAACTATATCAATAATCTCTTGAACATCAACTATTTAAATGCACTATCTTGGGAAGTTTGGGCTGGTGTTACAAATTGTTATATATTGGGTAGCTTACAAACACAAAAATTACTTTGCTTTTGGCCTTTGTTTTGGCCTTTCCCCCACTGTTACAAGCCTCTTCTCTCAGGCTAAAGCGTCTTCCAGAGGAACGGAGTGTAGGATATTATCAAAGTGTAGGGGAAACCGTATCAGTGCCTCGCTTCATGTAGAAAAGGCATTTGACAATTCCACATCTTTTCAAGGAAAAAACAGGAATGGCAAGAAAAACTACCTGAACATAATAAAAGTTGTATCACATGAAACCCTTGATAAATGTCATACTCAACAGTGAAAGCTGAAGGCTTTTAATGTGGAAAAACAAAGCAACTTTGCAGTTCTAAAGGTTGGAAATCTAAAGTCAGACTGCCAGCGTGGTCGGGTTCTAGCGGGGCTCCCTTCCAGGTTGCACACTTTCACCTTCTGGTTGTGTCCTCACATCAAGGACAATCTCTTATTCACTAGGATTTTACACTTATGAACTGTTCACCTCCTAAAGGCCCAATTGCCTAATACTATAACACTGAGGATTAGGATTTCAACCTAAGAATTTTGGGCGGACACAATCATTTACCAATTAAAAGAGAGTCATTCAGGAGGAATAGAAAAAAAAAAAAAGACCTAGCTATGTTGATGAAAAGAAATTAAATGAAGATATACCATGCTAACACTAATCAAAAGAAAGCAGGAGTAACTATATTAATTCAAACCTGATAGACTATATACAAAGAAAAGTTATAGGGGATAGAAAGGCATTACATAATGATAAAGGCATATGCATGCATCTAACAGCAGTGCATAAAATACACGAGGAAAAGATGATAAAACTGCAGAAGAGATTTCTGGAAAATAGGCATTCAGAAAGCACCAGGAATATGTTTCCCTGGCTAAACAGCAATTGCATTGGCAGATCTGTCTGACGTAATGGTTTTGGAACTCTACACTCTACTGAAACCTTAAAACTTCCAGGGGAGGGCTTGGATGACAAATTGTAGTTAATTTCAGCTCTTAACACAATAGCAGCTACCCATCCCCACCCTCTAGCCCCTTGGAAGGCAGCTGGGTATGTTGCACATGTTCCAGAAGCAGCCTGTACACAGCGTGTGGGAGCCAGGTTGGGGTAAAAATTCTTATCTTTCAGTTTAAGAGGTCTATGCTCTTCTCATCTCAGAATCACAGAGATGGTTGGCCGTTGTTTGGGCTGTTCCCCCTTGTTTTAAGCCCCTTCTTCTTGGGCTAATGTGTCCTCCTGAGAAATGGAGTAGAGAATATTATCAGAATGGAGGGGAGTCCACACCATTGCCTCAATTGATGCAGAAAAGGCATTTGACAATTCCACATCTTTCCAAAAAAACCCCAGCTATATACAACAAGAAAAACTACTTGAACATAATAAAAGGTATATCACATGAAACCCTCAGTAATTATCATAGTAGTGAAAGCTGAAGGCTTTTAATGTCAAAAACAAAGCAAGAATACACACTTTTATCACTTGTTCAGTAAAGTACTGAAAGTTCTAGCAAGAGACATCAGGTAAGAAAAAGAAATAAAAATCATCCAAACAGGAAAGGCAGAAGTAAAATTATCTTTGTTCACAAATGCTATAATCTCATATGTGGAAGTCCCTAAAGATTCAAAAAGGAAAACATGTTAGAACTAATAACTGAATTCAGCAAATCAACAGAAAACAAAGTCAACACACTCACAAAAATCAGTTGAATCTCTATGTGCTTACAAGGAATAGTCTAAAAAGGAAACGGACAGATCCAGAAAACCAGTAAGAACATATTTGAACTCAGCAACACCATAAATCAATGGAATAAAATTGACATCTATAAACTTCATCCAACAATAGCAGATTACTCATGCTTCTCAAAGTCATATGGAACATACACCAAGAGAAACCACATTCTGAGGCATGAAAGTGACTTTAACAAATTTATGAGACTGATACATTGCTGGTGGTGTTAGAAGGAAACTCCTATTTTAATAAACTTAACAGACTTAAAATCATACAATGTGTCTTAAAATTACAATGGAATTAAAGTAGAAATCCACAACCAAAAGGTAGCCAGAAAATCTCGTAAACGTAGAAATTAAATAACATTTCTAAATAACACAAGGGCCAAAGAAGAAAGATACATTTAAAAATAGTTCTAGGTAAATGAAAATCCAAAGGATAACTTATCAAATTTTGTGGGATGTAGCAAAAGCAGTGCTGAGGGAAATTTATAGCATTGAATGAGCATATTATAAAAGAGTTAAGATTTACAATCAGTACTCTAAGCTTCCACCTTCTGAAGTTACATAAAGAAGAGCAATTTAAATCCAAAATAAGACAAACAAAAGAAATAATAAAAATTAGAGCAGCAATCATTTGGATTAAAAACAGCAATCAATGGAGAAAATCAACAAAGCCAAAAGCTTTTTAAAAAATCAAAAAAACTGAGAATTCTCTAGCCAAGCTAACTAAGCAAAAGCAGGGACAAAATTACTGACACCGAAGTGAAAGAGGGAACAACGATGCAATTCCCATGGACACGATAAGGATAATTTTTAAAAATACAATAAACAATTTTGATAACCTAGATGAATGGACTCTGTGAAAGACACAATCTCCCAATGCACACACACATAAGAACAGTCAGTCTTATAGGTCTACTGACATATTAAAGAAATTGAGTTAATAATTAGTAACTTATAATACAGAAAGAACTAGGTCTAGATTTGTTCACTGGTGAGCTTCAAAACATTTGAGAAAAATATCCATAATAATTCTCTAAAACTTTTTTCTAGAAGATAAAAGCAGAGGGAATTATTTTCTAACTCAGTCTATAAAGCCAGTTATTACTCAAATACTCAAAACAAGGATATTTCAAGGAAACTAAAATACGAAACAAAGTCTCACATGAACATAGTTACGAAGGCCTCAAAAATTAGCAAATTGAAACCAACAGTAGATAAAACAAACTGAATTCTGAAAACAAGTGATATTTATTCCAGGTATGCAAAACTGGTTCAATATTTAAAAATCAATTAGTATAATTCATTTAATAAAAAAGAAAATTACATGATTATATCAATATATACAGAAAAAGCATTTGATAAAATACATTACTCACCATAAAAACCTTTAGTAAAGTAGAAACAGAAGAGAATTTTTTCAATGTAACAAAATATCTGTAAAAACAAATACAAAGCTTTCCTACTTACCTCGGGAACAAGGCAAGGATAGGATGCACTTGTTCACCTTTGCTCAACATTGTACTAGATGTCCTACTTAATGCAATAGGACACAAACAGACTAAGGAATAAAGAATAGGGAAGAAGTAATAAAATTGTAGCATTTTAATGTAATTATCTATGTAGAAAATCTGAAAGAATCCACAAAATCTCCTGAAACTAAAGTTCTTATAGCACTTTTGCAGAATACCAGTTTAATAGACAAGAGTAAGTCACTTTCCCATAAACCAGCACTAAGTAAGTGGAATTTACAACTAAAAACTTAGTACTATTCATATTAACTCCCTAAAATGAAACACTCAGGCATAAATCAAACAACTTACAAGATCTATAAGAGGAAAAAACCAAACTCTGATGAAAGAAATCAAGAAAAAGCTAAATAAAAAAAGAAGTATCCCATGTTCATGGATAGGAAAACTCAATATTGTTAAGGTGTTGATGTCAGTTCTTCCCAACTTGACCTAAAAATTTACCACAATCCAAATAAATATCCTAATAAGTTACTTTGTAGCTACTGACAAATTAATTACAAAATTTATATGAAGAGGCAGGTGTGGTAGCCCACATCTATAACCCCAGTACTTGGGAGCCTGAGTCAAGGAGGATTGCTGACAGTTTTAGGCCAGCCTGGACTACATAGTTAATTGAAGACCAGTCTGAACTACATAGTGAGACCCTGTTTCAAAATAAATTTTTAAAAAATTATATGAAGAGGTAAAAGATCCCAAAATAGCCAATTTGATATTTATTTATTTATTTATTTATTTATTTATTTTTTGCGGTACTGGGGATTGAACTCAGCACCCTGCGCTTGCTAGGCAAGCGCTTATTCCACTGAGCTATATCCCCAGCCGCCAATTTGATATTTAAGGAGAAGAACAAATCTAGTAGACTGGTACCACTTGATATCAAAGTTTACTGGAAAGCTATAGTAATCAAGACAGTGTAGTAATTGCAAAAGAGATTTAAAGAAAATCAGATAAATGAAGTAGAATGGAAAATCCATAGGTAGATCCACATAAGTGTACTCAAATGATATTTGATAAAGGAGCAAAGGCAATACAATAGAGAAAGGATAGTCTCTCAATAAATGGTACTGGAACAACTGCACATACATATGCAAAAATGTTTTAAAAGATGTAACTAGATACAGATCTTATATCTTTCACAAAACTACAAGACTAAAACTAACCCAAAATAGGTCATAGACCTAAATACAAAAACTATAAAACTCCTATGATATCACATAGGCAAAGTCTAGAGAAATCTGGATTTGGTGATGACTTTTTATTTGCAACACCAAAAGCAGGATCTGTGAAAGAATAATCTGGTAAACTCTATCACATTAAAATTAAACTCTTCCACATGTTTGAGGACTTGATATGTTTGCCATGATTTAAACAATATATAATGAATATATGTTCTGAAAAATCACATGTTATCCCATAGATATGTTTAATTTTTACATTTGTATCAGTTAACAGTAAGTTTAATTCAAATTTTAATAAATCTGGGGGCACCTACTGCTCAATGATTTTTTAAAAATGTGGACTGTGGTAGGCAGGATGTTTGCATGTCTTTACAGGATGTCTTCCAAAGATGTTTACACTCTAATTCTCAAAATGAGTAAATGTATTAGATTAAATTTAAAAATAAGTAAAATTAATAACTTCTGCTGTCCAAACAATATGCAATGTATTAATTATTGTTACCCTCCTATTATCTCGTTTTGAAATTTTGTTTTATTTTTTCTTCTTTTTAAATAAAAAAAATTTTAAAAAGAATAAGAATATTAGCCACAGATTTTGAGAAAGAATTTGCAAGAGACATAAAGGATTATTATCTAAAATGTACAAAAACACTAAAAATCCACTTAGGAATGCAATCAGTTAAAATGCAATGGGCCAAAGTCTGTCTTAGTCACTCTCTTCATCACGGGGACATAATGCCTGACATTCTCAGCTTAGAGGAGAAGAGGTTTCTTTTGGCCTACAATAACAGCAATAGTTGGCTTGGAGCGAGGTAGAGCTTAGCCAAACCAGCTGGGGGAATAAGCACGACCAGATTCCATGCAATTCTCGAGGCCCCGCACAGGGAGTTCTGAAGAGTTCCTGTGATGCGTAGAAGAAATAAAGATGAGGGGTGCTGCCGTGGCCTTTTCCCCTGGTAGCCTGCCCTGTGTTCCTCAGGGTGCACTCTTACTTTTGGTTTTATTTTTTTCTCCCTTTTGCTTCCTAACTTTGCCTTACACAGGGTTTCTCCCTTACCCTTTATTGTTAACTGTCAAATAAATATTGTCAATGTCTTTGGATTATTTTGTTCAATTCTTTGTTTAAGATGAGAAAAACAAGCACAAGCACCCTAAAACCTAGTAGTATTTATTTGGCAAACTATTTCTAGAAGGAGCTCCTCAGTAACAAGCTGACTCCAAGACAGAAACAGCATGGTGGAGGGGCAGGTAGGTAGACAGAAACCAGCAGAGCAGAGGAAAGTTGTTTGCATCATGATGGTTAGGAAGTAGAAAGAGAGAGGAGGGGCTGGGCGGGGAGATGTAACCCTCCAGGTCATGCACCCAGTGAACTGACTCTCTGACCAGGTCCCACCTTCTGACAGCAATTTAGCCATCAGTGGATTAATCCATTGATAAGTAAAGTGGCCCCATGGTCTAGGCACCTTCCAAAAGCCACCTCTGAGCACCTGAGACTTTGGGAGTAGATTGTCCATTTAAACTATAACATTCCACCACTGGCCCACTCACCACTCATGTGCACCTCATTATACAAAATGCGTCTAGTATATCTCTAAGGGTTGCCAAAGTCTTAATAATTTCAGCACTGCTGAAAAAAGTCAAGTCCAAAGTTTCCTCTGAAACTCAAGGCAAACTCTTAGCTGTGAGCCTCTGTAAAAACTCAAAAAGAAAATTAAATACATATAATGGCACAGAGTAAACAGTCACATTCTAAAAGTGAGGAATAGAAACATTTTTAAGAATCAGACAAAAGCAGGACTGAAACCCCACAGGGCAAACATTCAATCCATGTCCAGTACTGGGAGCAAGTTGCAGCAAGATGTTAGCTCCAAAGGGTGTGGGCAGCCTGACTTTTGTAGACTTATTGGTTGCAGCCTACATGGTTTCTCTATCTCTCTCTGTCTCCTTTCTCTGTCTGTCACTTTCGTGTGTGTGTGTGTGTGTGTGTGTGTGTGTGTGTTCCACTCATTGCCTGCAGCCTTCCTAAGCAGACAGTCCACGTTCCTGGAATCTTCAGTTTCCTGGGCTCTCCACTGCACTTTTGCTTTCACTCTTATAGCTTCCTACATGGCCTTTACAGGGCCGCACTGGAAGCCCTTGCTCGTCTTCTAAAATCTGGATGAAAACTTCCACAATGCTTACATTCTGTTTGCTTGTAAAACTGGCACCATGTGGATGATGCCAAGGTCTGCCATCAGCTCAAGCAGCACTAGATGGGCTCCCTTGCATCATAGCCCCATAGGCCTTTGAATGCCTGTATGCCTGAGCACTGTGAACTAAATCCCAGGGAGTCAATTCGCTAGGCAACTGTTTGCAAAGAGGTATCCCTGGAGCTCTCTTCTCAAAACAACTGACTTTACCCTTTTCCCTCCTGAGCCAGTGAAAGATGGGGTTTTGTTGATTCCTGCAATTCCTCTTATTAGTTCATTGTCCTTAATTTTAGTCTTTTACAAAGTCTCAGGACACAGGCAAACTAGATAAACTTTTGCCAGAGAACTACACGTACTGCCTCTTGCTCAACCACCAATGGGGTCCTTACTCCCAACTGAAACCTCCTGAGCCTGGTCCTTACTGTCTGCATTTCTATCAGCAACCTGGTCTTTTGAGCTCTAACCTGAATCTCCATCAAACCTGGCTTACAGTATTCTAGGGCTTCTCTAGTCGGCATCTCCAAACCCTTCCACATTCTTCTCACAGACCAGTCCAAAGTCATCTAAACCACATGGTTGGGTATAATCATAGCAACAACCCCACTTCTCTGGATCAAAATCTGTCTTAGTCACTTTCATGCTCAGGCAAAATACCTGACACTTACAACTTAAATGAGAAGTTTATTTTGGTTCACAGTTACAGTCCTGGTTGGCTGGCTACAAAGCAGAAATGGCATGGCAGATGGGCATGACCGAGGGAAGTTGCTCATGTCATAAATGGCCAGGAGTCCGAGAGAAGTCAGAAAGGGAGATACATCCTTCCACATTATCTCCTCAGTGAACTGTCTCTTCCAACCGGGCCTCGCCTTCCAATAGCAATTACCTAGGGGTGGACAGTGGCCCTGTGATCTGGTCACTTTCCCAAAGCCCTACCTCTGAACACATGAGCATGTGGGAGGACAGTCTAGATCTGAACCACCACAAGAACCTTAACAGACACCTCATCAAGAAGATACACAGGTGCTAAATCGGTATATAAAAAGGTGTCCCGCACTGTAAGTCATCAGGGATGCAAACTGAAGCAATAGTGAGACACTACTGTGTGCCTGTTGAATGGGCCAAAATCCAGAACACTGTCATCAGACACTGGCAAAGCGAGGAGCAACAAAGACTTTCACTCACTCCTGGAAGGAACGCAAGATGGCACAGCCACTTTGGAAGACAGTTTAGCAGATTCTTACAAAAGTAATTCTTTCCCAACGTATGATCCAGGTATCTCTCTTCTTTATATTTATTCAAGGAAGTTGAAAATTTATACCTACACAAAAACCCACACATGGATGTTTATAGCAGCTTTATTCTTATTTGCTAAACTTGGAAGCGCCCACTACCTCCTTCTGTAGGTCAGTGGGTGAAACGTGGTGCCTCTAGATGATGGAATGTTTTTCAGTGTTAAAAGAATAGGACTGATCATACCAGGAAAAGACATAGAGGAGACTGAAGTCTACATTACCAAGTGAAAGAAACTGATTCTGACATCAATTGCAACAAATGAAAGAAAATGAAAGACAACAACAAAAAATTATAACAAATGTGATACTTTGGGAGATGATGTTGATGGAGAAAGGGGGCGGTGATGCACCTGCCGGGAAAGGGTGTGTTGGAAGTTTACAGCTTTTGAACTGTTCTATAAACTGGAACTGCTCTTTGAAACAGTCTATGAGAGAGAGAAAGAGAGAGAGAGGCTTTACCATTCTGTCATGAAGACTTCGTCCGTCCGTTACAGCAGCAGTGCAGCTTGTGCCTTAACTCATGCAGGTTCACATTATTATTGTTCCACTTTACAGAAGCAGATTTTGTTGCAGAGCTAGCCAAGATAGAACTGGAGCTAACCCAATCCCTACTGCACCGTAAATCCATAGACAGTATAACCATGTATAGAGGCTTATACTTCATTTTCCAGGTGCCTGTATGGGTAGGCAATAATGTTTTTAACACATCGGGATTTTTAGCATGATTATCAGATATATTCATAGGGATGTGGGTATATGTTATGGTTTATAGCTAGATGTCCCCCTAGAGGCCCCACAGGCTCATAGGAGGGACTTTTGGGAGGTGACTGGATCATGGGGACATGAGATTCATCTGTAGATTAGTCATGGATGAGTTTATAGCTACCTGTGATGTCAAGAGGTAAAACCTGGTCACAGGAGGTGGTCCGTGGGATGTGGTCTGGAAGGGTCCTTCTCCCTCTCTCCTCCCTTCATCTCCCTGTGCTTCCTGCTTGCTGTGCCGTGAGCGATTCTCTTCCGTGATGCCCTCTGCCATGCTGCCCTGCCTTGGAGCCAGCCAACTGTGGACTGAAACCTGCTCAAACTAAGGGCCAAAATAAACATCTCCTCTTCTAAGTTGTGGGTCCTTATCATTTGAGGTGCTTGTGTAAAATGCCACTTCCAGGAAACCATTCACATAGATTCTGAGTTAATAGCTTAGAAGAAGGGACAAGGGATCTGCCTTTTTAACAAGCACTCAAGGATAAATTTGTGCCTATAACTTTATATTGTAGTGCATGTCAGTGGTAGATAATTAGTGTCAGTGGCAGCAGACAAGTGCCATCCTTCTGGCTGCCCTGCTCATGACATCCTACTACATTCTAAATCTAGTATTTAGGGAAATCCCCCTCCTTTTGAGCCAAGCTGTAAGAGAGACCTCACTACTTATCACAGGAAGTGGAAAATAGACAATTACACACTTTCCCACGTATACGGCAAATGGCCTGGGCTCTACCACGCACACGTTCCCGCCCCAGAGTGGATCCAAAGGCAGTGAAGGGAAACCAAAGAGCTGAGAGGCGCTAACTCTGGTCCCAGTCTGGGTTGGGAGTGTCTGAGCGGCCAACCTCATGCCACTTGCCTGGGGTTAGGAAAAAGTATAATTGTCATTTTTCTGCTTATAAGCCATAATTGATGTCAGTGGTAGACAAGTTCAGTCTTTCTGGCTCCCTGCTATGACTTCCACTAATATTTGAGGAAACATTGCTTTAGGGCCTTTTAGTTCCCTTTTCGCACAGGGAAACCAGCGTCTCTGACTAGCGTTGTTATGCTGCCTACTAGAGCATGATGAGCAGAGACTGGGAAAACACCACAACTCCGAAACCTGCACTCCGGAAAAACGCGCGGCACATTTCCAGTGGTGCTGGAGACGTTCTTTGTTTTTCTTTAATAACTGTGTTCATATTTTAGCCTTAATCTTGCCTAGTGGCAAAAACTTACTCTAATGCAGGACTTTCCTTTCTTTCTGAGTTTTCATCTAAGTCCCAGGAGGCCAATGTTATGTCCTGGCTTTGGAGAAGGACATCTGTCAGGGTGCACAGTGTTTCTGCTCCGCATTGGTCTGCGCGTGCCGTTATCTCACTCCCATTTCTGACCTCTGGGTCTCTCAAATGTGGTTCCTTTGGCTTCTGTCAACCCACTTTTGGGGCTACTTTTGGTACATGTCTCCTCTCTGCTTGGGACCAAGTGATAATTCTAGGAGATTTCTTCAGGCCCATCATCCAAGACACCACATAGAAATACCTTTATTTGTTATTCCTGCTCAAGGCAGGATAAATCAAAAAGGCTTGTGCCCTCAGATTTTACCTGTAAAACAAGAATAGATCCCCTTGGATCCCTCCAGCCTGTCTGGATTTCTATCATTCCCCACTGCCATGCCCACTCCTGCTCCTAGCACACAGAGCTGTGAGGCCAAGGCACAGGACAGTGCTTCGGCTTTTCAGACTTCACCGCTAGTCCTGCTCTCCCACCCGTGTGGGGGTCATTGTAAAGCTATGGTTGAGAGTGGGAAACACAAACTGTGAATCACTATGTATTCTTTGGAATCTTTTGTCCTATGCTGTTTCTGGTCCCTGCTGCAGAGTAGTCATTAAAAACTAAAAAGGCTTCTTTCTCTCTGTGCTGGGTCCTGCCTATCCTGAGGCAAAGTGCATCAAGATCCTGCCAAGTTTGACTGACTAGAAAGAGGAGAAACAGGAATATCCTGCAGCCTGGTGGGGGTCCAAAAATTAATATCTTAAAATATTATTCTGCCACAGGGGTCTGGTATGTAATGTTTCATGGAGAGTCTATTCTTTGTTTGTTTGTTTTAATAAATGTTCAAGAACCTTGTGCTTCTATGGTTTACTCAGTAATTAGATTATAAGGCACTGAGTTCAGAATGGTCAACATAACTGACCATTTGACCATGTATCCATCTAATTAAAGAGTACAGGCTATTTTGTATTAATGTATTATATAAGTGCAACTTTTTTATACCTTTAAGATTAATTACTGCATAATGAAGTAAACCATTTCCTTCTTGACTTTCATATAAATGGAAATATAGTATATACTCTATTTTCTTTTGCTAAGCTTAAAATTTGTGATTCAGTCACTTTGTCTTGTACATTTTTTGTTACTGTGCCATATTCCATTGTATATTTAAGCCAGAATTTATTTATTCTTTCATTGGTGGAATTTACCCAATTTATGGTTATTAAGAAAAAATTGCTATGAACATTACTAATGTTATTTTATGTCATTGATTTTTTCTTCTAGTAGAACATAAGCTTCTTTTATTTTTCCTGGGTCCATATTTAGGAAAGCAATTGCTGAGTCAAAGAAAAGTTATATATTTATCATGCATGTGTTACCTATCATTTTATCTACTCTCAGACACACTGTGTAAGAGTTTTACTTGTTTGAACTCCTAATCAATCATTTGATCATCAATCTTTAACTTCTTTCTTTTTCTCTTTCTTTCTTTCTTTCTTTCTTTCTTTCTTTCTTTCTTTCTTTCTTTCTTTCTTTCTCTTTCTTTTTCTTTCTCTCTCTCTTTCTTAATTTCTTTTTTTGTGCTACTGTACCAAGCATTGAATTTGTAGCCTTCTCACTGAGCTACATCTCCGATTTTTTAAAAAAAGTTTATTTTGAGGCAGGTCTTCTTATGCCAAGTCCAAGTTGGGCTGGAATTTATGATCTCTTATACATAGACTTACAGTATTTCTAAGATCTTTATTTTATTACTTTACTTGCCTGTCCTTAGGCAAACGCCATGCTGTCTGCATCACTGTAGCTCTATGGAAAATCTTGAAATTTGTAGTGTAAATCCACCAGTTTTGTGCTTTTTCTCAGGATTTTCCTGGCTATTTTAGGCCATTTGCATTTCTATATAAACAGTATAAATTGCTCACAAAAAATTTACTGGAATTCAATTTCAATTCCTTTGAATCTATAGATAAATTTGAGAAGAAATGACAGTTTCACAATGTTGAACAGTGTAGTTCGATTTAACAAGGTCACTAGATAAGTCTATTTATATACTACTGTATCATCTGAGACCAAAGCAGTGTCACTTCCTCACTTCCAAATTTTGTATCTTTTATGTTTTTCTTGTCATAGTTGGTAGTTCATCCAACGTGATGCTCAGTTCAAGATGTAAGAGTGGACATGTCTGTCTGAGTTCTTGGCATCAGATATAAATTCAGTATTTTACCAGATATTTAACATTAGCTATATATATGTATGTGTATACACACACACACACACACACACACACACATATATAACAGGTACTCTATCACATTTATTATCTTTGGTGAGATTTTATCATGAATAACTGGAATTTGGTCAAATGCTTTTTATACACGCATTGAGGTAATACTATCATTTTTCTCCTATATGCTATTTTATTTTATTTGCTTTTTTGTTTTGATTTGGTTTGGTTTGGTTTCAGTTTTTGAGACAGTCTCACTGTGTAGTCCAGGCTGGCCTTAAACTCACTATGTAGCCCAGGCTGGCCTTGAACTTGCATGATGCTCCTGCCTCAGCCTCCCAAGTGCTAGGACTATAGGCACGCACCATTACTGGGCCCTATAAACCGTTAATTTGGTGAATTACACTGAATTTTGAAAGATAAATTTTGGAATTTTATAAAACTGGACTTAGTGATAAAATATAACCTTTTATTCATCCCTTGATTCGATTACTAATGTTATTTTATGTCATTGACTTTCAACCTTTATTTTTCTAAAGCTAAAAAATCTCCCTCAAGCACTGCTTTAGCTGTTGTGCAAATTTTGATATGTCACAGTTCTATTTCTTGATTTATTATTTTTATTGTTTGCCTTGTGCTTATTTGTCTTATAAAGTAAGCACATGGAAAAATTTTTAAGTGATACAAATACATATGCAGTGAAAACTAAGTGTCCCATCTGTACCACTTAAATTTCTCCAATTTAGATGACTCAAGGAAAGATGCCTCAATACAGAATTACTACAGAAATATTAGTAGAACTGAGAGTTCAAACAAGGGACGTTAAATTGCCTGGAGGTGATTCATTGTTATAAGATGTCATTATTGCCTCCCGGCCTAAAGGGACACTGGGAAGAAGAGGTGTTTGGTTAAAAGCTGTTAAAAGTTAGAACATAGGGATGGGACGGTGCAGGTGCTGCAGGGAGGGAGGGCGAGGGCACTGCCAGCGCAGGAAGAGCAGGAGGAGAACTTACCTGGTCACGCTGCTCCCGTCCTTCTGTCTTCTCCCATAGCTTTCCTTCATCTGAGTCAGAACTAGTCCTCAGAGAGTGAGGTGTCCCCGGCACAGAGAACAGGGCAAAGAAGGTTGGGGAATGGGAGAACAGCGGAGGGCAGCAGGAGGGTGACAAGCACTGGGGCACGTCCCCATGCTGCCTGGAAAGTAGGGGTGACGCTGTGACTTCGCTTTGAATGCCCGGGGTTGCTGTGTAGTGCACAGTTGTAGGAAAGGCACTGTGGCAACTGAGAAGACCTGGAGATAAATGGTCCGTGAGCTCCGTTCCAAAGAAGGTAGGCCCTCAAGGATCACAACCATGTAGCCAAAACAGTGTTCCATACAGTGTGGAGCACTGTCCTCAGAGACGGGTGTAGACCATGATGGTACACAAAATAGTGCCAGGACACAGTGTAAGACTACACTGAATCACGTGCTAAGAAATGCATTCTTTTTTAATATTCCTGTTTTAATTAGGCTTCAGCCTTTCTGATTAAGTCAAGAGGAAGGTTTTCACTTGAAAGCTTTAACAGTTCTAGCTCTTGCCCATTTTGCTGATTCTTTTGTAAGCAGAGTGAGAAGAGGGAGAGGCAGAACGTGAACTCAACAGTTCAAGCAGGTTTTTTGGCAAACCTGAGGACCTCCCTGATCTGGTGGGCAGAAAAAGGTGTTTTCTTATAGACCCAGTGGTTTTAAGGGTTTGGAAGGGATGGAGGTGGTTTCTGAGAGATTTCCAGGAGACTCAGCAGGGGACTTTTAAGTTCCTTTTCTGGTAATCTAGCAGCTTTGCCCAGGAAACCTAAGGTTAAATAAACAGAGACTTTTGTCTGCTGAAATGGCGAGCTTTATTTTGCAGGCTTGAATTTGGTAATCAGAATGACTGATCTGAAAACAACAATATGCAGTGTAAGAACCATTGTTAAGCTCCTGCCATCTTGTACGGTGAAGCTCTATATCATTTCCAATGTTTTTTTATTATTATTACTTGTTACTGTCTTTGATTGTTTGATGAATCTTGCATATTCATATGTCTGGTGGACTGAGCAACTTGGTTGAAGATAACAGTATGTAATGTAGCAACTATTGTTAATTCCTATCATTTTGTTCTGAGGTTATGTATCGCTTTTGTTGTTTTTGTGTTGTTTTGATTTTTGTTGTTTTTAGTTTCTTTAAGTTTTAAAATAAAAAAAAAGAAAGCAATACTCTTTTCAGTCTCTATCACAGAGTACAAGATCAAGTTCAGAGTTTTATCAAACAGGCTTGAGGTACAAATTAGTAACATTGGTTTTCATGTCAATGATTTTTGAAATTACTTTCTGTCCATGGAAAATAATGCTGGTCTTCCACTTAGAGATGATACAAAATTTCTTTTGAAAATAGATGCAGGTAAGCAAAAAGCAAATCACTTTAAAGGAAATTATGAAATAAATAATAATACAGGAGGCAATTTGTTGTAGCAAACAATGCGACAGGGGACGGTGGGGAGAATGACTGAGTGTGGGCACGGAGATTCCACTATGATATGTTAGCGTCACGTATTCAACACTTCTACTCCAGACAACAGAGTTCCAAAGCTTTCTCTGCCGTTGGTGCTGAAACCATGGGTCTCCCAGGTAGACAAATCAGCACTTGATTTTAAAATGTCATCTTTTCCCTTCTTCAGGGGCACAGCACACAGTGTAAACCCATATTCAGAGTTGTTTAAACATTTCTGTGGTTCTTTTGTTTTATTATAGGGCTTTTAATAATAGAAAGGTCTTTTTCTTTTCTTTTTTCTTTTTGAAAAAAATATGCTCATCAACAATGCTTACACCCAAACAAAAGCATTCCTCTTGTTTCCTGCCTTTGTACAAATACTTTTTTGGGGTGGGTGGGTTGAACAGAGGCATGGAATGTTGGCCTTTGAGGTGCTTATCAGATATAATAAGGAGGGAAAAGGCTTGTTCAGTTCCTATTGTGTACATCTTGGTTGCCAGATAAAATACATTCAGAAGCATCCAGCAAAGCAAAATAGGCAAACCCAATTTTTAGAAAAATTCTAACTGGATATAGACATTTATTAGGGAGCAGATACAGTAAGACATTAATTGTGCATATAAGCTGTAAGCATATGCGTGTTCAGACTCCTTTCAAAACTTATGATTGAAAAGTTTTATAACAAGAGGTTAGAAAAAAAATCCTTAAAAGTCCCACGTAGTATTTTCCACAGGAAATATGTAGGAAATAGGATCTTTCAGGTCTTGATACAGTTATGGTGAGATGGTCTATTTGCTTCTCTAAGCAGTGTCTAGTTCATCTTGATAATTCACTAAATGCTGCCTGGGTTGCACATTTGCAAAGCCTGTTTAGGTTTCAAAGCCCATTCGCATTCACAGTCGCACTGACCACCACCTGCCTGCGATATGGCACCACACCATCCTACTCTTTTTTGTAAAACAGGAAACTAAAGCTCCAGATGACTGATGGCCCTCACGGATGAGTCAGGCCTCTAATGTCCAGTCCTTTGTGGTTTATTCTCTGCCTTTTCATTCCCTTTTGTTGGGTGCTGTTTTATCAGGGAGACAAAGGGGATCTGATAAACAAAGGTGAACACAGTTAGCTAAGGCGTGTGTGATACAAAAGTGCAAAATACTTCTTTTCCCAAAGGAGTTGGTAGTTTTAAAAGGACAAATAGAGCCATAATTAAGCCTTTATGAGCTTCAGACACAGTTGACAGAGACTGTTGTGGAAAGTTGGTGAGTAGATGGTTGGTTAGCGAGAGCACAGTAGGCTCGTTGCTAATCACACCCTTAAGTGACCAGCTAATTTCTGATCCACACACAAAGCCAGCATTGTTGAAATAAACCCATCAGCTAAGGATTTTCCATATAATGGTAGATCAACTAAATTACAAGCATAATTTATTAATTCTAATTACATTTCAATGTTTATATTTCTGATAGGAAATTCATCTTTAAGCTAATAATACTCGTCATCTATCTAGATCTAATTTGAATTTCCAAATCTTTTTATTGCTGAACATCTTAGCAGATGTTTGTGGACTCTGGGAATTGAGTGTTATAAGAAAACAGGAGAAGTCAATTGGCCTGTGTTCCTATACCTCCCTTAACTCAAATCTAGCAGCCTTGTAACCACAACACTACTGATACTACCGACGTAACGATGCATTCTGTCACAATGTCAGATAGAAGGCTCATCTAATTAGATTTAGCCTTGACAATTTGCCAAGGTTTCGTAACTAATGAAATACCAATACTTTAGCATTCTCAAAAAATCTAGGATGAGATCGCTGTAAGCATAGATATACTGCCAAGATAGGAGGGAGCATATCACAAAGTGTAGGGTTTCCTCCAAAGGAGAAGCAAAGCACAAACCCTTAAGGCACAGACAAGAACCGCCTGGGCGGAGGAAGGGGCCAGGGGTCTGGAGAGCTGCAGCCCTCTAACGCAGAAGACTTTTTATCAATTTCCATAGATAGTTCCCATATTATAAGTCACCTATGTAAGTATACAATTCTGGGTGTTGTATACTCACAGAGTCGTGCAAAAATTACTGCAGTCTAATTTCAAAACATTCTCATCCCCTCCCCCCAAAATTTTACCATTATTGTAACCAACATGGCAAAATGGAACTTTAGGAGTTAGATTTTTGTTTTTCTTTTACAGGTAAGCAGCATTTCCAGATTTCCTCTTGCTGAGTGCCTAACCAGCCCTGGGCGCTCTCCTCAGCCCACATTAAGGGACAGCATATGCAGATGCTGGCTCCAGGTCAGAGCCCAGCTTTCCTTTCCATAGGAAGGGAAGAGCGCTGACCAGGCTGGGACTGATGAGCAAGCTGGAGGCGTGTACCCTGCACCCTCCTTCCGTCCCTGCTGTACGAGACCCTCTCACGGCTGCACACAGCAAGATGGTGATTAGAGGCAAACTAGGCCCCACTGTTCACTTAGAGATCTGTGAATAAATTTTTTTCCTTTTCACCAGAACAAACAGCCCCTTTGATTTGGTCAGCAGCAAGAAATGAACCTGTCTAGCTCTAAGTGATTGGTAACATTATTAGCTACTACCCATCCTACCTTCCTGAGAGCCCAGGCAGCCACTAACCTGCTTTCTGTCTGTCTGTATTCACTTATTCTGGGCATTTCGTGTAAACAGAATCAAACAATATGTGGCTTTTTGTGACTGGTTTCTTTCATTTAACAAATGTTCAAGGTTCATCCATGTTGTGGTATGTATCAGGGTTTCCTACTCATCGCTGAATAATACGCCCCTGTGTGAATATTCCACTTTATATCGGTTCATCAGTTTGTGTGCATTTGAGTTATTCCCACTATCGGGGCTGTTATGAATGAATGTGGTTATGATCATTTGAGAACAGATAATTTCTGATACAATTTAATACTGAAACAGCTATCACTGTACAAAGCAGGTAAACACTAGCTCATTTTCTCTCAAAGCTGAAGGATAAAACATGGACATACTTTTTCATTTCTCTTAAGTTTATATTCCTAGGAGCAGAATTTCTGGCTCAAATGATAACTCTGTGTTTAGCATTCTAAGACTCCCAGACTCTTTTCCAAATAGGCTGTTCCGTTTTATGTTACCATTAACAATTCATGAAAATGCATTGCTTGAAAAGAAACTGAGATTAAACTCAGAAATCTGCACTACCAAGACTGGAACCAATGGCATGGACTCAGATTCTGAGCCTAAGATCCCCAGTTGCCAGTGCTGACACAAAGCCTATAGATCTGTGGTATTCAAAGCTTATACCTTGGGCCAGAAGCACTTACACTGTCTCAGAGCTGGTTAAAATGTAAATTCTCAGACTCCACCTTGGACCCACTGGATCAGAATCTTTTTAATGATTTCAGTGATCTGAACACACACAAGAGTCTAGCAATCAGTGCTGTATAGCACTTAAAGCAGATTTCACACTGCATTGCAGAAGGCCTGCCTGGGTACCTGTGCCAGATGGGGCTGACAGGTGTTCAAGACGGGCTCAGGGAAAAACAGTCATGCAGGCAAATTTATCTCCAGGGTCCCCAAGCCAACCAACACTCTCAATTCTAAGTCTTTATTTTTGAAATTTCCTCTCAATCTCTCCCTCTCCCACCTCCCCTCTCCCTCTGCTAATGCCTTTGCTTCGTTGTATCCCTTCCCTATAGTACAGTGTTTTCTGAACAACACTCCAATTGCCAGCATAGTGCAGGGAACTGTAGCCACAGTTTTTTTGTTCAGCTATAAAATGAGAAGACCTGAATCTTTTGGAGAAAACTGAACAGACTGGGGAGTTCATATCTTTGTCTTGGTACTGACATGACACTAGACATCATCTTTTTTATGTCCTATATCCTGCATGGCACAGAGAAATAATTAATGAAAAAATAAGGACAAGATAAAGTATGAAAAAGCCGCTAGGGGTAGAGTGCGTACACCAAACGGATGTCATACTGTAAGGGACAGTTCAGTTAGTTAGCTTACAAGTAAGCTCTCAGCAACAGGCAGACCTAAGGCAGAGTAGACTTGAGTCTGAAGTAGAGCCAGCTGGATACAAAGAAAATAACACAGACACCGAGCTAAGAGCTACTTTAAGCTGGGTAGTTAGTTAAGCTTAGAAATCTAAAAGAAAACAGAGGGTAAAGAGTAAAGAGCTACGGTGAGAGCTCCGACTCTCAGGGAAATACTTCCAAGGTAGAATACACTAAGTTACTAACCCTACCTCTGGGCTGGACTTCAAGGAACTTTACACACACAAATTGACCAGTTTCCTCTAAACTCAGCCAGCTGAGTAACTGATCTTTTTCAAATATACATTACAAAGCCCCCTGTGCTCTACTTATCCGTACAGGACCAGGACAAAAAACCCAAAAAACCCACAACGCTCTGACACCCCACTCTTTGGGACTCTCTTATTTCCAATAAGCACTGTAACTTCCTCCTTTTGTCTATGGTTTCACCCTTCAGCTTTGAGAGGAAGTGAGCTAGTGTTTACCTGGTTTGTACAATGGTAGCTGTTTCAGTATTAAATTGGATGCTTCACTGGGAATGCGCTGCAAACCTGGTGCTGAGACGCCTAACAGCCAACAAGAACAAAATACTGTGAGTTGCTTCTTCAGTACCCACAGGCAGAGACCCATTGGCTGCTCAGGGCTTGCCCAGACATTCTTAGTGTTGAGGTTAAAGAGAAATTTCCTCTTCAGTCCGAAAGCAGAGAGATCCAAATGCCTGAAACCTCAGTGAGGTCACAGCTCTTAAACCCAAGAACTCTAGCGTGAGCACTCTGGTCAGCACAAGGACGAACCATAGACAGCCTCTGAGGGAGGACTGGCCTGGGATCACACTGACACACCCACATGCCTCAGAGAGACAAATGGTAGGGGAAGGTTTGTATCCTGTAGACCAACTGTCCTATGTAGGTGACCACCTGGAGGGGGATTGTCTAAGGAGCTAACCTTGGTGAGTGCTTTTTCCTTTTTTTCTTCATCAGCTATTACCCTACTACAATTTTTTAATTAAATTTATTTTTAACATGTAATAAAACTTGCAACTATTTTTGGGACATCATATGGTTTCTAGACATGAATATTTTGTAATTTTGAAATCATATTGAACATATATACCTCCTCATTTATCATTTCTGTAGGGTAAAAATATTTAAATGCTTTCTTCTAGCTTTTTAAAGTTTCTAGTACATTTTCAGCTATAGCCACCCTTCTTCATGACAGCACACTAGAATCTCTTACTCTTATGCACCCGTAACTTAGTATCCCCTGATCAACACCCCCTCACCCCTCCCTTCCCTCTGCTCTCTATGGTCTCTGGCAGTTATCACTGTACTGTGAACTTCTGTAAGATCAACGTTTTTATACTCCAGTCTTAAGATACAGACAACTGGGCTCAGGGGCCTATTCTCTCCTATCTAGCAGGGGAAACTGCCTCTGCTATCTTAACGCCAATCGTCTTCTACTACTGGAAGCAGCAGGACCCTGGAGACCATCCAGGTTGTTCTCCCCTCTCACCAAGCCAGAAAGCCCCACAAACCGGCTGCTTCCGTGACACAGTCCCCACAGACCTTGCGAGCACAAAAGGGCATTTGCCAGCCAAGTCCTTAAGGTAAAAAGGGTCAAGGTAGTAAAGTCTTGTGGGGAGTGGAAAGGAGGGCACAGCATGAATTCTATGCAAGAGGGGCTGGTTTGATGTGAAGGAAAGAGTACAGGGCTGGTTACCTACCACCTGAACAAGTCACTGATCATGCTGGAATTTCCTCCCCTTCAGTAAATAAAGCAGTTAACATTTACTAGATTCTTAATTATATACACAAACTATTCGTGTTGAAACTTCACAATAATTATAAGATTGAGTCTACTACACTGTCCATTTTACAGGTGAAGAAACTGAGGCACAAAGAGGATAGTTTACTTGCTCAAGGCCACACAATGGAATCCAGGCAGGCTTCTGCAGGGCCTGAGCTCTGTGAGCCAAGAGGATTGTAATAGATGGGTGTGAATGACTCTTCTAACTCTGCTATTAATTTTCTCTCCTGTTAAATTGGGATAAAAATAGCACTGTTGTGAAGATGGCGAGATAACGCAGGTTAAGTGATCAGCACAGTGCCTAGAGCAAGTGCTGCATAAAAGTCAGTTATTACTATTGTTCACACTTTTACCATTCCGTTTTATGGAACAAATGACTTCTGTCTTCTCCTCGCAGCTGTCTAAGTGCACAGTTATTCTAACTGAACCGATTAATAAATTCAAACAATGGGTCAATTCAGTCATAAAATCAAGCAGGCATGAGCTGATGCTGGAGCGAATTGCCTGGTTCGTCTTAAGCAGCACTCTCCCAAAGAACTTTCTGCCATAGTAGGAATGCTGTGCGCCTGCTGCTCAATTCAGTAGCCGCTAGCACCCTGTGCCTGTTAGGCACACACAATGGGGCTAGTGTAGCCAAGGGACTGAATACCTAATATATTTAATTTAACTCAATTTAATTTTTTTTTTTTTTTTGCAGTCGCCACATGTGGCTAGAAGCTGGACAGCTGAGGCTCAAGCTTATGTGGCAGCTGGGAGCCCTTACTAGGCAGGCACTATGGTATCAACCACAAGAAGGAACGCTGGGAGCCCCTCTGGGCACAACCCTGTTTTGTTGCCGGTGCCATGGAGAATCTGGACAGCAGAATGCTCAGGCATCGGACGGTCCCCCTACCTGGTAAGCAGGAATGTGCATTTCAGTGATTGTGGGAGAAGACAGTTCTGTCATCCTCACACGGGTGCCCCCAACTGATTCTCAGTAGCTTTTGATTCCTTGTTATTGTTCAAAATTATTCTCGGCAGAGGACATTTATGTAGTATCAGAGCACCATGATGTTCTGTCTTTCAAATTCTTGGTTTTCCCACCTGCAGAAACTGAAAGGTGATTTCAAGTAGAACTTGAATGTTTAGTTAGGAAAAGGATGATTAAAGTAGATGATCAAAGAATCATGGATTTAGAGGGGACAGTCTTATAAGAGTTGTATGAATGGGTACCCTAAGGAAACCACACACACATCCTCAGGACAAAGCACTTTGCTTTTTGGACTGACTGCGCTTGGATCATGACGGGGGGGGGGCATTTAGTAAGGTGCTGCCCTTAGCTCTCATCCTGGTTCTGCAAGAGTCCTGATCACCGCCCCCCCCACACCTTTAAATGAAATAATTCTCTGATGATATGAGAGTATCAGTGAGCACATTTAAGTCAAAGCATGTGACGTCTGTCCTAGGTCAAATTATCAGGATTTGTGTCATGTTCTGATTCTAAATGTTTTGAGCAGTGAGAAAGTCCCCCACTCCTCTGATCACCACCTCTGCCGCCAGCACTGGTTGGGTGAATAATTCAAGGACTGCCAACATTTCAAGAAAATGGAATTGAAATCTAATGAGGCTTGCTTGTGTTAAACCAATTTTTAAATGATAGTAATTAAGGGAGTTTCATATAAGAAAGGCTTTGTTTGGATTGCGGTGTTAAAAGCCACACCAGGAACCTGAGAGCTTTATGCATAAAGTATTCTCTCTTTGCTGCCTCAATCACACTGGCCAGTGTCAGAGCAGTGAATGTAGTCTAGTGGCCTGCCCTGGCATTTGCCCCAGTCCACCACTGTCCTGTTGAGTTCACCTTGGAGAATGCCTTGTGCCAGGGCTGTGATTGCTCAGGCTGTCTGTAAACAGACAGCAGGCCATCTGCCCTCTAGCCTTCCACCCAAACACAGCTGTCGGGCTCCATCCCAGCTCTAGCCATCTGGAGGAAAAACAAAGACCACCCCTCACCCTCCTCCTGGCTGCTGAGGGAAGCCTGGAAGTCTTGGCACTCTCTTGGCCTCGGTAAGGTAAGGCAAGTGGAAGAAGCAGCAAGATATGGCTGCCAGTGGCAGGCAGCTCCTCCTGTTTGTGAAGCTCAATGATTCTTCATTCATTCCCCAAACATGGATTAAACTCTTGCAAGTGTCAACCTGTGGACCAGGCTCCTGGGATGTAAGAACAACAAGCAGTCCCAGGCATCCAGGAACTCACCCTCTGGAGAAAGAGATAGGCCTGTGCATGGCAAAGCCAATGGCGAAGAGATGCTCTACCCAGAGAGGGGTCCGAGAAGTCATCCTGTAGTGGGTTACATTGGTCCTGGCATTTTAAAACAAGACCACACTGGCTGTCAGAAAGTCAAATAGGGAATGTAGCAAACCTCAGCTGGTCTCTCACTGTACCTCGGAGAGAAACGGCAGTGGGTATGAGAAAAATGAAAACAAGAGAGACAAGAGCTGGGTCAGGGGGCGTGACCTCTTGCTTGATGAGCAGGAGGACTGACTTCAACAGTAGGGGTGTTTATTTTATACACTTGCAAAGTTAGTATCATGGGCAGGTAACGTTGCCTAGGGACTAACAACTATAATCGTGCACCAGGATGCCTTTTTCAATCCTGAGTTACTTGACTGCTTGACCGATAACCAGCTCCAACGGCCCTCAACAAGGGAAAGTCTTACTAGGAGGTGAGGGAGTAGGAAGAGAGGGTGAGGACAGGAGAGGGGGAGAGGGAAAGTAGTGCTGTGGCCAGTTGTGATGCCCAACAGAGAACAAAAGGGAGACAGTGGGGGTGTGAGTGTGCGAGGCCCTTGGGCAGCTCGCTGCTGCAGAAAGATGCTCGAGGAGGTAGGTGGGGGGTTTGAAACAACAAAACCAAGTAAGAGCAGTCATGGGAATCCAAAAGGGGAACAGTGGTGTCTGCACAAAGTGATGGTGGAGATTGTTTTTCAATCTGCCAGGCCAGTTCCCAAATAATTCAACTACCAACTCTAAGCGCTACAAAGGAGCAACTCAAAACGACGTTTCAGTATATGTGAACCCTCTCCGTAGACACATCTTTTGAATGTAGGAACAGTGGTTGCCTTGGTAGGCCCAAGAACTGCACGGAAGCCAAGGTGGTACAAGGGGACCATCACCTAGATGTGAGAGGGGCACGTCAGACCCCTCTTAGAAGGCTTATTTGCCAAGGATATCTGACTTTCGGAGTTCACTCAACTCCTCTCAGTATTGTCCATGATCCTTATTCTAGTGGGGTCTTAAGGCCACCAGGGGAGACCTCCCTTCTGAAGACCACTTGCTGACCTGGCTGTGGTCAGCTCTGGGGTACTTTGGGCCTGACTAGGAGAAATCCCAAGCAGGTCAACTGCAGCCTCTTATCCTCCTCCGCTCTCTATAGGTGCAGAAGCTACTCACAAGGCCTGGCATGTCAGAGGCCAATAAAATGTTAGTTTATTTCTTCAGTTGCAGGGGAAGAAGGCTCCATGGTTGAATGTTTGTGCTCCTTCCCACATTTATGTTGAAATTTAATCCCCAATGCAATACTAGAAAAGGTGGGACCTTCAAGAGGTCATTAGATCATGGCAGTTCATTCCTCATGAACGGGATTGAGGCCTTTATGAAACAGGCTTTGCGCAGTGCTCAGTCCTCTCTGTCTCATCTGTCGTGTGAAGGCATGACACTCAAGCTGCCGTCTTGGAAGCAGAGACTCAAGTTGCTGCTACAAAGTGCTGAACTTGCTGGCACTTTGATCTTGGATTTCAGGCCTCCAGAAGTGTGAGAAATATTTCTTTATTTTGGGGGGTATAAACTACTTAGTCTAAGTTATTTTCTTATCGTAGCGGGACTAGATTAAGACAAAAGCAAAGGCCCTTTTTCTTGGGAAGCCCTCTGTTCCCGGCCTCCTTCAGGTATGATGAGTTCATCATTCCAAGAGCTCTCACAGATAACGGGCTTTCTTAGAAAGGCAGAGGCTGTTAGCGGCAATCTGATTTAAGACAGAAGAGGAAACAAATGACAACAGCCTGCTCTCTGAAACTTATTCAGTGGATTCGTACTGGATCCAAAGAGAAACCGAGGCCGGTTATCAACCTGTTTCTAATCATGAAGATCCCCAGCATCTTGCTATCTTTATCTTTGCAGATTTTTGGCCGTGTTTTGAAAATGGGAGACATGAAGAACGGCAGCAAGCACGGCAGCTAAATTAAACCTTTCTTTTCAGTGTTACCTGCCTTGGATTTTTATACACTGTCTATTTCTATCAATTATCATACTGTTCCCCATACTTTTGTACAGTTAAATAATAATTAATTGATAATATATAAAGAAAACTAAGCTACTGAAAACGCACACCATTTTTTGTTTCTCAGTGATGAAACTTCATTTCAATTCTGATTCATTCTTTTTCACTTTTAACACAGAAAATTTTAAAACTTGCAACTGCTAAAAATAACCACCGCTTGCTTTTCTATTCTCTCTCTTTTTTCCCAGTTTTCCAAGCCCTTGTGCCATTGTTGCTTCTCTCTAAGGAGGGGGTTTGTGTGTCACCGGTTTCTTAAATATATACTGTCTATTACTTTAAGTATTTTAAAGACTTTTTGTTATTAGTGTTAGATCCTAAATAAGACTTATAAAGACAAAATAGGTTTAGTTATTAATTTAGTTGATTTATAATTTCATATATATAAGTCAAATCCATTTTAGAAGATATGATAAATTAATACTATAAACTTCAAAACATTGCCAAAGAGTCCAGCAGTTACCATTTAGTGATTTTGGGGGCGATTTTTTTTTTTCTATTCTCACATGTAAGAGAGGGAGAGAACGTTTTCTGAGCGCCAGTTGTATTTTAAAATTCACACCACTTTTCAGTCCCAACACATTAGCTTCCCACAGCCCTGATCCTTGTGGAGTCCCCCGCGCCTGGCAGCCTCGGGGTCTCCGTGTGCGAGTAGGCGCAGGAGAAGTAAGTGACACGGAGATCACAAGAGTTTCGTGTTGCATAGTTCATTCACTTCAAACGCGGCTGCTTCGTTCTGTGTGACGCAGCACACACGCTGTACTGCCGTGGATTTGCCTACCAGCCCCAGTTACTGCGCTCGCCGACATCCCCCGCCCGCCATCAGCGCTCTGTTACTGTGGTCCTCGAATCGTGTCCTTCCAGCCAGAGAACCCTCAGCGGTGTGCGCACATACTCTTGTTGACCAGAAGCGCAGGCCACATGACTTCCTTTCACTGTGTCTGAAAATTGCTCTGTCTAAAGATTTCTCAGCATTTCTTTCACTTCATTTATTCCACATCCTTCAAATCTCACTGTGTTCTCATGTTCGGAATCTCAGCAGATGGTCCTCTAAAAGGAAAAATATGCTGTGGTGTTCAACTCCTCTTTGCCTTACCCTCCACTTGCCTATCCTTGGAATCTTTTTCACATCCTACCTTCTTCTGAGATTTTACATATATTTTTATTTTTGAAGTGTAGTAACTTCCTTAAGCATAATTATCTTATTCTTTCTTGCTGGAAATATAAGCTCGCACCTTCAGACAAATGCTGCGGTCTGCATTGTAATAGTCCCTTTGGTTTTTATTAAAGAAATAATTTAGGAATTTCGAAGTCTAATTTTATGGGAAAATATACAGATGTAGGATCAGTGTATTATAGAGGGAGAGCAGAGCTCTGAGAGGATTGGATGTAGTGTCTCAGTTTTACAGATAGGAAGCCAATAGCGCAGATGTGGGATGCTCGAAGTCATGCTCCAAGAGTGGAAGAGTCGAAGCCAGAGGCAGTGAAGGCCGCCTCCCTCGCCAGAGTCTCCTCTGCCTCAGTTTATTCCATCCTGAAGTTCAAGGTGTAACATAAAATACCCGGCTCATGGGTGTGTTAGGAAAGATAAGTGATTTAATTTGAATGCGGACTGAAAATGGTGCCTGGCACCATTAATGATCCATAAATAGTAGCTTTTACTAATGAAAGTTCTGAAGATCCTATAGTTGTATGACATAGTCATTTCTTCTGAAACTTAAAGAAAAGTATGAGGCAGTATCTTTGCTGAGCTGGTCTAAGGGAGTGGGAGAGCAGTGGCTGAGGGAAAAGGTCACTGCCGATAAGAAAGATCCGCTGGAACTGAACACACACCATGGCCAAACCCTGGGCTGGGCTTAGACCTCTCACAGCACTGTCTCATTAAGTCCTCATAACAGCTTTGAAGGTGGCCGTCCACTTCCAAAGACACTGAATGTCGAGAATTTTAGCAAGTTACCTGAGATCCTTCCACCATAAATGGGATCCAATGAAATGAAAATAAAGTGGAGAAGGAAGAAGTATTGCTCCAAGCTTGTTGGGGGCAACTGGCCTTGATTCCTGGTCAAGTTTATTAGGGGTGAGGCAGGGAGCAGCTATGAAACCAGAGAGCCTGGCGGCTGAGATGGTTCTCAGGGCGACTGCTTTCCTACCACCGCCTTGTTCTACAGAGTACGTGCAATCTCAAAACCGTGAAGAGAGTAGAGGTGAGGGAGACATAGAGAGAGACAGACAGACGGAGAGAGAGGGAGAACATTTCTGATGTGTAATAGACTGCTCTGGCTTCTATGAGATTCACCACAGATTGGGTGTCTGGGGTCACTACAGTGGACAGGGTGGAAAACTGTAGGGGTCCTTAACAGTTCCCTTCTTACGTTCTTTGTTTTTTTGATGAGGCACTCATTCACTGTTAGGATAGGGAGCCAGTTTGAATCCTGCACAATCTGAGCTACCCCATGCCAGTGCAACATACATTATTCATTTAGTCTGAATGGCCGACATCTTGCTAGAGAGGCAAACATCTGGCAATGCATGTTGGGAAAAACAGTTAGGAGCTATTTTTCCATCTCCTAAAAGGAAAGTTCTTAGGACACAGGGAGAAAAGGAGTGCAACAGAAACATATCCATTCATTTGCATGTACATCATACATGTGCATGCTCATATGCACATGTTAATACTTACAGCATGGGTATTTATGCAGGAACAAGAACAAAGAAATTTTATTTTATGTCTTACTCCAGATTGGGTTTTCTTGGAAGCACTCTCTAAAAGGAGGGTCGGTCTGTAGGAAGTTTGTTCAGTAGTGCCCTCGGGGTCAACATTTGCAGAGGAGGAAAGCAAGATACAAGGTAGGCCCCAAAGGAGACCTGGTAGTCTCAGCCAGCCCCAGGGTCACTGAAGGTGAAACAACCCACGAGCGTGTCCACACGAAATCTGTACCTTCATCTCAGTCAGTTATTGGGTATGGGCTACCAAGGAAGAATTTGTTCTTTGGGCTTCTGATGCAAACCCTAAACGGGCTGGTACCTGAAGGCTTTCTGCTGTACACCTTGCTAACGACAGAGGTGAAAATCCTTCTTTTAAAAGTGATCTGGGGGCCTCACCTCTAGACCTCTGTAGATCTGGTCTTAACTTATAACTTAACATGGGCAGATCATTTTTGGCTCTGGGTTTTAACTTTATCCACCCAAAATGGGCTGTTTAAATCTAGAAATGAAATTTTAGTTCTAAATCTAGAATTTCTTTTAGTGCTAAAATCTTAAATTTCATAAATCAAATTCCATTTTCATAGCCTCGTTTATACTTTGTCAAATGTACAAAATAATCCTGTGTTTTATATAAAAATATAATGTGTAACATATTCAAGATGAAAATTACACATGCTCTACCTGAAAGTCTTCTTGCTCCTTTTGTCACACTAGTTTGTCCTGAAAGCAAAGCAAGAGGAAAACCCAGAGGGATTAAATAAGAACTGCACACTCGCACAGCTCCGGGCGCTCTGACATGGCTGTACAAAGTGTGTCCCTGGAGTGTAAAATATAAAAATAAGGTTGTTTACTTAAGACTCTAGATGTTCCAGACTTTTCTTCTAACAGTGAGAGTTGACTTTTTCTCTCTCTCAGAATATGGTGATGAGGTCCAATGGTAGGAACATTAAGAGGAAAAAAGTCCTCTTCTTCCTTCTTCCTTTATCAGCCAGCCCACAGGATCTTCCACCTCCTCCCCTGTGAGAGTTTTCAAGGCTCATGTGGGCATCTGCAGCATGGGAAGCAGATGGCAGTTTTCTTGATCCTGCTTGTTCTACTTTAACAGCCTCTTTACAAAATGCTCCCCAGAAGAGGATGCTGCAGGTGGGGTCAGCACGAGAAAACAGCAGAATCAGGTCATCTGAGAATAAGAGAGCAGCAAAGACCAAATAGATATGAAGACAGCTGAAAGGTAAAGCTCAGTGTGGAGACTTTAATGGCGCTGTCATGGGGTAAAATATGCAATATAGTGAAACATATCTAAAAAGTATGTCTCTATGTTTATTTAAGTTGTAGAAATGGTTATCAGTTTGCACATAGGGGATGATGGGTAGGGAAATTTCTGATGTCTATTAGAGCTTGACATTTGCTAAGACTGTGAGCATATCTTTGTCTCATGGTGAGAAACTCAGGATGGTCCAACTTGGTTACTTGGTTACTAAGAGAAAATAGTTAAGACAGCATGGATAGTGAAAAAAGGAAGATATTATAGGATTCTGGGGTGAAGAAAGATAGAGTGGTCCATTGGTTTTTAAATGCCAGTCTGCAGAGTGAGAACAAGCCGGCTGCTTCAGAATCCCTAGGGAAGCTTGTTAAAAATAGAGATTTATAAAACTTGTCCCCAGAAATTTGGATATAGTATCAAGTTCTCTTGCTTGATTCTGATACTGCTAGGTTTAGGAACTAAAGGAGTAGTTAATATGCGAGATTTCGAAGACTGGGATGCATCTATCACTCAAATTTATGGTTATTAAGCATCATCCTCTGAGAAGCTGCTCAGTTCAGTTTTGTGGGGTCTATAAATTCACAGAAGACATATTATGACGGTTAATCTTGTTAACTTGACTGGATTCAGACACCTAGAAAACTGGTAGAGCACATTTCTGGGCGTGTCTGTCAGGTGTTTCTAGAGACGATTGGCACATGTGCTGTCAAACTAAACAGGAAAGACCTGCTCTGGACCTAGGCAGCACCATCCAGTGGGCTGGGGGCCCCAAAGAAACAAAAAGCAGAAAGGAGAAGGTTACGGCACACATTGCACAATTCTTCTTGAGCAGATATTTTCATTGACATCAGATTTGAGGTTCTGCAGCATTCAAATAAGGATGTGCACCAGTGACGCTCCAGGGTGCCTCCAGGCCTTCAGCCTTGGGCTGGGGCTATGTCATTGATCTCTTTTCTTTTGAGGCATCTAGCTTCTTCGATTTAGAAGCTACTGGTTTCCCAAGTTCTCCAGCCTACAGGTGGCCATTGCGGAGCAATTCAGTTTTTGATCATATAAGCTAATCTAATAAATTCTTATAATTATGTATATGTATGATTTTAAAAATACAGTGACTGTTTGTATTAACATTTTTAAAAATTGATCTGGGTGTAGCGTGTACACTTGTAATCCCAGAACTGGGGAGGCTGAGCTGGGAGGGTTGCTGTGAGTTCAGAGCCAGTGGAGGCTACGTAGTGAGTTCAAGGCCAGCCTGAAATACAGAGTGAGACCCTGTCTCAAAAAAATAAAAGAAGAAAAAGAAAGAAAGTGGTGAGAATGGTGGGATGAGCGTGTCTGAAGTGAGGGAGAGGACTTTGAAGGCATTAATGGCAATGTGTATTTTACTGTAACAAATTTTTAAATTTCTATTTAGCATTAACTCTATATTTTGATTACACCTTTGCACATACGAACAGAATCCAGGGGCCAGAAGAAACAGGCTACTTGTCCCAGGACATCAAGCATCCTGAAAGCAAAAACTGTATTTTGATCAACCTGGTAGGTTTTTGCCCCTTCTGGAGGACCTGAGTGATACACACCAGCTGCCTCAAATCTCTGAACACAGAGAACTGCTTAGGAAAGCAGGAAGGTTCCAGACAGACAGAAATATTTGCAAACACAAGTTTACAGTTCAATTGGTTGGAGAGAAAAGTGGAACTATGATGCCTAGGGAAAATAAGCGGATGTTTTAAACCATGTGAGGGAGAAGAGGACGTGGGCTTGGCATATTTCCTAAGAATGGTTCTCAGTTCAGATGTCCAAAGGTTGAGCAAGACCAATATTAAAACAGCTCATAAGTCTGTAAAAGAAAAGCAAGTTCAATGAAAACACATATGTAGTACTCAGCTCAGTGTATGGTACATGACAGTAAAAGTAGAACATTTAAGAAGTGATGAAAATGTAACTTTTTCAAAAATACCTCTTTCCCTTCCTATCACAGTGTTTTAATTCCACATGACAGATCTCTTTTGAATTATTTTCTAGTTTCAAGTTTCTTTTATTAAAGAAATCATTTAAAAAGACTTAAGCCTTTAACAGTTAATCTAGGATAAAGAAGAATATATACAGTGGCCAGTGGCCAGATGAAAAGTCAGAAGTTAGAAAAAAGATAGAGTGGCATCAGGGGCAACTTTCATGCACCTGGCACTATGTTCTGGTAGCCGCCATCCTGAAGGTAGGTCAGGAGCCCATGGAGCCTTGAATGACCTTGAGACCATTTGGAGCCCAGACCTCCTCCACTCAGAGGCTCCTTTTACCCCTCAACAGCAGGTAGATGAGGAAAGAGACTATGGAGAAGATACCTCTGCTTCCTAAACTTTGGGTCCCCTATAGAACCCATGTTCTGTTTGGAACTTCTGCTGACATTCTATGGGTGAGAAACAGTCACTTGGGCCATCCAGACATAAGTAGGTATACAGGTAGAGGATGCTGGGAAATGTAGTCCCTAGCTGGGCAGGGGAAACCAGGATTCTCCAGGTCTAGACGACTCCTGAGAATATGACAACACATTCATGAAGAGAGGTCAGAAATAGGGAGACATGGCTTGGAAAAAAATCATCAAGGGGAGAAAGATGTTAAGCTGGAGTACAAGTTTAAGAAAAGGGAAAACTGGAAGAATTATAAGAAATTAATGGTAGAAGCCTTGAGCTTATAAACAGGAGAAATGATTCCAGAAGAAGGTAGGGAGGCCAACAAGACTAACATACAGACTTGAGTTTTCAGAGATATCACAAACATAGTTGACCACAAAAGATTCATGCTCCCTCCCCCACCAGCCAGGGGCCACATGTCCCAAACCCTTACCTATGGGTGGCCATGGGATAGCTTCTCACCCATGGAATATGAGCAGAAGAATCTTACAAAGGACCAACTGATACAAAAACAGATATATTTCCCCACAGTCTCTTTCTCTACCTGCCAGCTACTGAGAGGATTAAGATGAAGAAGCATCTGTCTGGTAGAAGGGCCCTGGACCTCTGAATGGTTACATGGATGGTGACATGATCTGGACCTCAGTGAATGGAAAAGAAGCCTAAGAGGTGTAGTTAAGACTGGGATTATAGGATTTATCGCTTTCAACAGCTAACTTTACTTAACACTTTAAAACGGTTAGAAGAGGCCCACAGGGAGCAGAAGAAATTCAGGAATGAAGGTGATGACTCCTTTAACTCCTGCTTTTTACAAATAAGAAACCTAGGGCTGCTAAATGCAGACACCTTGCATACCTCTTTAGGCAACTGCCAAGGTGAGGGATCCCACCCCCTTTCTATGCCTAGGCTTCCGGCTCCAGCCTTTTAGATGACTTATTGATGTTCTTCAAGGACCCAATCTGTCCTCTTTTAAATGACTTTTACTCTAGATAAAAATATTGGGGCATAGGAAGGAGACTGGGTCTCTATTCAAGCATTTGGGAAGATAGCAAGGTAAAATAGCAATTAGATAAACAGGTGAAAATCTTTTTGCAAAGAAGGGAAGATGTCAAGGTGGTACTGTAAGAGAACTTTGTTTGGTCTCTAACCTTTGGATTTGCTAAGGTACATGTTCTTCAGTTTGGCTAATATGTTGATGGGCTCTATGTCTAAGGCTGGGCATAGAGTTCAGTTTGGGAACAGGAACTAGGAAGAGTTGAGTTATTCTGCGTAAAAATATCAATAAGAAAATTATATGGTTTTCCAATGGTAGGGCACTCCCCTAGCATGCATGCAGTCCTGGGTTTGAAGCCCACTACCACCAGAGCAAATAAACAGAAACGTGGACGGAAAAGAAGTGACAGCGAAGAGATTTGTGGGATGAGGACATTGGGGATGGTCAGATGAGATGGCAGCAAGCAACTGTTCCATCTGTGAAACGCTAATGTGCAGGGTGAAACCCCAAGTACTTACGTGTAACTCCCTTTCTTCCCGGGTGCTCAGAGGGGGCTTTACAACAGAGACAGCTGCAGGAAGTTTTTCAAGGATATTGGAGGAAGGGCTATAGTTCCACAAATGAGTTGAAAAAACTGTGGAACAAGGGACAGCATGTATGGGTGGGAGGAGACCCACACCCAGATCCAGGTGGAGCTTGGAATAACATGCAACCCACAAAGCATTCCCTGAGCACCCGAAACGTGCCCAACACTCTTCTAGGGCACGAGGGCAATGCCCAGAGTAGACTAGGTCCCCGGGGAAGTCACAGTCTTGTGTAGTGACAGGCTATAAAGAAAGGAACAAATTGATGAAAAAGCACTGCAGAGGACACCATGGTGGCTGCAGAGTCTGTTGGGAACAGATGGTCCCGGGGCAGAGGTCACAGCGAAGCCCTCTAGGGTCAGGAGTCTACAGTCCCCGGTGGAGGGTTGGCTAGCCAGGCCTGAGACAGAGAGTGACCCCCTATGCCGTAGGGGGTTTGTGCACCAATCCTGCTAAGTCCTTTCTCCCCACGATGATGTAATGTTACTTCCTAGCACACAATACACATGCACTGAGCCCTTCTTTGTGCCTTTCTATAGGGCTATATTTGCTTCTGAGAAGGATAAATCAAGGTCGTCGCAGAAGAGCCCGTTCATGGAATCTGCTTCTGTTGAGTCCCTAAGGTAAGGGCAGTGAACCGTTGGTTTGAATCGCTCCATCTCTCGCTTCCCAGAGGCAAAAGAACTGAGCTGACTAGAAGGCTCGCAAGCCCCCTAGCTGTCGCGGGGAAAGATGCGCTCCACCCTGCGGCAGAGGACCGCGTCTTCTCGGGGCTCCCGGCTAGGGGGCCGGCGGACGACTACGTCCTGTCATGCGGCCGGCCCGGGGTGCCAGGAGGTGCTGAGCCCTTGAAGGCAAAGAAGCAGCTCCATCTAGTGTCCTTAGGAGACACGACCAAGGGCATCGGGACGATTAACCCCTTTCTTAAGGGCGACCGTCAGTCTCCAGTCAAGCACAAAACATCACTGCAAGACCAGGAGCTGCTAGGTTGGGGGACAATAGCGCGAAGCTTGGTCTTTGGCTGGGAGCGGAGCCGGGAACGAGAGAAGAATAAGCTGTCTTAAGCCCTTGCTCACCACGACGACGCACGCACTCTTCGTCCTTAGGCGGGAGGACCAGAGTCCGCGCAGGCTCCTGCGTGCTTGAGAATTCAAGCTCCGGGCACTCTGCAACCTCCAGAGGAACTGGGGGTGGCCACGTCAACCCCGTCCTGTTCATGTGTGGCTTTTGAACCACGCGTGCACGTATTTGTAACTGATGGATTTATAGGCTTCTCATACCAGAACTTCAGCAAACCAAGCCGAAGTGTTTTCCAAAAGAAAACAGTTTATGCTCCTACCAATACCTTGAGGGTCCTCCTTGCTCCTTACCATCAGCAAAACGAGATACTGCCATCGTTATTTTCACTCTGTGATTCTGGGGGTTGTGGTGTTTTAATCCATGGTGTTTTAATTTGCATTTGCCTCGTTATTTACGAAGTCAATCTATCTCAATGAGTTCCTTGGCTACTTGAATAGCCTCCTTTGTGCATTACATGTTTACGACTATTGCCGTTTTCCAAGGTGTGCCTTCTTATCTGTGGAGGTTCTTTATATATTCTGGTTAAGAAACCTTGTGAGTTACACGTGTTATATGTGGCTTGTCATGGTTTGATTTTTCAGTTTTTTAATGTGTCTCTAGATGACTGCAGGCTCTTAATTTGAATCAAATACTTAAATCTTTTCTTCTATGATTTATGTTTTTGTGTCATATTTTAAAATATTTCCCTATTCTGGGAGCAAGAAGATGTTAAACTAGATTATCTTCTGAAAGCTTCGTTGTTCTGCCTTTTGCATTTAGGCCTGAATCTCCTAGAACTGACAATTTGTTGAACAGAAGGCAGCAGTTGAATTTTATGTTTTCAGACATTTCCAGTGGTTTCATTCTTTTTATGGTATTGAAGACCCTCTTCCCCCTATTCTTCAGCATGGCTGCTTTGGAAGGATCTGCTCTTCCATTCTTTGTCCTAGCTTGCCTCAGTATTAAACTGTCCTAATTACTGGAATTAATATATCATCATATCCTAGAAAGCAAATCACTCATCAAGTCAGAGTCCAGGCCACTCAGAAACCTTTGCATTTCCATATAAAATTTAGAATCACGGGGTTTTATTATCTGTAGGGTATGGGAAGAGAACTGCCATTTTCATAATATTAAATATACAATCAATGAATATGGTACATCTTCTACTAGGGTCTTTAATTTTGGGCATCTTTCTTAGCTTTATTTCTAGGTATTTGATATTTTATGCTTCTATAAATATTCTCTTTTTAAAACAATAGAACTATTTTAGAATAGCGTTAGGTTTATGGATCAACTGAGAGGTTTTTCCATATACCTCACACACACACGTGCACGCACACACAGCCTCTTCCCTTATCCACGTGCCTCTTCAGGGTGACAGAGATGATGAACTGCACTGGCACATCTTATAACCTAGTCTGTAGTTTACACTGGAATTCACTCCTGGTGTATATTTTATAAGTTTTAACAAATGTGCCGATGTGTATCCAGTACGATATCACACAGTACCTGACCCTAGAGCATTTTCACTCCCTAGAAATCCTCTGTGCTGAGTTTGTTCATCCCTCCCCTGTTTCCTTCCAGCTGCTGACAGCTGCTCATCCTTGTACTGTCTCCATGGTTTTGCCCTCTCCACAGTGTCCTATAGTTACAATACGAATGGGCTTCTTTCACTTAGTGGTATACATTTACGGCTTCTCCATGTATTTTCATGTGTAGTAGCTCATTTCTTTTTAATGCTGAATACTATTCCATCATCTGGATGGAGTACAGTTTATCCTTTCACTTACTGAAGGACAGTAGGGGTTTTTTTTTCAATTTCTGGCAGTTATGCATAAAGCTACTATAAACATCCATGTGCTGGTGAAAGGGAAAAACTATACAAGAGAAGTTGTTTTTAAAACTTTTTTCTTTTGAAATGGACTACCTTTGTTACTGCTTCATGGCATTCATAAACCTTACCTTATGAAAGTAATTACATAATTACAGGTTTCTCCTGTAACCATGAGAGCATACCCAAACACACAGGACGCCTGACTGTGCTATTATACCAGCTTCATGAACTGATGATCATTAATCCACACCTATAACCCATGAGCTGACCCTGCTAGCTAATCAGAACTGCCAGGCTGTTCTGTCTCACCTTTGTACCTCCTTTGTGCCTCCGGCTTGTGCATCATGTGAAAGTCCTAGATCACCAGAGATAAGGGCCTGGTATTCTAGGAATGACCCCAATCAGTGCTCGCTTATGTAAATAAATCTGCCTCCAAACCCTGGGTGTTGTTTCGGTGTTTCTGCTTGCCATTGCACTGGCATTTGTGTGAATGTAAATTTTAAACTTATTTGGGTAAATACCAAGAAACAGAAGTTTGGCATCATAGGTTAAGAGTATGTGCAGTTTTATAAAATTCTACCAAACCGCCTTCCCAATGGCTTCACTGTTTTGCAAGCCCATCAACAACAGATGGGAGCTCCTGTGGCCCCACATCTCTGTCAGTGCTCAGCGCCATCAGTATTCTAAGCTGGTCTCTTCCGGTAGGTATATCGTGACGTTACATTGGTTTTTAAATGTAGTTTTCCTTGTGACATAGGATGCTGAATATCTTTCCATGTGCTTACTTGCCATCTGCATATCATCTTTATTGAGGTGTGCAAATCTTTTGCTCATTTTTTAATTGTTGTATTTAAGAGTTCTTTGTATGGAATAATGATCCTTTATTAGATTTCTTTCTTTCTTTCTTCCTTTCTTTTCTTTTTGGTACTAGGGATTGAACTGAAGGCTTTCCCACTAAGCTACATTCCCAATAATTTTTATAATTTTTAAAAATTTTGAAATAGTGTTCCTCTAAGTCACTAAGTCCAGGCAGGCTTGAACTTACAGTTCTCTTGCCTTGGCTTCCCAGAGCTCTGGTACTACAGATGTGCACCGTTATGTCTGGCCTCAGGTGTGTCATTAGTATTTTCTCCCAAGTCTGTGGCTTGTGTTCCCATTCTCTTGACTGTCTTTTGCAGTGCAGACTTTTTAATTATAGTAAAATCTAGTTCATCAGTTATTTCTTCATGAATTATGTCTTGGGCTTTATCTAAAAAGTCACTGCCATACTCAAGGTCATCAAGATAGTTTTCTGTGGTGTATTTTAGTAGTTTATAGATTTGTGTTTTGCATTTAGATCTGTAATCCATTTCGAGTTCATTCTTCTGAAGCAGATGTGGTCTGAATCCAGATTCTATCCTCCTCCTCCTCCTCCAGCAGCTCCTCCCCACCCCTGCTGCTCCTGCTCCTGCTCCTGCTCCTGCTCCTGCTCCTGCTTCTCCTTTCCATGTGGCTGTCCGATTGCCCCAGTATCATTCATTAAGAAGACTATATTTCCTCCACTGCCTTTGCCCCTTTGTCAGATCAGTGGACTATGTTTATGTGGATCTATCTCACCTATCTCTGGTCTCTCCATTCTGCTTCATCGACCTATTTGTGTGCTCTTTTGCTAATATCGCACTATCTTGATTATGGCAGCTGCATAATAAATTCTGAGGTCTGACAGCATCAGTGCTTCCACATTGTTCTGCTTCCCTGTTGTGTTGGCTGTTCCGGGTCTCTTGCCTCTCCATGTAAATCTTAAAATCAATTTCCTGATAACCAGAAGATAACTCTTGGAGATTTTCCTTGGGATTGTGCCAAATTCATAGATGAGGTTGGGGAGTACAGGTATCTTGACAATATTGAGATTTCCCACCAATAAATACGGAACGTCTTTCTCTTTATGTACTTTTTTACTTTTTTCATCAATATTTTGTAGCTTTTCTAAATAGTTCTTACACATATTTTGTTAGGTTATTATCTATGAATTTTTCTTTTATGAAGTGCTAATGTAAGTAACGCTGTTTTTAATGTTCAGTTCTACTTACTCATTGCTAATATATGGGAAAGCGATTTTTGTGTGCGTACCAACCTTGCATCTGCTGCCTTACAGTAATTCCTCTTGCAAGAGTGTTCTGTCAGCTCGTTCGGATCTCCTATAACAGTCATGTGATCTGTAAACAATGACAGTTATATTTCTTTCTTCTCCATCAGTTTACCTTTTATTTTCTCTTCTTGTTTTATTGTATTAGCTAAAACTTCTATTATTATACTGATGAAGAGTGGTGAGAGGAGACATTGTTGTGTTATTCCTGATCTTAGCAAGAACGCTTCTAGTTTCTTACAATTAAATATAACGTTAGTTGTAGGTATTTTTATAGATACAATTTTTGAAAGTGAGGAATTTTTCTTCTATTCCTAGTTTACTGAGAATTTTTATCATAAATTTGTGTTGGCTTTTTCCAAATGCTTTTCCTGTGTCAATTGATATGAGATCTAATTTTCCTTCTTTAGCTTGCTTATGTAATTAATTATATTAATTGATTTTCAAATGGTAATCCCACTTTGTGTACCTGGATTAAATCCTACTTATTTATGGTGTAAAATTCTTGTATACATTATTGAATTGAATTTATTAATAGTTTGCTGAAGCTTTTGTATCTGTATTCATGAGAAACACTGGTTTACAGTTTCTTTTCTTGTAATGTCCCTGTTTTGGTGCTAGAGTATTTCTGACCTGACAGAATTAGGAAGCCATCTCCACTTCTAGAAGAGATTACACATACTTGGTATAATTTCTCTCTTCTTTTTTTTTTTTTTTGGCAGTATTGGGGATTGAAACCAAATCATTTGCACAGAGCTAGATCCCCAAATCTTTTAGCTAATTTTGATACAGAACCTTGCTAAGTCACTGAGCTGCTGAGGCTGGTTATGAACTTGCAATCTCCCTGCCTTGGCCACTCAGAGCTGGGGTTATGTGTGTGTGCAGCCCTACCCAGGGTCCTTACATTTCTGGTAGAATTCACCAGCAAACCACCTGAACCTGGTGTTTTTGTTTGGGAAGTTACTAATTATTGATCTGAGTTCTTTAATATATATGAGCCTATGCAGAATACTTACTTTTTATTGCGTGGGTTTTGCTAGATTGTCTTTCATTGCATTGGTTTGTATCATACGTTATCAAATTTGTGGGCAGAGAGTTGTTCGTAACATCACGTATTATCTTTGCAACATGTGCGATCTGTGGGGTTGTCTCCACTTTCATTTCTGAAATTAGTAATTTATGCATTTTTCACTTTTTGGTAAATTTGCTAACATTTAATCCATTTTGTTGATCTTTTCATTGGACTACCTTTTGGTTTCATTGATTCTATCTATGCATTTCCTACTTTTAATTAATTTCTAATCTATTTTTTATTATTTCTTCCTGCTTGCTTATTGTGGATTTATTTACTCTTTTTTATCTAGTTTCCAAAGGTAGGTTATTTATTTTAGATATTTCTTCTCTTCTAATATATGCATCCAATGCTATGTTTCCTATAAGCACTGCTTTTATGGCATCCTATTAATTTGGTAAGTTATGATTCCATTTTCACATGGTTCAAATATTTTTAAAATTTGTCTTGAGATTTCTTCTTTGACCCATCTGTTATTTAGTTAACACATTGCTGTTAATCCTCCTCAAAATGCTTCACCTCATTTGGCCATGTGTCTTTTACTATAATAAACGTTTTAAAAAATATTTTAAGATTCATTGTATTTTATAACCCTTTCTACAATAATGATAATATCCCCTCTACATTTACCACTTCTACATTTGTAATTTTCTACATTTATAACTAGCAGTGTGTCTTTTACTATGATAAAATACTTTAAAATTCATTGTATTTTTATCACTTCTTCCCATTTATAATTTGCCAATAGCACTACAACGTTATGCCAATTGATAGATAGTACAAATACCTTATAGTAGCAAAATATTCGTAAGCCTTCCATCTTGTCCTTTGTATGCCATCAGTTATTCATTTCACTTATATGTAAGCATATATTAATCAAGGACATTTTACTAATCTTGAACAGATGAATATCCAATTAATTGATAACGAGAAAAAAAAGACAGAAAATTGAAAAAAATAAGCTCATTTTACTTTCATTTTTTTTCCTTCTTTGATGCCTATTTTAAGTAGGCATGAGAGTTGACCTCTACTACTTTTCTATTTGTGAAGAACTTCTTTTACCACTTTATACATGGCAGGTCTGGTGGCAACAAATTACCTTAATTTTAGATTGCCTCATCGTTCACTTTTGAATTCCAATATATCTGTCATATTGAACCTGTGTCTGATGTTTGTTCTGTCTTTCTTAAACTGTGTGTGGGTGTGTGTGTCTGTGTGTGTTTAACTTTCAGTGTGCCCTGTAATTTCTTCCTTGCTAGCCAGACATGGTGTTCTGGATAAGAGGAATCTGGCACTGATTTTCGTGGAGGTTTCTGCTCGTGAGCTTGATTCCAGTAAGTAAGAATTTTCTGTATTCACCTGTCTGTCTCTCCAATTTTGATGACAGTGCTTTGCCCTATGATCTCATTTTTCTGACAGATCTAAAAAGAACTGCTGATTTTTAAAGTTTGTTCAGCCGTTCAGTTGTTAGGATGGAGTATTTCCAACCTATTTATATGCCAACCTGGAAACTAGACACTAGCTTTTTAGAAAAACAATATTAACCAAGTTTGTCAGCTCAAAGATTCACCGTATCACAGTTGCTGTAACTGACAGATGCATCTGATGCTTATTGCTATTATATTTCTACCCCACTCACCCCTACCATTCTTTTTCTTGACTTCGCTCAAATTAACTGAATATTTAGTGATCAACTGAGCTTTTCCCTCTGCTTTTGTTTTTTTATCTGTTTTGTTGTTGTTTTTTTTTTTTTGCTAGGTGTCTCTCTGTATATGTATTTTCCCTGCTTGGGACTGATTTGGATTCTCGAATGGATTAACTTATTTCAAAATTTTGCATAATTATTATCTATTTAATTTTTAAACATTGCTCCCACACTCTATTCTCTTTCCATCTCTAATTTACACAATTTAATTTTTCAACACGTTCCCTGTACTACTTACATTTATGTCTTTGTTCTTTTGTACCTCTCTGCGTTTTTGTTCACATTTTCTTCAGGTTTATTTCCAGTGCACTAATTTTTTTAACTGCAAATATAGGCTCCATTCCATGTTCTTGTCTTTCCTACCCACGGACTAGTCCACAGACAGTACGGTGCACAGTGAGGCTCATTTTTGTGAGCAAACCGCAGCGTACTATCAACAGTCTCACGTGCTGCGGAAGCACTTATCTCTATTTGGGTATAAAAGTGAATTTTCATGCTCTATCACACATAAAAGAATGAAAGCAATTTTGAAAGGTAAGGGAGAGTTTGATTAACTCTATACATTTTGAGGGCTGTGCTTGAGGTTTAGGAAACACCTGACGGTACAGGTCCCATCATTCCTTATGTGCACTGATGAGAAAGTAGAACTCTGTGGCTGCATGTAACTTCCATCTGCTCCGGGGACTGTGTTCCTGTTCAGGGTATTCCCTGGACTTCTCTATTTTGATAAAAAGGAAGAAGAAAGAAAAACTATACACAATTTAAATTTAGGTAATGTAAAATGCATATTTTGAAATTAAAACAATTCTTAGGACAAATAAGTGAATTGAACAAGTCACAGGATATAAGAGCAACATGCAAAAATCAATTGTTTTAACACACTAATACCTCGGTTCACCAATGCTTCTGTTTGCAAACAATTTGGTTCATAAACAGAAGTGTTCGGCAAAATTTTGCTTCCATTTTCAAACGCCATATCAAGTGACCAACACAACCGTGGTCATCTCCTCCCCACGAACACGAATGCAGTCATTTCCCCCAGAATTGGGGAATGGACTAAGATTGTGAACTGAGGTACCACTGAATAGTCCAATGAACAGAAACCAAACCAGAATTTTTTTTTTTCTTTTTGAGACAGGGTCTTGCGATGGCATTCAGGCTGGCCTTGAACTCACAATGATCCTCCTGCCTCAGCCTCCCGAGTGCTGGGATTGCAGGTATGTGCCACCATGCTCGGTCAAAAATAGTTTAAAAATACTATTTATAATAACTGAAAAAAAACTAGAAATAAATCTAATAAAACACATACCTGACTTGTATGCTGAGAATGAAAAATGCTGATGAAAGAAATTACAGATCTGTAAACAATGAAAAGATGAGTTGGGAGAGGTGGTGCCTCCCTATATGCTCAGCACTTGGGAGGCTGAGGCAGAAGGACTGCTGTGAGTTTGAGGCCACCTGGACAATATATTGAATTAAATGCCATCTTAGAGTACATAGGAGACCCTATCCCCAAGGAAAAAAAAGCAAAAGAAACAAAAAGAAAGGAAGGCAGGCAAGAAGCAAGGAGATATACTGTGTTTATGGACTGGAACATCAGCATAGTAAAGATAGCACTTCTCCCCCAGTGAACGATAACTTTTTTAAACAACTGCATTTTTGTCACAGATTTTTATATTCCTTTCTTCAAAACAATCTTTATAGAACATTCTAATAAGTAGCAAATTGGGGGTGCGTTATGAGTCTAGTCTTCACAAGTTGATGACAGCTGTGGACTCCGAATTGAAATGAAATATCTACAAAGCCACCTAGTATTATGTTCAGCCCTTCTGAAAGCAGGATTTTTCTTGAAGTATTTATTATTACTGATTTGAGTAAACAAATTAAGTCAGAGCAGCTGGCTAGGCTTATACAATCAGTGCTGCCAATGGAGAGAAGGGACCCTCCTGGGGCAATAAACAACAACGAAGACGGTACAGAGGAGAGGTGACACACTCAAAACATAACATAAAAGAGAAGATGCTATAAATTTAAAGCTCAACAGAGCCGAAGAAGCAGTCTTTGATAAAAATTACAGCTCATTTTAACTTACTACGCACCACACAGCCATAGCTGCCTTCTGTAGTTCCCATGAGTCTGAATAACATTTGCTGAGGTGAAAAAGATCTCCACAGAATCCAGGAATATTTGACAATGGGTATTTACCATACAAGGCTTAAAGGGAAAATATCCTGTTTCAACAATATAATTGCTGCCTGATTGTCTTGTCTTTTCTTACCAAGTAAACAAAACACAAACTGTTTGTTTTCAAATGTTCTTTAGTGTTCTGGTGGTATTTGCATTACCTCCAAAGAGATAATTGGATAAAGATAAAAGTGGAAAAATCTTGAGTTTTGGCAACAAACAGGACTGGGTTAGAGTGACTGCAGCAGCACTCACTAGAGTAAGGATTCCACCTCCCCGAACCGTATCTTTCAAATGCAGACAGTGAAAACTTCCAGGGCTACTCCAAAGGTTAGAAAAGTCAGGTACTAAGAAGCTCCTGGCACAGCATCAACACATTTCTGGCATACAGTCATTGATAAATATTCTTAATATTCATTTATTACTTAGTGAAATTTTAATATAACACTAATCACTTATCAAATATCATTTTGTGTGCTTTGAATCCCCTTGAGCCAATCAGTCCAAAGGAGACTGATTATTGATATTATGCAAAGACCTCTATATAAAGCAGTCTTATTTTACAAAACTAAATCCTTAAATGGATCCCAAGGATCCTATAATATTTATTCTGACACAAAATATAAAGCTTGCTAGTAGAAAACAGTATTAACATGACAGAAAATTGTACCATAAAAACTTTCTTCTAGAACACTAAATTTTGTTTATCCACAATATAACCGTAAAATAATTAGTAAATTTGCCTAGATACTGCAAGAAGTTATAGTAAAAGTCATATATTTTATGCCTCAGAAACCCAGGTTTAAGAAACCTCTTAAAGTTCCAAACTCACCATAGCGCCTTGGTCACTTAAGTGAGTTCACTGGATATTGCCAAACTTTTAATAGATTAAATTACATTTTACTTCTACAGTTCTTTGAAGTGGGATAAAAGGAATACATTTTTGAGACAAGTAAGGTTGTCCCACCACCAAATTCAATATTACACTTCTAGGCATTCATCTGTTAATCACTCAGGGATCCCCTTTTCTTAACCAAACCCCAAGTTTCTCCTCTGAGGCTCTTGTTCATTCACTTTGTTATTGAGACTTCTCAGATTCCCAAATGGTAAAAGAATCCAATGAACCCTGGGAACATTTGGCCTCATTCAGTTGGCTTGTCAGATTCCAATGACAATGGAAACATTTTATACTATAATTTTAAAAAGAGAACAGCGGGGAAAGTTTAGAAAGAACAAGTTCTCAGGGAAACTCAGGGAAATCAAATTAGCTGGGAAGATTTAATTTTCACAAAAATATTGCCTTTACCCTGAGTTCTTTCTGAGGTCTGCTCTATAAATGAACTATGTCTGTGGAAGAAAGTGCAGTGGAATTTGGCTACAGAAAGTTTGTTATTCTTAAGAGTTAAGGGAAGAAATCATGACTCCAGTTCTTTTTTCATAATCATAAATAGTGAGGACCCAGACTCATAAAACTTTATAGTGGAAGAAATCTCAGAGATTATAAAATCCAGTCATTTACTGAGGATGACACTGAAGCCCAAAGGTATTTCTGCATTTTCTCATGCTGACAAAGATCCTTAAAACTGAACTGAAGATGGAACCAGGACTCCCCTTCTATAGACCAGGCTCATTACCCATCACAACAGCCACCTTGGCTCACTACATGTGTTTAAATATATCTTTTAAGAGTAACCCTGTCTTGTATGTCCAGTGAGAACCTTGTTGGGAGTCCAGACATGCCATCCCAAAACATGACAATAGAAGGCCAGAGCATGCCACCCTAAAATATACTTGTTTGGCACAGATTGAGCTCATTATCCCAGGAAACTAAGCCACAAAAGTAGCTCTGAAAACTTGCCCTTTTATAAAAGAAAATCATATCTATAAAGGAAATCTCCACTAATAAGTTATCTGTATCAGGAAGATGATTACTAATAAAGACAACTTGTACTACCCAAGAGGCTTTTCTATCTGCAGATGAGGCAATCTTCAAACAGTATACACTTCTGCCTTTGCCTCTTACACCTCGCCTTTGCCGCCTCATCCGGCCTTTCTTTGAGTCTTGCATCCTGTGGGATTCCTGTGTGCTGTATACATATTATTAAGTATTTTTTCTCTTATTCTGTTTTAAGTCAATAAATTCATAGTGCAGCCAAAGAACATGGAAACATACAGGGACAATATATTTTTTCCTCCACTTTAGCTTCAAACCTAATACAAAAGGACCTTACTGGTTATACTGTGTCCCCAGTGACTCTGTTGCTTCCTGGAACAGTGAGGACTATCTGTCTACCTGAAGCATGTCACCAACAGTGAATATTAGACCTACTCTCAGAGGTATATCTGTCTATTGTGAGCCTGCAGATCAAATTAGTCAGAGACACTCTGCGACTCCTCGCCCCTGTGGCTGATTAAAGCTGGCCACATATTCTTTGGAAATAGTCCCAGCAAGAGGTAGATCGAAGTCCCTCTCCCAAAATTTACACTGCCTCTGTAACTGCTTTCATCAACACAATAGTACAGAAGCAACAGAGCGACCGTTCCAGGCCCGGGTGCGAAGAACTGGCAACTTCTACCCACTTTGGAGCTCTTTCTCTCCAAGCATCTGAGCTGCCATGGGGTGTCTGGCCAGCCTGAGACCGTCATACTGGAAAAGCTACAGCAGAGCTTGAGTTACAGACCCTGCTGTGCCCTGCTGTCCGGGCTTCCCTAGAGCCCATCCACCAGTGACCTCAATAATGCTGTCCAATGACACTGCCTCAATTTGTTGTTCACAAAGCCAGGAGATATAATTGTTGCCTTAAGGCAAGCTGTAAGTTTTTGTGTAATCTGTTGTGTAATAATAACTAGCATGAGCTCAAACAACAAAAAAAGCCTTTCTCTTTTCTTCTGGGGGGAATCTCAATTATAAATATTGCCTACAAGTAACAGAAAACCCAATTTAGTGACTTAAACAGAAAACAGACCTCCAGAGCTAGACAACCTGGAGTTAGTACAGCTTGTTCAGGCTGCCATCAGGGACTCAGACTCCTTCAATTTTCCTGCTCTGGATAACTCTGGATATCCCACACTGGATACCTGCTGTGTCTCTGGCCAATGAAGCAAAGTTTTAGACATGAAAAAGAGGCAAGGGGAAAGCAGCAAAGAGACAGAAGCTTACGAGACTGGCAAGCAAACTTGCTTCTTTTGATGTACTTTTCTGAAGGTTTCATTCTATGACTTTCCCTTACACTTCACTCCCAAGATTTTGGTCTCACGGACCACCTCTAGCTGCAAGGGAGTCTAGGAAGACAAGCACTGTTGGGTCAGCACATTATCATCCTCACAGTAGTTGGACTCTGCTAGGAAAGAGGACAGTATAATAGCAGGTGGTGTCTGCAACAGGAATTTTTTCTTTCCTAGGGCCTTGTACTATGCAATGACTGCTTGCTGCTACAGTTCCTGAATTCTTACAGAGAAGTGGTTTACCACATAAATCTTATGGGCTTAGTAGGTCAGAGAGCATTATATAGAAATTGAGCTTTCATAGAAAGTTCACTTTTTTGTGTGCTTAAATTGTACATTTATGTGCGATGGCTTAGGGAAGCCTATAAAGATTTTTTTTTTGTAGGAGAGTACTTCCCTTCCCCCTACTAAGCACCCATTGGAGCTGACACTGTCTTCTTGGGCGGTGAAGCAACAACAGTTATCACAGCTCTAAGGAATGATATGAAATTTGCTCTTCACAAATATAAAAGGCCTTAATAACTAGGTCAACCTGTAATAATCATTTCTGTGTGTCTTTGCATGACAAATGAACAAAGATGCAAATCCACTTTCAATGGCACTCATACATACAAAAACTCATTATAAAAATGGAGGCTTGTCATGTTTGGAACAAGAATTAAAAAAAAAACCCTCATCTGAAACCCAAATACCTCATGAGCATTTGAACACGTAAACACGGCCTAAATGTTAATGGAGCAATTTGGCTCACTCAGCAGGATGCGCAACAAAAGAAATCCTTCTCCAGACACAGCTGTCAACAATTACCCTTGGTGGGGTGGAGCTGGCTGATATTCAGCATCTTAAAGCTCATGGAAATGTGGAGCCTGTTTGACAGAAAATCATTCCAGACTCCAGGGGAGACAGAAAATCCCTGTTTCCTTGGCAGGCCAAAGAATGGGATATTCTGGTCAGCTGGGTATCACCACCAAGCTAAGAAATAAGTGACAGTGTTTTTTAAAGATTAGAATGATAAAGAACACAGAAAAAGGACCCAGGATCTAACTCACCCCTTTTTGATCAGAGATTCAAATGACGTTTGTGGCCCCAGCAGAGTCTTGATGATTTCATGGTTAGAAAGAGTTTTCTTTTTCAGTTTGCACTTTCTAGTTACCTAACACTTGTATAAATCAAAGTTCATTTCACTATTTTATGACTATTTAGAAGAAATAGTCTCTGTTCTAGCGAAGGAGTGTTCCCTTGAAAATTATTCCTCTTATCTCAACACAAATGCTCCTGGACCTGGTAAACAGGTTTGTACCACGGTCCATAGGTGGCAGGGAGCTGGATGAGGAGAACTTCTTAACCACAATGAGACCTTCAGTTCTCTTTCCTAGGAAGTCAGGGATCAGAATTTAGAAAAGCCCCACAGTCCTACCCAGTTTCTCTGAATGTTTCCTTGAATGTGAGACATTTTTTGAATGTGTGACTATTTTTGACTATGTGGAAAGAGAAGCAAGAGCCAAGCTGAAGCAAAAGAAAGTAGTGGGGAGCTGGGCTAAGTGAAGAACAGACTAGGCACCACGCAGCCCCGAAGATGCTCCCAGAGTGGCCATGTGGGTCCAAGCCGGTGACTCCCAGTTCTTGCCTTCTGTGCAGCCAGATGGTACTTTCTGCCCTCAGCTTCCCTGAACCTCCCCTATATTATGGCTCCTTCCCACCCCCAGCCCTGGGGATTGAATCCAGGGCCTTCACAGTAGCTGTATCAACAGATCTTTTATATCTTCTATTTTGAGACAGGGTTTTGCTAAGTCACATAAGCTTCCCAGACTGGGCTCAGACTTGTGACTCTCACGCTTCAGCCTACCAAACTTCATTCTTCCCTTTTGACATGAACTAACTTGGGTGACTTGGCTATCCGTCACCTCTTCAATTTTCATTCTTTCCTTCTTTCTCACTAACTAAAACAGTTTTATCCAGAGAAGCTAAGAAGATTACAATTCAGGGCTTTTTTAGGATGGAAAGTAATTAATTGGAAGTTATTGGGTGGAGTTTCTGAGAAGTTACGTGAAGAAGACAGATTTAGGCCATTCCCCTTCTGTCTTGCTGCACAGAAAGCAGACGTGACTGTTGGAGTTCCAGCAGCCACCTGTGGTCACGTGGCAGCTATGAGGATTGGTGGAGGAGAGAAAGGAGCCAAACGCCTGGTAACAAGGTAAATTTTCCTCGTAAACCCAAGATTGTCCCCTCTTCCGACCCACGTAGGTGCTAGTGCTTCGCAGCCAGTTCCAAAGACAGTTCACCTTTTTATAAATTTTATCAAGTGTTATCATAGATGGTCTGACCAAGGGAAAAAACTATAGAAAACCACTTCTGTGTCATCTGCAGCTCTTACTCAGCACTGGTGGGTGTGACCCAGGAGGCCCATGATGGTGTACGTCCTCCTTATTCTCTTCCTGCCTAGATAGACTGAGAGAGAAAGCACTTCTTCCTTTCGAAAGGAGTAAGACCACATGCTACAGGTAGCCAGGCCTAGGTTGGCTCCCTTGCTTACTGGCAACACCTAGAGAAAGGAAAACTTTTCACCCTAATTACCAGGTGTGGTGGCACGCGCCTGTAATCCTAGCACTTGGGAGGCTGGGTAGAGGGTTGCTCTGAGTTGAAGGTCAGCTTGGGCTACATAGTGAGACCATGTCACAAAAGGAAGAAAGAGAGAGAGGAGACCATGTGAAGAGAGAGACCAAGAAGAAGGAAGGAAGGAAGGGAGTGAGGGAGTGAAGGAGTGAAGGAGTGAAGGAAGGAGGGAGGGAAGGAAGAAAGAAAGAAAGAAGAAGGAGAAAGGAAGGAAGGAAGGAAGGAAGGAAGGAAGGAAGGAAGAAAGAAAGAAAGAAAGAAAGAAAGAAAGAAAGAAAGAAAGAAAGAAAGAAAGAAAGAAAGAAACCTTTTTATCCTTAAGTCATGTATTTATACAGGACTTACAGATCATGAACTAGTTTTGCTCTAATATCTCATTTCACATTGAAAGAACTACCTTACACCAGGCTTCAAATTCCCAACTGCCCGGTAATCCCCAGCAACGTCCCCGCTGTCCTTCCTGTGTGAACATCTTGTCAGGCTCTGTCAGGGCAGCATGAGGGCACTAATCCAGTTCTGCCTTCTCTGATATTGTGGGAAACAGCATTCACACAAGACAAAGACTAAAAGAGAATAAGCAAAAATGTTATTTAATTAATTTTTATTTCCATAAAAAGCACCACTTTGGGAATATCTAGAAAAAATCACTGTGATATAATTTTAAGGAATTATTCAATTTCTTACATGGAGTTATGCCACTTGGCTCTTATTCTAGATAATGTCCTCAAGCATTTACAGGGGAAGTGTCACATCTGCAATTTTCAAGTCCATGAGAATAAAGCTGTGTAAAGTTTTCTGTATCTATATCTACATCATTTGTGGGACTCAAGTGTCAGTGTGGCCTGTGTATACACATATAAAGAGACACAGAGGAGAGGATGAGAACAAATATAGGTGAGGGAGAGAGAGAAAGCAAATGTGGCAAAATGTTAACGACACTTAAAAGCTTAGGTAGAATGTCTATAGGTCGTTGTTAGGCTACTTCTCCTGGTCATACTCCTGCACCTTTTCTACGTGTATGAGAATGGTGAGGAGATAAGAATTTGAAATGTGGGTATCATGAACTAGATCTAACATATCCCCCTCAAGTCTTTTTTATCTTTTTGAGGCAGAATTTTCTACGCAGTTTAGGCTGGCCTTGAGCTCACTTTGTAGCCCAGGCTGGCTTTAAACTTGCAGTGGTGCTCCTGCCTCAGCCTCCTGAGTGCTGAGATTACAGGCATGTGCCAACACATCTGCTCCCCTCCCCCAAAGTCTCATGTGTTAAAAGGTGGGGCTTTTTAAAGGTGATTTAATCATGGAGACACTAAAATCCTGAGTGAATCAGTCCGTTGATGAGTTCATAGCTAAATGTGCTGTTAGGAGATGGAGCCTGCTTGGAGGAGACAGGTGGTTGGAGAGGCTATCTCTCACTCTGGGTCTCCTGCTTTCTCTGCTTCTTGGCTGCCACAGGATGAGCAGCTCTCCTCTAGCATGCTGTCCCATCATGCCATTTCTGCCTTGGAACCATGCAGCCACAGACTGCCCCCTCTGAAACTGTGAGCCAGATGAACACCACTCCTTCCAGTTGCAGGTGTCGGGCACCTGACGTCGAAGGCAGGAGAGCTTGCGAGGAAGGGGAAGTGACTTTAGTTTTCAAATGGAGACAAATAATTCTGTCATTATTTTAGACTAAAAATATATTTGCCTTACAAAAATACATATGTAGACCAGTGGAACAGAATAGAGATATAAAAACAATTTCACCCACCTTCAACCATCTGATCTTTGCCAAAGGTGCTGAAAATATACCCTGGAGAAAAGGTAGTGTGTTTAACAAATGGTGCTGTAAAAGCCAGTTTGCTCATGTAGTTAACTAGGTCCACATCTCTCATCCTGTACTGAAATCAAATCAAAATGGATCAAAGACCTAGATATAAAATCAGAAACACTAAAGCTGCTGGAAGATGAAAACAGGGAAAACACTCCATGATATAAGAAATAATACCCAGAATAAAAAATATGACAGTATTAAATTAAAAAGATTAAAAAAAAAGCTTCTCCATGGCAAAGGAAATAACCAACAGTGAAGAGACAACCTATAAAAGGGGCAGAAAAGTTCCCTGAAAAAGTTTTTCCAATAGAGAATTAATATCTAAAATATAAATGTAAAGAACACAAAACTTTAGACCTTAAAAAAGACCTAGGGAAAAATGGGCAAATGAAATGAATATACACTTGTCAAAAGAAGAAGTACGAATATCGAGTATGTTCACGAAAAAGTGCTCAGCATCATTAACATTACGGAAATAAAAAAACAACTCAGAGATTTCATCTTATTCCAGTCAGAATAAAAAGAATACAAGCTTTTATCAAGAACACACACATACACATACACACACAAAACAAATACTGGCAAGATTATGGGGGAAAGGAACCCTCTTCATTGTTGGTGGGAATATAAACTAGTGCAACCACTATGGAAATCAGTATGAAGATGCCTCAAAGAACTAAAGCTAGAAATTCCAATTTGCCCCACTATAACTCTCAAGTATTTTCCCAAACAAATTAAAGACATCACACTGTACTTATACATGTGTACTTATGTTTATAGTGGCACAATTCACAATATCTAAACTATAGAAACAGCTTAGATGTCCATCATCTGAGGACTAATAAAGAAAATGTAGCATATATACACCATAGGATATTACTCATGAATTTGAACAATTTGTAGGGAAATGGATGGATCTTGAGACTATAATGTGAAATGACATAAGTCCAACGTTGAAGGTTTTTAATTTTTATTTTTAAACTTATTTTAAAAAATGAAAGAAAGAACGTATTAACAAACAGACATCCATTTACAAAATAGCATAATATGAACAATACGAGTAATATGAATTACAGACAAAGTGGTAGGAAATTAACAATGGTTGTTGTATTGCATATTGACATCTTCAAAGTGGTTTCTCAGGAAAACAGAGAGACATGCAAAATTGATCAAATAATTAACCATTAACTGATCCTTTCAGTAAAGCCATAGAAGTCAGTAGTACAACTATGTTAGCTATCCAGTGTATACATACGTACATAGTTTCCCCTTTTTTCTTTTCTCTTTTCTCTCATTACTTTTGAGCAGTTTCCTTTCCTTTCACAATGTCTCTCATATCTCTTAATTTTTATTCACTCTTTCAGGTTCTTAGTGAGACAATACTTTGCTTACCCGTGGAGGTCTGATTTATTTCACTTACAAGTATGATCTCTCTAGTTTTGACCATTGTTATGGTTGATACATTGTGTCAACTTAGGGAGTCTGGAGCTTTGGCTGGGTGACTCAGCAGGAAGCCAAGGTGCTTTCTGTGTACACAGCCTGAGCCTGTGGAAGAGGAGGGCATGGAGACTGTGTGAGAGCTACATGCCCCCTGGGTGGGGGCAGCCTGTTTACAATGTAAGGGAAGGAAGGAGGCTGCTTGCTGCCATTCCTCCTTTTTGCTGGTTGTTTTTGCTGTGCTCTGCCGCCATTAACGTTTGCCCTCTGCCATGTGCCACTCTGCCTCAGAACCAGCCAAGTATGGACTGAAACCTCCACAAACTTACAGCTAAATAAACCTTTCCTTCCTTCATTTTGGGCATTGGGTATTTTGTCTCAGCAATGAGAGAAAAGTAACCAAGACAACCATTTACCTGTAAAAGCCTCCAGTTTATCTTTCTTTATAGCTGAATAATATTCCATTGTATAAAAATACCACAATTTTTTATCCATTCCTCAGTGGATGGACATTTGGGTTGCTTCCACAATTTAGCTATGACAAATTGCGTCGCTGTGAACATGGGTGCACATATACCCCTGTGATATGATGTTTTCAGTTCTTCTGGGAAAATATCAAGACAACATTGAAGGTTAAATATCAGAAGATTTCTCTTGTATGAGAAGCCAAAAGTATAAATGAAGAGTAATATAAAAGAGAGATGCTAGGAAACGGGGTAGGCTTTTTGGAAATGGAGATGGGACTCAGGGGCAGGGGAGAGGATAGTATCAGGAGGGGGAAGGGGACTGAAAATGACCACACTACCTACCTGTACAGTTCCCCAGGCAAATGTGATCATTCTGCACCACAGACATAATCCAAGAAAAAGGAACAGGGAGAAATAACAAAGGGCGTGCACACGTAAATTGATTTGTTGATTAAAACAATGGTGGCCTTTTCTCCAAATAAGAGACCAAGTAACTTCGTTACTTATTTCCCTAGATTTTTTCTCATTAGTAGAGGCATTTGGAGTCACCGAGAAACTGCCCATCATAACTTTAAATTTAACTAGATTTTTAAAAACGAATCTTTTCAGAACAGGTGTGCAGTTACACAATCTCTGCCCCTCACAGGGTGCCACTCCCAAAGGCAATGCTGTGATGACCCCAGGAGCTGTGCAAGAGAGGACCAGCTCACCCTGTGGTCTCTGTGCTCCCAGTTCTAACCGAGCCCCCCGCCTCTGTGGTTGTTCACGCTGGGGCTTAATGCCGGGGACCCAGCTATGTGTAACATGCCCAGCAATGCTTCGTCAGCCTCAATTAACATGCTGTTCTGTTAGTGCTGACCTGTTCTAACGCTATGCATGAGTCCCAAGGCTTCTCCCACACAAGGCAGCAGGTGCTTCTACCCAAAGTCGAGCCCCTTTAAAGGGTGACCCCATTAGAGTCTTCAAGAACGATCACTTAGACTTTGTTTTCTCAGGTTTTTCGAAGGCTCCAATATCAGCAGAACCAAAGGCCAACGCCGCAGCCCGACTGACAAAGCATGATTCCCACTGCCGCTTTTCTGTGTTATTTTCTCTCTTGGTACCTGTGACTACGATATTCTTCCCTAGTCCTCTGCCCATCTCCCTCCCTGGTCATAGCGTAGAAACCATTACGTTTCCAAGGGGTAACGGGAGACCCAGAGAAGTTAAACAATTTGCCTAACGTCCTAGAGCTTCTAAAGGCAGGGAGAAGATTGGCAACTAGGTTCACTTGAGTTCCCACCAGCTCATCACATCCTTGAGCACGGAGTTCTTCTTTGTTTTTACCTTCCCAGGGAGAGTTTACAGACCTTATAGACGGGAACCCCTGTGTTGCCCTGCTGTGGAGTGAAAATGGCTGAGAGTCTTCCTCAAGGTTCTTGTGCTGAAATCTTTGTCCCCACTGTGGATATTCTGGGAACTGACAGAACTTTTAAGAAGCGGGGCCTAGTGCAAGCTGATAAGGTCAGAGAGGCATCACCATGGGAAGGAATTACTGCTGGTCTTCAAGAGTGAGCTAATTCTTGCAAGTATGGGTTGTTATAAAGGGAAGCTACCCCATGTTCTTGGCCCCATCTGCATGTAGTTGTTTGTGTTTCTCTGCCATGTTGTGATGCAACCACGAGACTGGCTTCATGCTGTTTGGACACCCAGCCACCAGAATTACGGGCCAAACAAATCTCTGTTCTTTATAAGGGCCCATCCTAATGCGTCTTGTTGAAGCAACATAGAATAGATTAGCACAGACCACAGGAAGGGAAGGGAGGGCTTGTAAGAGTGGCATTTCCGACAGCACAGTGCCATCCACACCCCCTGACCTATCAGATGGGCGGGCACCTGCCCACCGGCACAGGTAGTGTGGGAAACTAAGAGCTACCCCTTGCAGTAAGATAGCACTGGGTTCGAAAACTTGCTCTACTTTTTGACCTTGGACAAGATATTGAGACATCTTTACACCATATTTTCCCCATTTCTGAGGTGGAGGTAGGGGGCCAGGGATATAGTCGGTGGCCCAGTCCCTGCCTGGCAAGCGCCAGGTCCCAAGTTCAATTGCTGGTACCAAGAAAAAGTGATGGAGATAATCATAGTCTCTGGAAATAAATTTGTGAAATGAGATCGATAATCACATGAAGAATGCAGAGCAGTCTTACAGCAGACTGTGGTAATGAGATCTGTAGAAAAGCGGCCTTCCTAAGATGTCTACAGCACAGAGACCGTTAATCAGCACAGTAACAGTGTGTGCCATCTTCATTATAAGATAAACGAACACGTTTATTATGTATGTGCCTTACTAGAGCCAAGTCCCGCATAACTCAAACTGAGGGTACAGTCATATTTTAAAATAAGAAAAAATTAGATTTTAATAATCTAGTCTTTGAATCTTTTGAAGGAATGTAAGGGTGACCAACTATAATGCAGAATAATTTAGTATTTCCTTATCTCTCCTCACCCATTTTTTTTGTTTCGCTTTGTTTTTGCATTTCTGAGGGTTAAACCCAGAGTTTCACGTATGCTAGATAAGAGAAGCACTCCACCACTGAACTCCAGCCTGGCCCTTCTCCTGCCTGTTTTAGTGAATCTCAAAGTCTCCCCAGCCTCTCAACGGCTCACCCCAAAACTCTCCTCCTCACCCAGCCCAGTAGCCCTAGATTCGCTGTCTTCAGGAACGCTCCCCGCTCCCCGCCCTCCTCCCCCTCGGGGCCCTTCTCGCCCCTCCTCCCCAGGTTTTCCCTCCAGCTGTGTCCTACGTTATCCAGATTTTTATTTTACAGCATAAAAATCGGAAAATTACATATTTTTTCAGAAACATACTGAAGTATGTTGGGAGTGAAATAATATGTTTAAATTTTGTTTTAAAATACTTTAGTAGGAAAATATGGTAAATGAAATACACGTGGCAAAATCTTAAATACAGGTGATAGAAACATGGTGTTTTCTGCTTTAATTATTCTCTCTCCTTTTGTGGAGGTCAGAAAAGTCCCACAGTAAAAAAGTTAAGTCAGTAAATGATTTAATGGCATCACTGCTTTCTCAGAAAACACTTTACTAGCTTGGTTGTTACTTTCGTAATGTGTTGTTTTAAAAATTGAACGTAACACTTTAGTGGTTCTGACCATAGGTGTAAAGGTGATTCTGTATCCCAGGGGACGTTCGCCAGTGTCCAAGGACATTTGTGATGGTGATGATCTGGCTGTGGGGAATGCAGTCTTCTGGTAGGTTGAGGCCAACATGCTGCTAAGTATCACAGAAGACAGAGGATGGACCCTACAACAAAGAATTCTCTGATAAGTGTCAGTAGTGCTGAGACTGGGAAACTCTACGCTGTATCACTCAGTCTGCATCTACAGGCCAGTAAAATTAATGTATTTTAACCTCAAAACAATTTCTAACATGTAAAGTATTTTGCTACTCATTTTCATGACTCAGTCACATTTTTGCTTTACATCAAATAATGCTAAAGAAAACCTTCCTCCACAAGGAAAGACCCTGTGCTCTCCTGTGCCATCTTATGCATATACTTTTGATTCTCAGAACCCAAATGAAAATTTCCTTTGCTTAAATTCCATTCCACATTGTTACTTTTATTTGGTAGGAATTATTTATCACACAAGATATAAACTGCCCTTTAGTGCTTTGACAAAACATAACCAGTCAAGCAACTTTATGATAACTTTATTAAAATGTGGAGAGAAAATCACTGACTGGAAAGGGCCCACAAAAATGGCTCTCAATGGCCAGATACAAGCATGAATCACTCATCTTATGTACTCTGTAGTTGCTACCAGAATGGACTTAGGAAAATTATTGTCCACGTCATGGTACCACCTCACCAGCAACAGTATCTGCTCCGATTCTATGGACTAGATGCATAGGTTGAAGCCTTAACTGCTAACATGATAGTATTTGGAACTGGGTCCTTTGGGAGGTAGGTAGGTCATAAATATCAAGCCCCCATGGTGAAATCAGTGCTCTTATGAGAACACACTCCCTCCCTTTCCTCCTTCTTCCCCTCTTCTCTCTTCCTCCTCCTCCTCCTTGTTGGATGCAGGGAGACGATGGGTATCTACAAATCACGAAGAATGCCTTCACCAAGAAATAAACTTGCCAGTACCTTGACCTTGTACTTCCCAGGCTCCAGAACTGTGAGAAATAAATGTCTGCTGTTTATGTATTTATTTTTTAATTTTAAAGATAAAAGAATAAAAACTTGAAATAACACCAAAACAATAAGGAAATACACAAATTATGGGGAAGATAATAGGGGATTGACAATGAACGCTGTTTTACATAATATCATCTTGTTACTCAGTTATCTAAAAAACAATGAAGGAAATACACAATTATAGAGAAGATATTAGGGGATTAACAATGGCTGTTGTATTACATAATGTTATCTTCGTATTTCTTACTCAGTTATATATCAGTATAATGCAAAAATGAAAAAGGAAACAATTATAGAGCAGACACTGGGGAATTAAAAATGGATGCTGTATTACATAATGTTATCTTCGCATTTGTTACTCAGTTATACAGATGATGTCTCATTCGATTAATCACCCTCGTCTCTGTTGTTCTACCACCCAATCAATCGTCTTCCCTCTGATAATTGTACTTTTTGGTTTATTTACTCCCTCGGGCTCTCACATTGGGAAGACACATGGCTGTTTCAAATTATGCTGTAACAAACATGAGTGCACTCAGGTTACTATGGCACTAGGTGGAAAAGCACCCATCCTCAAAGATGGTACATATGCAAGGAGCCAATACGCTGTGGTCATATCTGATTGATAAGCCCGCGAGGCTCTCGGGGGTCTGGTCCAGTCCATGGCTTTGCCTTTGTGGACCACCAGGCCCCACCTCGTTGAGGTGCTCCCTGGGCTCCATCAGGTCTTCGTGGTTGACCCTGCAGACTGCCGGGCTCCACCCCTGCAAGGCACTCCCAGGGGCCCGGGTGAGTTCTCTGGTTCACCCTTACCTACTGCTGGGATCCACCCCAGCGAGGTGCTCCCGGGGACCCGGACCAGTTCGTGGGGTCGCCCCTGCAGACCGCCAGGTTCCGCCCATATGAGGTGCTCTCAGGGGCCCAGTTGAGTTCTTGGGGTCACCCCTGCATACCTCCAGGCATTACCCCAGCGAGGCGCTCCTGGGGACCCAAATCAGTCTGCAGGGTTGCCCCCACAGACCGCTGGGTTCTGCCCCAACAAGGCACTCCCGGAGGCCTGGGTGGGTCCATGGGCTCATGCCCGTGGACCACAGGCCTCTGCCCCAGGGAGGTGCTCCCAGGGTCCCAGTGGAATCCTCGGGGTTGCCCCTGAGCACCACCTGGCTCTGTCCCAGCGAGGTGCTCCCAGGGGCTCAGTCGGGTTCTCGGGGTCACCCCTGAGAACTGAGAGCTGCTCGGCTCTGCCTCGGCGAGGTAATCCCAGGGACCCGGACCAGTCCGTGGGGTTGCCCTTGCAGAATGTCTGCTGTTTAAATCATCCCATCTATGGTATTTTCTTATAGCAGCTGAGGTGAATAAGGCAGTATGTTTCAGCACTCTGGAAGCATTTCTCTACTTCTATATCACTTGTGGATCTGATAACTCCATCTAAAGAGGTAACCTGGGATTTATTCACAGTGCATTTCCAACTTGTTTAAATTCAGGGAAGGTTATCTCCATGGCTGCCTTATCTATTTCTGGTATCTCATTTAATTCAGAATCCTAGTAATTATAAGACACACTGTTATCTTTATGGTATGAAAGAAATTAAGGTGCTCTGCCAGGTCATGATATTTAAAAATATAGAAAGACATATTCCCATTTTGAAGATGGTGAAATGTTAAGGAATGTGCATTTTGGGATTGAGGAACATAGTGGCCCCTAATACAAAGTGTGGCTCTGGGAGAGAACTAGAACAAGCATTTTTCAGGCATTGTGTTGGTCCTACAGTTGAAACTCTCAGTCTTATTCTGTATTTCTTTCACAAGGCCCACATTTGTAGAGCAGTTCTTTCTTTCACTGATGCTAATGAGAGCAGAGTGATTATTTTGCCATCACCGTCTCTTGAGGAAGAGATTGTTGCTCAGAAGCGAAAGCATTGGATAGCAATAAGGTGCTCTTCTTACTTTCTGGTCAAACAGATACTGTGGAACTCATCTGTGTCTGACCAGTGAATTTAATGTAATGGAGCCCTCCTGTTCCTGACTCGAAGCAGCAATGTTCCGTTCAAGTGGGCTGCAAAAGAGCAAGTCCAGCCCTGAGGGCCAAGAGGTGACACATGGCGCCTGGGAAGCAGCCCAGGGCCGGGGTGCACTGCATCCATCCCAGAGCACATTCACACCAGAAACTGAGTTGTGAGCAGGGCTATCCTCCAGGTCCTCCTAGACAGAAACTCACTAAAATCCAGAGTGCAAATTCACAGAAGATGCGAGGCTTCTGACCTTGGAGGATTGTCCTGAGAATGTATTTATCCTGGTGCTACTGAGGGAGTGGTCAGGCTTCATGATGTTTTCCTCTTAACACACAATCAAAAACCAGTGTGTACTTTTGAGGCTCGCAGCTCAGAGGGTTTGGGTTTGCTGCTGAGTTGTTCTATTCTCAGACTGCACCACCCTGGTGGGAAACCAGGATTTCCATGACGAAAGCTCTCCAGAGGTGGCACCGCTGGCAGCAAAGGCCTGGGAATCAAGTTAAACTTTGAGCATTTCTCTTTCTAAAGTCTCTCACAAAGGAATCCAGTTGGTGTTTTGAGGGGCCTGGGCTGGACTCAAGAAGTTCCTTCCCTGATGTTCATTCTCTATCAGGTGAAGTGTGCAAGGTTTCTGCCTGTAGCAAGTGGGACTGTCATACATTATGGGCTCCCATTCGGGATGAGCCTTTCCCTCGTGTCTGGGAAGCATGCTGCACTTCACCTCTTCACTCTTGGGGGCAGCAAAGAGATGAGTGGCGTTCACAGCTGGGGAACTGCCTATGTGTCCTTAGTGCAACCCTAGCGGCTACAGAAGCCTGTGCTCAGGCTGCTTCCTCCTGCTTCCAGAGCTCTACTGTGCCCTAGGGAAGCTCACAGCTGGGCCTCCATTTACATTTCTGCTGCGATGCTGCTCTGACTGCAAGGTGAGGGACACTGTGTGTGGCTGCAGTCTTGAACTGCCACCTAGGGTTCTTGTGTTTATAACTTAAATCCTGCCATTTTGCCAAACATGCAAAAAAAATCTATTCTGGAAACATAATATTTAACCATGTACCTTTCCTCAATGTAACAACCCCCCAAAGGCAAAGAGCACATAGGGAGAAGGGGTATTAACGTCACACTGCATCCTCTAGGGTTATTTGAAAATTTGGGGGTGTAGAGGATTTGGACAGGAAGGGAACTCCTGGTTTTAGTGGATTTGTCCTTATCTAAAACAAGAATTTTTCTCCATCCTAGCTGACTTGCAGATATCACAGAGGACAACCGTGTAAAGGAGAAACCTGTTCCTAGTTGCAGCCACATAAAATCCAACATGAAAAGAAATACTTTTTGTAAGGTTTTGATATATACTAATTTTTACGGGACTGTAACTGCATACAAGTGAACAGGAGGTTGCACTTTGCTCTGTACAGAATTTTACCAAACATTGTTCACCATTTTGGTAAAATCACATACAGTCGTTCAGACCCCAGGGGAGTCTGCATTTGTCCCTGTTGGGTGCAGGGTGGCTCTATTCCTGACTCCGTATGTCTTCTAGGCTAATTGCGCCTGGGCACTGACTTGCTGAAATGTATAAAAGTATGCTTCTTCTCTTAGAAATGATTTTCTCTTACTTCTCCTTACAAGGTAGTCAGCATGTTATACTGATATTTTAAATTATGTGTCCAAGTAGATCATATTATCTCTGAATTTTATTTCAAGATGGAAAAGAGACTATTGATTTTCCATTGCTTCATGAGGAGTCACCACAAACTCAATGGCTTAAAACCACACAGATTCATTGCCCTCACTTCTTGAGGGCAGGAGACCCGCACAGCACCAGCAGGGTCCTCCACTCAGGAACTCTCAAGGCTCATATGAAGGTGTTCACTGGCTCTGTCCTCCTCTGGGGGGTCAACTAGGAAAGAACTGCTTCCAGCCGCATTCACACTATTGGCAAGACTTGGTCCTCTACAGATGTAGGCAGCACTGAAGTCCCCATTTCCTTGAAGTCTGTTTGCCAGTGCTGCTCTTGGCTTCTACAGCAAACTTCTGGCCCTTGCCAGGAGGCTCCTTCCACAGACCCTCTCACTCTGTGGCCAGTGAGGGGAGGGCATCTAATACTCCATGCTCTTGTATAGGTCAGGTCCACTTGGGAGAACTTCCTTCTTGAACCCACAGTCCACTGTTTAGTAACCTGATCGCAGGAATGACAGCCTCACCACGGTCACTTGACTAGCTCATACTCGAGGGCAAGGACTGAGTATACAAGGCAGGCGCACGTGGTGGGGTGCAGACCTTAGCTGCTGTCTGAGATTCCTCCTGCCAAAGCTTGAAGCAGTAATGACTCTAAAAGGGGCACTGGGTCTCACAGGAGTGAGGGACATAGTGTGCCGTGAAAGGAGTTTGGCACATACTTTTATCTTATTTAAGCCTCAAAATCACCTCTTGAGGTAGATATTAATTTTTTATTGACCTTTCCCAAAGCCAGACAACTTGAAAAAATGCTTAGGGCAGTGGAAAGGAGACTTGCTCTCCAATAAATTCACCTGGTATTTGGAAAATCTAAAGATTCGGGAGAGTAAAGCTATTACCGTATTAGTGTGCAGGAAAGTTTTATGTTGTGGTATTTTAGTGTTTTTCATTTTCAGTTTTGAAAATAATCTCCTTGTTACTTATAACCTCTAAGTTAATCCACCCCTACCCCACCCTCTGTTTTATAGTGAATATTTATTGTGCTTTTATTATATAAATAAAACAGAGTGCTATTTGAAAATCATCACACAAAATGATTTAACCAATTGTAGCAAAAACCCAATGAGTCAAGTAGCATTGCCTCCATTTTACTAGCGAGGAAAATAGAGCAAAGGACTCAAGAACTCGCCCGTACTCACACTGACAGAGTCAAAGCAGAGGTCGGGCCCCCAGGCGGTGCAGAGCATGCGCTCTTACACTCTTCACTTCTCTCCTTCCTGGGTAGGAAAACGAGGGCCCCAGCAAGGCTGCGGATTTGTCCAAGGTGTTACGACTTGCACATACTCACCCGCTTCGTGTGACCCACACGGCTCTTTCTCTTGCTCCTCTACAAGTTATGCATGCCTATTGTTTGATATTTTCTTGTTTTCTTTCTTCCCTGTATTTTAAATGTTTATTGCAGTCAAATAAATAACTAGATGAAACATATATATACAAAATAAGTTTTATCATCTTTTAACCATTTAAGCTTATATTAAGTGCTATTAGTTGCATTCATAATGTACCCCATCAACGCTGTTCTTTTTCAAAAATGTCTCATTAACCCCAAGCAGAAATGCTGTAATCATTAAATAATAACTTGTGCCCACCAATTTCCACCTTTTCTGACCCCTTATAATCTCCAATCTTTCTTCTATGGATTTCCTTATTCCAGGCATTTAAAAAAGTGGTGTGACCCTATTACAGGCTGCTAAATTAGATAAGAAGTAATATACAGTCAGAGAGGGATTAGCCCTCAAGGAAGTCAGCGCAAAGAACTGGGGGCAGCTGGATTTTTGCCAGGGGCAAACCTAAAGATAGCCAGGCCTCCGGGTGGAGATGCAGTAGCAAGATAGCAATTTGAGATTGTACTGCAATTTGCATCACCTGGCTCAGGGGCCCGGCTAGGCCTCAGACCCTTAGGTGGGTAACAAGAATACTTGCGCCCATACTCCCCTCCCTTTCCAAGAATTCCTTCAATCTTTCCATATACACTCGCTATGTGCTTGTTTCCCTGTTGGGTCAATATTAGCTAAGCGACTATGCTTGTAATTTTAAATGTTGACTGTAGTCTGGCCCACATTGTAACCATGCTATAATTTTGCTGTATAAATTGTTCTGACCAAGGGCCTCAGTGGCCACCCCACTTGGGATGCCTCCTGGAAATCCAGAAGCTGTTCTTTTCTCCTACCTCCAGTCAAACTCTCCTAACTTCCTCCTTTGGTTTGAGACTTTCCTCCTCAATGTTGTAAGACCACAAACTTGTCACATTTGACGAGTAACAGATCAGGGGTTCTATTTTCCTACATTGATACAATGTCTGTCTTTCTGTGACTGATGTATTTCATGTAGAATGATGTTTAAAAGTTCATCCGTGCTGTAGCATGCATGCAACTTTCATGCTGTGGCTGAATAACGTTCCAGTGTGTGATATGCCATGTTCTGTTCATCCACCCGTCTTTGATGGACACTTGGGTCATTACCACTTTTTGCCATTGTCAATAATGCTGCAGTGACTGTGTTTGAGTGTCTCTTTTCAATTTTGGGGAACAGATGACTAAGAGTGGGATTGTTGTATCATAGAGTAATTCCATGTTCAGCTGTTGGAGAAGTTGCCAACTTGTTTTCTACACTGGCTATACCGTTTCACTTTCCTACCAGCAATGCGCTAGGTCCTGATGTTGCCACATCCTCACTGGTTCCTTCCTTCCTTCCTTCCTTCCTTCCTTCCTTCCTTCCTTCCTTCCTTCCTTCCTTCCCTTCCTTCCTTCCTTCCTTCCTTCCTTCCTTCCTTCCTTCTCTCTCTCTGTTTACAGTCATAGCTATACCTATTGGCGGGGAATGTTAGCTCATTGTAGTTTATACATGCATTTCTGTAACGACTAATGATATCAAGCATCTTTTTATGTGTTTATTGGCCATTTGGATATCTTTGAAATGTCTAGTCAAGTCCCCCTTTCATTTCTTTTTTATTGGGTTGCCTGGCTTTTTGTTTTTGAATTTAGGAGTTAGAATACTCTGGCGATTTCTTGATTGACAGCTTCTAATCCTCAACCATGTATCTGTCAGTCTTAAAGATCCAGGCGGAGATGAACATGCCTTTCATGAAGGCCATGACTCTAAAAGTGGAGAGGGTGCAAGATGAAGAAGGAGCTGAAGGGCATCCACCACTCCATACCCACCTCCTCCTGTCCTAACATCAGTCACTCTCCCAATAAAGAATAATCTACATATTCTGCTTCCTGATGCTTGCCGAGTGTACAACCACAGACACTGTTAACTGCCATAGCTTCAGCAAAGGGGCAGGGGTCTGAGGCAGGAGAGGTCTGTGAATGGGAGAAAGAAGACCAGAGAATCTGCAGTGATGGGCCAGGGAGGCTTCCTCTCAGGTGAGAGCTCCAAGGATGAGGAGGTGCAATATGCAGAGAGGAGACAGGAAGTTGGTGATCGCTAATTCTCAGCAGTTAGTGACACAGCGGGGACAGCACTGACAGAGGGAGAGTCAGGTCATTTCCAGGCAACACCTGTGTGTGGAAGGGAAGCAGAGCTGGTGAGGGAGGCAGGCTGCCTGTGAACTGTGCTGAGATTTGGGTGCAGCAGGGCTCTCCTCCCAGCATACAGCCGTGCAGGACAGTGGCGGGCTTTTGTGCAGCCTTTTCTAAACAGCTGGTGTGCAGTTTACCACGTGGCATCATAGACAGGCTGCTCCAGTGAGGAGGAAAATACAGTCCGGGCCGTCAACTTCCTGCTTCTGCTGGCAGCTTGAGCGTGCTGGGGGTGGTGGAGCAGGCTGAGGGAAAGGGTATCACTGGCCTCCATCGTCCTCAGGAGCCTGTTCACCCCGCACGTTCAGAGGGGCGATAAAAAGAACCAGCGTTGGTGAGAGAAGTTCAGGTTTCCAGAATAAATGAGATGGGCTTTTAGGAGAGGAGCTTTAAAGTGACACTTAAGTAAGGAAACAAACAACTTTTCTGTCAATATGCCCATCCACACAACCATATGGGATGCTTCCCTGATAAGGCGACTAATTTTGTAGCTGCCCGAACAGGTGTGCAGAGTTGTAATCATTGGGAGGTTATATGTAAAAGCTCATTGCTGCGAGCCTCCTCTCTGTTCTCTTGTGCTGTCTCAGTTTACTGTACATGTCTGTGGGAAAACTGAGGCAGGGAGGTTCCAACGCTCAGAAGGCAGTAGAATGGACTGAAATGGAGAAGCTGGGGGAGGTGGTGATGGGGCTGGTGTGGGAGCCTGGGCCGCGAGACAGGCAGTATCAGGATGAGGCAGTAGGCGGGACACAGCAGATAAGTAGCAAGAGTTTTGGACCTGGCCATCCAGCACCAGCTGACTCCTGAGAAGACTGCTGCGAGCCACAGGGCTCTAAGATGTCAGGAGGAAAGAAACTGTGTGGTCATACTGTGCCTGTTTCCATGGGCTCCCAGGGCCCAGTGTGGCTCCTGGCATCTAATCTGTCTCAGTACATGCAGACTCCCATGGATGTCCATGCGGGATTGTTCTGGAACCTCCACCTGCACACTGAAATCTTCAGAGGCTTAAGTTTCTTACATAAAATGGTATTGAATTCATGTATAACCTGCACATCCTCTTATACCAGTATAAGTGGCTGTTTTGTTTAGGAAATAATGGCCAGAAATATCTGTACATGTTCAATACAGATGCAATTTTTCCCAAATATTTTTGATCCACGGGGTTGAATCCACAGATGAGGAAACTTTGGATACTTGTGGCCCACTGTACTTCTTTAATTAAGGAGGGTATGCGTATGAAGGGGATGTTGAAAAAAATCAGGCAACGTCTCTGTCCTGGGGCACAGAGACCCAGCTCATAATGCAGAACAGCCTCGGACAAGGGAAACAATGTGGGCGTTCGGGAATATTTTGGATGGCTTCCACCACACTAGCAATGACACTCACGCTTGGTGTCCATGCCCTTGTGGAATTTGTTTCTAAGAAACAGACTATGGCTAAGTAATGGGATATCACTCTTCAGAGTAGATAACAAACCTACCAATAGCCAATCTTGGAGACTTTTCCTCTTCCTGTTGCTCACTGCGAGAGAAGTCAGCTGTCACGTGGGAGGCTGCTTTATTGAAAATTCCATATGACAAGGAAGTGAAGGAAGGTCCGGTCAAAAGCCAGCCAGGAACTGAGGCCCTCAGTGCAACAATCCACAAGTGCTGCTGCCTTCCCAGCCGTGTGAACCTAGGCGTTGGCCCACCCCATTGAATCTTCGGATGAAAACACAGCACCCAGCTTTCCTGCAGCTTGGGATCTTTATCTTGAGGCCTGGCCTTTGATGACTTTACCTCTGGTCACAGCTGTCCTGTGTTCTCATCTCCTGTACTGACTCCCTTCAGGGCCTAGCCCTGTCTGACTGCCTACAATATTTCTACTTAATTTTGCTGTCTGTAGCAACACAATTGTTCCAAACATATCTAGAACAACTCTTGTTCCACTTTGAATATGAAAGAAGCTGGTCACATTTCAATAGTAACAGATACCCTAAGCAAGAACCCTAAAATATCCACTTTCCATGGTCGTAGCAAACCCCAGGGAGTTCCAAGGGAGTTTGGCTTAGGTATAAGCAGTGGACAGCATCTGCTATCTGTGACGCTATGGCCCAAGATGCCCTTCGGCACCACTGCCTGAAGAGCTTATTGAGTATGAGTAGAGAAGAGTGCTTGGGCCCAAAGTAGATGAAAGTTTCCCAGCCACAGGATTGTAACACCGGTGTGTGCTCTGCTGGGTTACTAGTGTACCCCACAGCCCCATTTCATAAGGCCTCCTCATGGCCCCGGAACCCAGGCATCCATCACAAGTTATATCTGGCACCTGTGACTGCACAGAGTGAGCTGCGGGTAGTGAAGGAGGTGCAGCCGGCCTCCGGGGACGCGTCCTCAGCTGCAAAGACAGCACTGCCTGAGTGGATCATAGATTCAGGCAGCTGCTAGAGGAGTCTGGGTCCCGGAGTGACCAATGGAGAATGGGCGAGAGGAAGCCCTGGCAGGATTCCTAGCTAGCTCCTTAATTTCTGCATTCACATCCCAGGATCTTTGGCTATTTACTGTATGCTAATTATGCTAATGATATCTGTACTGTCTATAAATCTGAGCCCCTTCATTTGATATACTTTACTTGAAAACACTGAATTGGGCTTAAAATCCAGCCCCTTTATCACAATATGGCCAACATTCTCTTTGTTGGTGAACGAGGAGGAAAAATAGTCGGGTTCTCTTTTGTTATAATTTCAAACGTTGTAAAATTTCAAATGGTTGTGAAACTACTCTTCATATTTGTATGATCTTAACAGGCAAACGAAGACAGTGACAACTATCAAAATTTGGAAGAGCTTATCAGCGAACATTCCCAAGGACTTTTAAGTCTCAAGGACTAAATTTTAAAGACTTTACTTGGGAGTTTTGTACAAACTCAGTACTTACCTACAGGTAAGAAACACGCTATGAAAATTTCACCAAGCCCATGCAGATGCTTCCACATGTCCTCCAGCTGTGGCTTTTTACACAGGCGCTAACTCTTCCTATGTATGTGTGACATACAAAAGTTTGAGAACTTTGGAAGGCACAAGCTCCACATCTGCAGGAATCAGACCAGTTCAGACCAGCCTTGGGAGAGGGGGAGATGAACAGAGACTGCCTCTGAAGCTTCCCTTACTACATCTGCTGTACGGAGACTGGTATGATCCAAGATGGCAGTGAGTGAAGCAGCCAAAGCACCAAGCTCTTCAACCCTCAGACACAGCTGCATCCCCAGAAACCCAAGACAAATGCTGATTGTCCCTCATGCCTTCTCCTCGCCCTAAAGCTTCTGATGCTGCTGGTGAATCTTCATCCTTTGAGGGTGGGTGAATTTCCAGAAAAGCGTTGCATCACCCATGGCTAAATTCAAATGAATAAAACATATTTTAATATAGCTAACAACATTTACAGTCCCAAAGAGGCATGAAACAAATCGATTTTTTTCTTTTTGTATTATTCCTACATGGACTCAGAAGGCAATTTCCTAAGCCAAATGCTTTGGGCATGCCTGTAAGAATTGCATCGGTTTCTGTGGTTTGTAGGAAAAGTGTCAATTAGATACATGAGATCTAAGACGTTTAATTAAAAGCATTCATTGCTTTATAGCTGTGCCTCCTAAGATATTCACACACATTCTCTAAAGAGAGGCTTCCAAGAGGCAGGTAAGATAGTTTTACTATTGCTGCTAATGAAGTTCTAACAGTTGAATTTATAGCTCACTTATGGTATCCATCATTAAAAGGGTGGAAATGGTATCTTAACAGCTTCTGTCAGAATTATTGCAAAAGCGTTGCCAATATCTGCTATTAATTCATTTCTATTAAATTACAGGCTAAAGGCAGTGGGCTCAACAAGGCAAGTAAAATCCATAGGAGAACGACAATGAAAAACCAGACCGTAGACATCAGCGCCGGGGTGGAGGCACAGGACCGCGTTTCACCAGCGCAAACTCTCACGGCGCCATTTCCCCCAGAGCTCCCTGGAATAACTGGGATTTTCCCATCATTTTGCTCACTGCTTGTTTTATTTTTCTAAATTTGCTTTAAACATGTTTATTCACTCTTTCTTGTGAAAATAATGTATGCTTATTCCTTCCAAAATCAGAGTACAAAGTAACAGATGAAACCCCCCACTTACCTGTTTATAGTAAATAACGAAAAGATCTCACACCTCTGTTTTACTCTACATTTTTTTAGTTTTTCTCAGGCTCTCTCTGTTCTGCTTCCAGAGACCTCCTTCTCTCACGACTTGGGTTCTCGGCCCAGACTGCTTTTGTAGGTTCAGTAGAGCCCCGGGGGCGGGGGTCTTTCCTGCTGCAGGTGACGCCTTTAAACGGGACTCCCTGCGCCACTTACTCCCTCTTGTGGCTCTAGCTGGTGACTGCATACCTATTGCGGACCTCTTAGGGCCGCCAGACGCTCAGAGAGCTGATTCCGCCAGGTACAGTTCTAACAGACTCCAGAGTTAGTCACAGCCCTACCTTCTAATTCTATAGACGCTCCCACGGAGCAGTATGGATCGCCTAATAATAAATGTGAAGACTCCTTTGGGTCCCACTGTTCCACATATTTCTCAGGCTCTCCCATGTAGGAGGATTTCCAAAAAAGCATCAGGATTGGCACAGGTGTGTGTGTGTGTGTGTGTGTGTGTGTAGTGCACATATGTTTGTGTGTGTTGCTTGCAAGTATTGCTGGGAGGGGAGAGAAGGAGGGTTGACAGAGGCTGCTACATAGCTTCCCAACACTTCTGGGAGGATTTTTAAAGTCATTTACTCAACAAACAAGTATTAGGAACTCTGAGTGTGACAGCACTGGAATGAAAGCACGGAACAGATATGTTCCTGTTGCCCAGGGGCTCTTTTACAATGAGTGGGAGGGGCGGTTTATAGGCAGTGCTGGCTTAAGAACAAGCCCAGAACCACAAGGTAACAGAAGATCCAGCTGAGCTCCCTACCTTCCCCCACGCTCCCCGCCTAGAGTCTCAATTTACTCATCTGTACCATGAGGCCAACAATTTCCAGCCTCAGCTGCCCTCACTGATGTTAGGAGTGTCACCTGCACTGTGAAAGTATTCTAAGGCCCCAGTAAATGTAAGCCACAGCTACTAGCATTTTCAAAATAGTAATAATATTGTCGAGTTAATACTTTGAAGAGACTTACAAAAACTGTATCATCTCAAAGTATCATTTCTACAGCTATGCCTGAAATTCTTCCCTAAGAAGTGACACTTGAAAGGGTCTTCCTCGCTGGGATGAGGCATTGTGGCCTGGCGGTGCATTGTAACCTCCAGGAGCTGGTCTGTGATGTTGGTGCTCCAGCAAGCTGCAGGAGAGTGATGAGCTCTCCCGCTGAAACTGGTTCCTGGGCACTGTGCTCACTCAGTGGCTCCAGCACCAAGACCACTTAGCCTCTATGATGTCTTTCCCCAAGAGGCTTTCAAAGCACCCCACTGGGGCTGGATCTGCTCTGGACCTGGGAAGGGGATGCTGCTGCTGCTGTGGTGGGGTGGCCCTTGTCTCAGTTTGCAGTGCAGGCTGGTGTTGCCAGACCCATATCCAAGACCAATGGCTCCTTCTATGAACACATGGTTTTTATCTGCCAAGTGCTATTTGAGCACAAAACTAATGGCCCCAGAAGCAGCCCTCAGACAATAACAGATGGTATGTGAGTGGATAAATACACCAACTTCCTCATCCTTGGGGGTTGGAGAACTGAGGGATGTTCTACAGTGTTGCCAATTTCCCAGGACCATTAAGCCCCAGGGTGGCACAAGGTCTCCGACTTGGTACGCACCCTTCCTTGACTTCCTACACTTCCCAGCTCTCCTACTGTTTCCTGAGGTCCATCTGGAAATAACTACTTGGCTCAAACTGTTGTGCGAGGGTCTGATTCAAGAAGAACCTAGCCTAAGAGAGTTGGTGTGGAAACTGGTCCTGAGAGGTAGTCCCTCAGCACAGGACTCTGGAACTGGATCACTCACCTACTGAACAGGAACAAGACCCTATGCAAGTGTTAAGTGACATTTTGAAAGATTCTGGGTATTTACTCCTTACTCTTTTGCAGATTGATTCCTATGAGATTCTCATCTGCAGTGAGTTGAGAGAGAATTTGCTGGAAGGAGGTACATCTGCTTACACAAGAAGGCTGGCACTTTTGAAATATGGTGGGGAAAGCCTAATTTATGAGTTGTTCTTAACTACAATTGAAACCCCCCAAGAAGGAAGTAAAAGGATCAGATCAGCTGATCATTAACTTAGAACACAGTCTAAAGGCCAGAGGCTTTGTGGCAATATTTAATGAACCTCATCTCCTGCACTTGGAAGGCAGGTGATGAAGAACGTCTGCTCAGGGTCCTGGCTAGCTTTCAATGCTGGGGTCATGAAGGAAGTTAAATTCACAGCCCTAGCAGGTCTCTCATGGGAAAGTGGAGGCCTTGAGAAGAAGGGGAACTGCCAATACCTAAGATAGAGAACCTAGGGTGATGTGCCTGAGAATGCTGACGGTTGTTCTTACACGCCCAAGCACCTCCAAGCTGGTAGAAATAGCCCTCTCCAACCTGCTAAGGAAGAGCAGCCTCCTCTTACCCCTGGGCCAGGTGCCTCACTAGACAATGTTTGCTGTCCTGAAGATCTCGTTTTGCCTTTCTTTTTTGCTGTTATACTAATAATCATGGCCAAGTGACAGTAAGATTTGGAAATATTGTACCAATACCCCCATGGAGGATTCAGGTCTCCCACCCAACAATATGGCACATAGATACGAAATAAAGATAAAAAGAGAAAGTTCTGCAGATGAGGAGCTCAGGGATGGCCAATGTTTTCTGTGGAACAAAAGGCCACAAGTCCAAAAGCTCATGACTTTTATTGGTATCAATCAGGGAGGTGGGTGGGGTTTGTGAGAGAGTGCTAGGGAAAAGAAACTTTGCAGGCACTGGCTGTAATGAGGAACAGAGCAATTTTGTAGCAGGCACAAAGGCTTCCAATTAGCAATGCAAAATATAGCTTGATGTATGCAAGGCTGGCACCTTTACTACCAGGAAGGTATTATTCTTTCTGAGTTTTATGACCTCAGCTGAGATGTTATCTCATGTCTTGGCCCTGGAATCTCACAGGCTCTTGCTTGAGTCCCTTTCTAGCCATCAGTATTGGGAGGAGGGGAGACAGTTCTCACCCAGACTTGATCACATTCTTTTTAACCAATTAAGGAAGCATCTGGTTCAATATAGCCAGCTCTGCATATCTCAGTAAATAGGGTTGAAGGAGAGGTCACGGAGAGATTGAAGCAAGGGTCCTTGTTTCTCAGGAGCACACAGCTTGGCGGTCTCCCGTAGTGGTGTCCCTGCTATAAGAAAGCGCATTCACCAGAACAGCCACAGGACCTGACTAATGAGCACAAGCAGGAACTGAGACGCATGGATAGGAATGGATCTTTAGAGTATTGAGCCAGAGTTCACAGGGGCAGAAAATCAGTTGAATAAGCCAAAGCTCATTGAAATAGGGACCCTTCTCATGATTCAGGGTTAATATTCTAGTGAGGGTATAGAAGAATCTGATTGCCAGGGAGAGCTCAGAAGTGGCTCCTTTGTAGGACCTGCTGCATTATAACTAGGTTCATGGTAAATGAAGTGATGTTACCCTGGAATACCAAAGGCTAACTGGAGACATTGACCCAGCAGAGGCAAAGTGGTGGTGACTATCACAATGAGAAGCAAAGCAGAAGGACACCAAGGGGGCTTGACCTACAGGGGTCCCTGCCAATGGCTGGTGGGCTAAGGTGTTCTGGAAGGTGAGACCCTGGCTAGCCAATAAAGGTATTGTTTGACCTATATATCCCCCAAATTAGGAGTATATGAACAGAGGCCTGGTATCAACTGTAAGGATAAAAACTCTTGGTCTCAAATCCAATTTTCAGATGTAAATTGAAGCTAGGTCCAGAACTCACTGATTGAAGAGGAGGCCATATTCCTTTGAAGAAAGGTCTTATATATGCCCTCATTAAAAAGAGCCTGCCAAGAAATGTATACATACTTCAGGAAAAGGAAAACATGTATAAGGTGCACGTTCTCCTGATTTAATACCTGCAGCTTTCATCTATTGGAGACCCTAGAAGATGTCGTATATCACAGAAAACCTACTACCCTGTCGGGCATCAGAGAAGAAATTGAAAATTCACATGCAGCAATTTCAGTGACCAAGTTAGACAGCAGTTTGCAGTACTAATAAAATGTCTAGAAGCTCAAGGCCACCACTTTGAGCATGTCTTGTAATTATAGCGGCCAAATGTAACTTGTATTCATCTTATGATGTCTCAATAGATTTAGTATTAAAATATTTATACAGGTTTTTCTCTTCCTCAAGTGAATACATTTTTTTTCTGCAGACTCTCTCTACACATAGTCTTTCCCCAGCCTCTTCCTCACAAAATTCCCTTAATTACTGACCTCAGTAACTCCATATTGGAGAAAAGGGATTACCTAGATCTTTTGGGGGCCGTTAGAAGTAGAATCTGAGTTGATACTAATTGACAGTGAACCCAAAACACCCTCATAGTCCTCTGTTACTGTGGAGCACAAGAACCATGAAAAATGGCCCAAGTCAGTCTCAAAATAATATAATGTTTCTGTGAACCACAAAGTAGTCCTTCTCCTATTCTAACAGTGTACTAGTAAACCAGATCTCCAAGGAGAAGAAGGAGAAATGAGAAAGGAAAAGAACAGGGCCTTATTTATATATTTGCATTTGCTGATTTGCATGTTGTACATTCTTCCCCCTTGGCCAGTTCAAGCCCCCAAGACATTATTAAACACGAAGTAGAGAAAGAATGTACTCCCTGAGTGCACACAGAGGACGCATACACTGACTCGCTAGAAGAACTCGCTTGGGAGTTTGTTAGGAACGCAAGACCACTCACCTCAGACCTACTGAATGGGAATCTGCATTGTAACAAGATCACGGGAGACTCACACGCATGAAGCACTGCTCCCAACCATCTAGTGCCTCTCAGGCCAAAGAACCTTCACTCTTTTATGTCTGCAGACTCTGCGGCAGAAAACGCTCCTACTGTAAAATAAATGAGCCTCTGTCTCTCCAGCACTGCTCCATCACCACAATGGCCTCAGACTGGTGCCTTAGCCACTTTTCCCGTCGCTGGGACAAAATACCCAACACCGCAGCTCACAGGAGAAGAGGCTCATTTTGGTTTGCAGTTTAGTCTGAATCAGCTGGCCGCAGGGTGGGAAGTCGCGGTGGAAGGGCCCGGGTGGAGGAGAGCCTCTCGCGGCTCGGCAGCCGGGAGGATGAAGCGGGGGCGGGCGGGGACATGCAGTCTTGCATATCACGCCTCCGGTAACCCTCTTTTCTGACCAGACCCCCCCCCCCCAACATCACATTTTAGCCGTAAAGCCCACATAACTCAACCACTTTTCAAAAGCCTCTGATCATAGGCGGGGTCTTTGAGAGGACTTGTAAATTTAAAGCACAACAACTGGCATTATTATCATCCTCGGGCAGCACTGATAAGATACCCGCTCACCCACGGGCCGTATTTTAAAGCAGCACCTGCTGAGATGACAGTGCCTTGTGGTAGCTGACCCCAGCTTGGTCTCCCCTGAGAGCGGTCTACAGCTCTCCTGCCCTTGCTTGAGGTTTTCCATCACCCTCCTCGGCAGTCCGACTTCCCCCGACTCGGGGCTTCACTTTCTCATCAGCCCAGTTCTTTCCGCATCTTTGTCCATTTACTCAAAGCTTTCTAATGTGGTCAGAACAGCCAAAGACAACAATGCTTCAACTGGCAGGAAACAGTCTTCACACTCTCAGGATTTCCTATTATGTGTTATACAGTGTATTCCAGAAACACAGTTGCATCTAAAAATAGAAACGGCCTGGATTTACCTTCCTCTCCACACAATGACTCCACTGCTACTGCGGCCGGCCTTGAACGGGGGCCAGGCATTTTGAAATACAAAGGCTCCATCAAGGGAGGTAAAGGAAGCCGCTTCCCGGACTTCAAGCAAGGGAAGGCCGCTGTTTACTTACTTCCCATTCTTTGTTATTGGTTGGATTTTGCCAGTAAAACTGGGTAAGAGGAAGGAAAGCAAGGAAGAGAGGAGGCAGTGCACCGAAAGGAAGGCGTGAAGGGGGTGGGGACTTGGTGCAGAGGAGGACTCTGAAGAAGAGGAAAAGGAGCAGTGAGCTGTTCGAGGAGGAAGGATGAACTGGAAAACAAAGAGAGAAAAAGAAACATAAGATGAGTTTCAGCTGGAATGAGCAGAACTTCGCAGGTGGCCCGCGATTTCCTGAAGTGGAAAAGAAAAGAGGCCGTACAAATGTCGATGCCGGGCTTTGCGGTTGTTCGCTTTCTTCTTCACGGCCCCCTAAGTAGCGTACTTGCCTCTGGGGAGAGAAACCCTTACCTGCATCCTCATTCTCTTCCGTGTGCAGGGAGGAGGTGAAAAGATGTCTTCAGAACTAGACGGGATGGAGATGTCTGTGCCATCAAGCTGGGGACTGAGAAATAAACTGCAATCAAATGGCATCAGGTTGTTTGGGAAGAAGGACGCTCCTAGACAGGGACTTGGGTTGGGTATTGGCAGAGGAGAACCAGAAAGGCAGGTTGGGGATTTGCAACGTTTCTAATGGCCTAATGTCTGGGGGGAAGGTAGAAGTAATGAGAGGGTAGGATTTTAAAGCTGAGTGCTCCTGAGCCGGATGGCTCCCGTGGTTTGGCTACGCAGCCTCCCATTCCAATCCCGACTCTTCCTGTCACCAGCTCGGAGACCTGCAAGCACTTGCTTCAGCTCTCTAAGCCTCTAGTTCCCTACCTGTAAAATACTAACAGCACCACTCATTTCATAAGGCGGTTGTGAGGATTCCATGAGGTGTGAAAGAAAAGCTCCACTACCATACATTCTGCTCAGGGGATCTGTGGGCAGAATCAAGATTCAAGAGGTAGCTGGGTGTGGAGGCGCGTGCCTGGAGCCCAGAACTCCTGAGGCTAAGGAGTTTGAGGCCAGCGTGGGCTACATAGTGGATTCGAGGCCACCACCTAAACTATATAGGAAGAACCCATCTCAAAAAAAAAAAAAAAAAAGAAAGAAAGAAAGAAAGAAAGAAAGAAAAAGATTTAGGAGGTATGAAGAAGACAGGAAAATAGAGGTTTGGGAAGGGGAAGTAGAAAGAGAGTTCAGATTAGACCTAGAATTAAAGAAGAAAAAAGTACTGGAATCCTAAGCATCTAGTTAGGTAAGCAGAGGAAAAATAGTGGCAGAGGGGTTTTGTGCTCAGGGCACTCAAACAGAGTATGTGGAAAATGTCTCCCTCTGGAAGAATTCAGCTAATATACGAGGATGGATAGAATTAGCATGCCATCAGTTTGCAACATCCAATGAAATAGGTAATGAACCTAGACCATGATCATTATTCCAGTTATTAGTTTATTGCCCCTCAGCTCCAAATGCTCCCTGCAGCACCTGCTGAGATAATTACAATGAGCACAATGTCAGCTTTGTCGGTAGAGGGCGCTGGAGGGATACTTCAGGAGGAAGGGGGTTTTCTTCCTGGTTCCCTAGTTCTGATCCTTGTTCTTATTTCCTGCTTCAAGGCCTCTCAGTGGCAGCACGTGTGCGGGCACCTACTGTCCCAGCCATATATTTATAACATGAAGTCCCTCGGAGTCTCAGAGCCCAGTCTAGACCCAGGGACCACCCTGCTTCTGCTCTTGAGAAGTGGATACTGATGTGGTCCAGGCCTCATAATCACAGTGGTGCCTCAGCTCCTCCTGGGCACTGCCCTCCAGCCTCAGTGGGCCTGTGCCCTAGGACTTTGTTTACCACCACGTTCCCAGCACGAACGCTGCATACCAGGTGCTCCACCTGTGCACATGTGTGCGTTTTGTGACACTCCCGTTCAGGGTGTCACAAGCTCACCTCCCCAACAAAGTCAGAGCTCCAGCCTTGGAGAGAGCCCCCTTTCAGTTGTTTTCCCACGGACAATCTCCAATTTGGGTACTTTTTCGAAGTCTTTATAATTTTCATAGTTGATGCTAATAATTATCTACATTTAACTTCTGATATTTAAATTACTGTGTGTTTCTGTTTTCTCAGTGGAGCCAGATGACCCAATCGTGACTGGCTACTAGCCTCACAGAGATAGCCTCACAGCGCAGAATTACATGGTCTTGTTGGAGATTCACAGCATAACCTTTCAAGTGTTCTTGACAAAACATCAACCCTGAATCTGATGAAGATTCAGATCTAATTGCAATTGCAAGAAACACATAGAACAGAGGAACATGTTAAATGATCCCATCAGATGTTATCAGCACAATCCAGGCTGTGGGAAACTCCATAGGAAAAATAACCAGAACTCTTCACCGAATGAGAAAGGACCTATAAATTAAAAGCAGCTTAAAGGGCATATTAACCAATTAAAATTTATGGACTTTATTTTCATTCTTATTCAAACAAATTGTTTAAAAAAGAGATTTATGAGGCAGGAGAGGATATTTAAGCACTGCTTGTATATTTGATGGTATTAAGGTAATTATTTTTTAAAATATGAGAGCTAATGCAGGGAATATGCATTAGTAAAATATTAATAAATGAAATAATATGATATTGGAGATCTCCCTTAAAACAATCTTGGGAATTTCTAGTTCTGGCCATGACTAGAAAATGCTGAAGTTAGGTGATGAGTGCATGAATTCATTTTAAAAAAAACTTTTAATGCTTCTATGAGTTGAAAGGAGAAAAGGCAACCTAAACTTAAAAACAGTGTAAATAGGTAATCCATGACAGAAATGTGCATCTGTCATTGGTAGATGAGTAACAGCGCTCAACCTTGCTCGTAGTGAGGAAAGTCCAATTTTAAAAAACAATGAAAGATCAATAAGAATATAGAGCAATGATTATTTCCACTGGTGCCATTTGGCAGAATTTTAAAGAATAAGATATACATTGCCACAAACCTAAGGGTTTGGTTTCTGGATATCTATTTTAGAGAAGATAAGTGAGAAAGTATATAAGGAACTCCAGGACAAATTGTTCAGTGGAAAAGCACATTACAGTGTGATGCAGCCCTTTTCATCCTATTTCTGTAAAGACAAAACAAAACTAAAACAATTAGCATAACCCGCAATGAGATATTTCTGAATGTTTACGTATGTACATGGTTTCCTATATATGCATACGTATATATATATATATATATATATATAAATGCTGTACAATTCTGCTTTTTAAATTTTTTATAAGAATACATTTCATAGTATACATATAACTTATTTCTCTTACATTTTAATTGTTTACTGAATTTTTCAAAAGATGAACACCTAGTGAACTGAGCAAGAGCAGTTTTGGAGGCATGCTGGGAGTCTCGGGACCGTTGTGGGTGCCATCCTCAGAGGGTGCCTGTGCTGTCCCCCTGACTCCCCTGGCACCATTAGCACACAGGTGGCCATACAGGTTTTAAGATGCAGAAAAGCCAATGCTTTCTTCCTATTTCAAAGGTGTTCCTCAAATATATCTTGTCATGAAATTGTAGGGCCGGAGGGATCTTTGAAATGAGCTGTTCAGCTGCCAAGTTTTGAGGCTAAGCAAGCTGTGGGACAGAGAAGGTAAGGGAGTTGCCCAAGGTCCCCAGAATATCTGACACTTTAAAAAGGGTTTCATGCTAAGCACTAACAGGATGAGGAGGAGAGTGTGCCTAGGAAAACTCTGAAAGTCTGAGACCATAAGAAACTAGCGAGGGAGTCGTGTTGAGGACAAGCTCCCAGATTAAAATTCCTGCGAAGCTGCTGACAGCCATGTGTAAGTGACTGGCATCCAGGGATAAATCACCAGCTGCATCAGGAGAATGAATCATTCTAGGCTTTGGACTTTGTAGGACATCACATTTTTCTTTGGTCTTCCCTTTGCTATATCAGGGAACTGTTTCAACCAGGGTCACTATGCTGAAGGACCCACCAAATTTGGCCTCACTCCTATCTTGGCAGGCTGCCATGACCAGGGTGATGGAAGAGTGTTTACAAGCATTGGATCCCAGGAACATTGTCTCTATCCTGCCTGATAAAGGCCAGAGTCAGATAGGCAGTGTGGCGAAAAGAGCCCCGGACAGATGCACCAGTTGTTGAAAGACTTCTGAACATGCAAAGTAAATGGGTTAGCCATGACCCGCCAGTGCTGTATTTTTGGAATTCTATCCTGTGTTCCTTAGTCATATATTCAATAAATGAATTAAAACGAAATCACGGGGCTGGGGATATAGCTCAATGGAATAAGCTCTTGCCTAGCAAGCGCAGGGTCCTGAGTTCGATCCCCAGTACCGCAAAAAAAAAAAAAAAAAAAAAGAAATCACGTGCAAATGCCAGGGGAGGTGTAGAATTCTTTCCCAAGGGGATGAGGGGACTGTGCAGTGTGGTACACAGCCTAAGGTTGGTGGCTTTGGAGTCAGGCTGACTGGAATCCCGGCTCCCCAGTGAGTGAGGATAGCACCGTTACCTCCTCATAGGCCTGTCATGAGAACTAATCAAACTAATACTCATGAAGTTCTCAGGATAGTGCCTAGTACATACTAAGCATTCAACAAATCTTGGTACTAACTTGCATCCTGTCGATGAAAATAATTTCTGCTCTCCTGGAAGTTTGCTGATGGAGAAGTCATAGTGTAAAGCCTGGACATTGTCTCTAGGATTGAGAAGGAAGGTTTTCACCTCGACAAAAAATAAAAGTCCCACAACAAATCTCAAAAATCTCTCAAGTTCCAAGGCTGCAGAAGCTCCATGCCCAGTCACCCCCTAGCAGCTAGCATCCTGCTTCTAGAATGCTCTTTCCAAAGCAATTCCGGGCTACCATCACTTTGAGCGCAAACTCGTTTCTTCTCCCCCTCTCATACTTATGTTTTAATCTGTTCAATTTTACATTTTTTATTAGTACATGTTTGCAGCATATGTTTACATTCCTGTGGGAGGCTGGTATATGTACATAACACATCTCAATTACTTTCTCCATCCCTTCTCCCTCCCCCCTTCCCTCCATCTCTTATAAATAAAGAGCAAATAAAAAGGCAGAAAATAGGAAGTAGAGAGATAGATCTTTCCCTCACATACTTACTGATGCACCAGACTCAGGCTTTGAGACAATGGTGAAAGAAAATACCACGGCCCTGTTTGGGGAAAAGTATTAGTCAGTTTTGCACTACTACAGTGAAATACCAGAGGCACCTAACCTCATAAAGTGAAAGGTTTGTTTAGCTCATAGTTTTGGGGGTTTGTGCACAAGATCAGTAGGTCCTGTCGGCTTGGCCTCTGGTGAGAGCGGCACATCATGGCAGGAGAATGTGAAGAAGCAAACAAGTGACTGCAGCTGGTGCTTGACAACACTAAGCTCCATCCCCAGCAGGGCCCACAGCTCATTCCAGTAACACCACCCCGGGGGAAAGCCTTTAACATGTGGCTTTTCAGGAGACAGTGCTCCTATTCAAACCATAGTATGGAGTATAGAGTCTCATGAGGGATCTGCTCACCCACAAATACATACAGTATCCCAAGCACGATCGATTGGAAAGCACGACAGAAAGGAAGAAAGGAAGTGGCATTGTGGGAAGGATGGGGACCTGAGTCAGAAACAACACCTCCTTTGTCTCCTATGGCGTGCCACTGTGACTCAGGATAGAGGGGTCAGCACTAATTCATTTGTTTATTTTTGCAGACGCTGCTGGAAATCACTTGGAGGGAGGAGGTCTCTAAGAATGCTTTACTCTGTGTTTCACATTGCCCAAGTGACACCAAGCCTGGATTTGAGCCTGGACCCGGCTCCTTTCCCTTTCCAGCTCCCTCTGCTCCCTCTGCTCCCCCCTTAGTGTCATGGTGGGCCATGGGTCCTCCTCTGCCCAGGCTGCTTCTGGGATGCCTTTTCTCCCTGCTCTCATTCAGGGACTGTAGCTGCATGCTCTGGGCCTCCGTGCAGCAGGACAGGAGGAAAGGGAGCCACCAGCGCAGGTCAGAGTCACTAAGGAGCAGCAGGGGTTTAAACTGGACCTGGGACATGTAGGATTTAGCAAAGTGCATGTGGAGAAATACAGCCTGGACTTTGGGGAGAGCTAATGGATGCCAGCAATGACCAACGTGAGGTTACTAAACAGTTCAAGGTGGGACGTTAGCCTGGCCAGGCAAGGCAGGGGCTTGCAGTGCAAACAAATAACGCCATTGCCCTCAAGGAATTCTCTATGAACTGAGTATTTAGAAACCTATAAACAGAGAGACGGAAATTCTCTTTAACTATTCCTCAGCCCACGGCACAATTACTGGGCACAGAATGGGTCCCCCAATTCAATATCATCCTGGCTGCTCAGTTTACATTCCTGTTTCAGCCAAGAGACAGCTCCAAACTTTTCCATCCCCTGCCTCCTTCTTTGTACACTAAGGCAGCATTTTCCATGTGCCTTAACATAGTTTAACATTTTTATTGTATTGCTGAGGCCACTTTATTTATCGCTTTATTTTAAGGAAGCACATTATCCAAAAATAGCATGAAATTACTCATGCTATTGGAAGCCTTCTTATGTGAGGCCTGTAGTACTTCACTGATCTGGTCACTGTGAGCACAGGCCTGACTTTCTGAGTTCTAACAGTCATGAAAGGGAGCTGCATGCTTTTTGGAGTGAGTTTTTAGCTTTTTTACCACTAAGCACCCCTGAAGAATGTCTGACCAGCGACAGAGAAAAGCGCTACAGCAAGACTGAATCCCTGCCTTGTCCAGATCGAGGCAGCGTGAAAGTTTGCCAAGGGCTGACTTACCAACCCTTCTTTCTCTCAACTTTCAGCAATGTCGTTTCATGAATCTATTTTTAAAATGTTTAGTTTTACATTGGATTTCATTATGTCAGCATATAAATAATGTAATTTAGGACTTTGCTGGAGTCTGGAAGATAATTTAAAGGGAGAGTTGTTTGAGAAATTTAAATCAGGGATTTTTCCAGAAATTTCATTGGGATTATTTGAGATTGCTCTTATTTTCATAATGATTACAGTCCTTCTTGCCTTTCGCCTTCTCTCATGGACCCAAGACAGCTTCATTGTGGTGGTCTGCCTTGGAAAATCACCATAATGGAATATATATGAGGATTAGGCATAGAAATGTCAGAACTTATTAAATCTCGCTAGTCAAGTTCACGTGAGTGTCTCACATTACTCTTCAGCCTCTGAGTCTTTCCAGAAAGGAAGATTTCTCCATGTCCCATAGGACATGTGTCCCCTCCCCCAGTGTCAGCCAAGCACTCTCTGGGGTCAGTCATTATTGAAGCAATATTTTGTTGACTTCTAAAAATTCTATCTCAGAGGAGACCTTTGGGAAATTCATGCAATCAAATTCTGTGTAAGGAGGGGAAATCTAGTTATTATTAAATACCCCAATTAAACCACAGAAACTGGGCACTCATAAGCCTTGTCCCCCAGGAGCTCAGAGAGCTTCGGATGCATTACTTTCTTTTATTCATCCGCACAGGAAACATTAAGAGGAAAAGGGGATCAGATCACTTCAAACAGTTCCCCCTGCTTGTGTGTTTGCAGGAGCATCCTGTCTATTCCTTGCTTCCCATTCTCGGCTCCTCTGCATAAGTAGAACTGCAGAGAGAGGCCAGGCTTGGAAGGGGCTTATGGCAGGTGTCAGAGGCAGAGACCCCAGACCGGGACACTAGGCAGGGTGTGAGGGCAGCGCTGCTGTGAGAGTCAAACAGTGGCCCAAAATCCACTGCGAGGGAGAAGGAAGAGGCATAAGAATGGGCAAGCGATTTAGGGCTCCACAGATGGCTGGCAGCCCAGCACCCGCCTTGCTTTCTCACCTTCTGCCCCCAAGGAGAGCTGCTGGCACGTGCTCTGGCGGCTTCCGCGTTATAGACTAACCTGCTGATCAGCAGAGAGGCGTCTTCCTGCGGGCTGCCGGGAGACTCGCGACGGGGGTGGGGTGGGGTGTGATGGCTGGAAGAGCAGCTGAACCAGGATGTGTAGAATAGTGAGCCCACATCTCACCTCGTGGTCAGAAAGACCATGAACACTCTGAACAGGAAAGTTCCTGATGTCAGAGTTGTCTGTAGGCAAAAAGTAAATCTTTTTCCTTTCAACACCTATATTCTGTCTGGAAAGTTAGAAATCTTCACACATTCAAACATGCATATAAACACACACCCCTTTTCCAGGCCCTTAGCGGGCCCAGCCACTTCGTTCAATCTATTCTACAGAAGAGATTCGCAGAGCCATTTAAGCATTTCTTGGCTTTGTCAGGGATATTTGCATTTATAAAAGAATCAAAGAATACAATTAATACTTTATATGGGAAGTTGGCAGGTCAGGTGGAGAAGGTGTTTGAGTCATAGCTGATCCTTCTCCTAAACTCATATTAAAGCAGAGTGTAATCAGTAAACGTGGTCCTCATTCAAAAGTAGCATGAGCCCAGCGTAGAAGAGACCTGAGTTCCCCTCAGAAGTTTTCTGTGGTTCACCAGCAGCGGGACGTGGCCCCTTTGCCTTTCTGGGAGTCGCTGCGCTTCTCTGCAAAAGAAAGATGTGAGAAAGAACCAGTCTATCCAGGTTCCTGCTCCTCATCTTCTCCCGCTCCTTGCCCCTGCTCCCTGAGCTTGGGGACCCTGTACATCTCAGAGTACAGCTGTGTAAGTGCGTGCAAGGAAGGGTCATGGCTCTGTGTTTTCTCCAGAGTGTCCCCATAGGCTGAATTAAGGGAGCAGCTGTCTGGTGGAAAGGTGGAACCAGCATGTGCTGTTTACTGCATGATTAATAAAATCTAAGATGAGTGTTTGAATAAAAACTTATTACAATAAAAGACACATCACCACTAATCCCCTTTAAAGTACCCCCCCCC
>PVLD010000240.1:0-237883 GCA_004027595.1 Dinomys branickii | reverse complement strand
GGTTTCCAGAATCAATTCAAAGTCTTTACCTTTCCTGACCATTGACTTTGGGATGCACCAGGAGTCACATAGTACCGGATGTGGTGAACAAGAGAGACAAGGACACATCAAAACGTTCTTTGGAGACTGCTTTTCCCTGGGGGTCACTCAGCAGCAGCGATCCACACGTTTTTACATCTCACTTCATAAAGGCTCACCAATGCAGACTTCCAAAACTGCTTCAGAACATGGCAAGAATAATGTTTGAAGAAAGGGGGCGTATCTTAAGGGGAATTGATGGCAGTGTGTCTTTTCTTCTGATAAAGTTTTATTTAACCATTCACTGTCATCATTTGATCACACCTCTTACTTTCTAGAAGATGAGGCCATCTCCCTCAGTTACCTATTTCTCTGCTCCTAATCGTCAAGATACCTCACTGTTGACTTTCAGAATTCAAAGAGTCAGCTTCACCTCCCGCGTCTGCCTCGAGGCTTCAGACGCTCCTTCTCAGCCCCGCTGTGGTCCTTCCCGCTGGTCAGACCTGCAGCTGGAGAAGGGCACATCCATCGATTATATCAGAGCTTGCCTGAAAGATATCAGGCAGAGCACAGGTAAAAATGTCGATAAAAATTTTAAATAGAGCCTGCAAAACAGGCATTGCTCTTTTCAATCTGCTGGAGGCTGCTGCCAGGCTCTGAGTGGTCCTTAGAGATGTGATGAGTGTGGGGAAGGTCAGAGAAGGGAATGAAAAATGCTGGTGTGACTTCTGTTATTCTAACCTTTATGAAATACTACTCTTAATCGGTATGCCTTTTCCTATGCTCTGATGTTTTCCAGGTGGTTCATAACCTGATGTTGGCTTAAACACAGATTTAAAGGTGTCTAGATCAAGTGTGTACTGTGGGAAGAGCTAGTAACCCAGAGTCCTGCATGTTAAGCCGCTCAGCATGTCATGGCGGCTGGCTGCTGATCATGGTGCTCGGTGCTGGTGATACACAGCAAGCTCCTTCTGTCTCCTCAGGGACAGCTTATATGTGGGTAACTAACACATCACAGGACACAGACAGGCCCATGGGAGCATGGAGGAGCGTCCTGGACCTACCACGGGGGTGGGGTGGGAACTTCTGAGAGATAAAAAGTGAAGAGTGACCTGCAAGATGAAAGGCATTACCCAGGTGAAAAATAAGAAGGGAAGAGCATTCCCAGTAGAGGGTCTCCCTTTTTGTGTATTTTGGACAGAAGGAAGATGGACGGTGGGATGCAGGTGATGGGTAGGAAGAAAGGGAATTACAACCTCTCCCTTCCCTGTTCTCACCTTCACTCGTTCTTATGGAGGGAGAGAAAAACCACATTTAGGGATTTTTTTTAGCAACTTCGTGGAGGTAGATTAATATTAAACAGTACAGGAGCGAACTGAGTAAAACATATCAATACCTTTTTCGTTGTCATTTTTCTGTTTCACTGCCATCCTCAGAAGATGAGCATCTTTCCAAAAGTTTCTCTGTTTATATATATATGCACATATGTGTAAACATACAGAAAATACACAGATTCAAGTAAAAGGAACAAACTTGCTTTTTATTTAAATATTTCTCAGATATCTCTCTGTGTTTGCATGGAAAGAGCTATTTTATTCTTTTTAATTACCCCAGAGTATGCCATAAAGTATGAATATACAAGACTGTATTTTTTAACCATTTCCCTATGGATGGAGCAGTGAGATTGTTTGCCAGCTGAGTTTCTTTGGTTTGTCGCTGTTAAAAACACTACTCTAGTATTATTCTAGGTTTCACTGGTACAGTCTGGCCTGATCCCACCTCTACACTCTAGAGGGAAATGTTGAACCTGCTCTGCCTCACTTTCTTTTCAGATCTGACCTTCCTCCAGTGAGGAGGCAATTGTAGCTCTTGAGAGTCCCACTGTTGCCTTTTCCGGCTGAGAGTGACAACTCATGGGCAAGTTGTCTCAAAACTGACCGTGAGCATGAGAAGAAAAGACTTTCTTTTTCTGATCTCATTTCTTCTGATCTTTTCCTGTCACTTTGTACATTCTTTTTTGGAAGGATGTTTCTGCTAAAGATTAGAGAGGGAGGATCCCTGAATTATCTTAACCTTTCCCTCCTAGCCAATAACTAAGAACTTTGGCCTTTAACCCATAGAAAATGAGCATTTGTTAGTGCCAAAATTAGGGAAATCATCTTAGGTGAAGGTTACATACCCCATTTCTGGGTCAGATGAGACATCAGATTTTGCCTGTCCCAAAGAACGCACATTGCTTTTATACAATTTCCCTGTTAGGTGTCCTGGGCACAGTCTCCCGGGTTTGCCCCAGAACCTGAGACTCCGTGGGAAGAACTGACTTCTGGGTGAGACTAGGAGCTACTTCCTAAGCACAACATTTGACAGACAAAAGCACATTCAGTGTAAGGGAAAGTCCCCAACCTCCTGGTTCTCACTTTCCTCCACCGGGTCTGGTTCTCCTCATTTACCTGTGTGGAGGAGGGCAATAGTTTTGCTAATAAATTTTGGTTGCTGAACAATGGGTGTAAGTTTTAACCTGTGAGTTTCATAAGTGTGTTGCAGATATAGACACCCGGAAGTTTCAGAGTGGATTTTGAGTAAAACTTAGCCTTGTCTTGCTGCTGAGGAAGATTGCCTAGGTAATTAGGTGGACAGCACAAACGTCTTGGCGTCTTCTTTGCCCTAGAATCCAGAGCAGGGTTTTTCCAAGCCTTTACTTACCTCTGTCTCTGGAGGTGACCCCTCTTGCAGGCTGGGAAATGCTCCAACCACGTCCAGTATTCTCTTTTCCCCCTCTCATTCTCTTTGAAAGAGTTTAAAAGCAATTGCTCGGGTCTCTTGATCATTGATTTAATTTTGCTAGCTATGCTTCTTCCTTTAAGCATGACTGTTATAGTGGGAATCAGCTGTAGCATGGGTTTTGGGAAACACTGCTTGGAGTTAGGAGTATGAGTTTCGGGAGAAGATAGGGCGCAGGTTAGTAAGAGGGGCAAGTCTGACCCGACTCTCCTCCTGGTCACTCTCCAGACGGCAGCCACCTGCTCTGGAGCAGGTCACCTCAGGTGACGCCTTGGGAGCATGTAGAAACCAAGTAGGGATTAAAAGGGATGCCGATTTTCCCCTTGTTTTGCAGATGGGAAACTCATTTTCAAATTATCTTACTCCTTTGGAACATACGCTTAAGCACTGGAAATTGCTTGATCCTCATATATTGAGACGGAGCTGTTTAATACTTTTCTGCACCCATGAATAGCTTGCTTACCACCTAGAGGCAAAATGGAGTGCAGAGGAAAGTACTGATTATGACATTATTTCACAACTGAAATTGTGCTGTAAGAAAGAGGAGAAAATGGTTAAAATTACCTTCTTTGCAGACTTTCTTTACATGAAGAGACAATTCTTACTTGTGTTCAAAGTCTAAATGTGAGTCCCAGGAAAAGCAGATGCCTCTGACCCTTCAGGCACAATCAGATGCATCTGTTATTCCGGACTTTCCCCTCACCTGCCTCTGAACTCTAAGGACAAGGCTCTCAAACCAACTTTAATTGAAGCCTCTACAGGGCTGTATCCATCCCTGTCTGATTTTGTTCAAGCTCCTCAAGGACAATACCCCTTAGAGTAGGTGGTTGAGAATTTGGCCCTACCCATGGCCTTTGTTTTCAGTAACCTCAAACAGATCAAACAAGACCAGGAAAGTTTGCAGATAATCCTGATAAGTACAGTGAGGTCCTTAGGAGGCTTACTTGGACCTATAAACTAAACTGGAAAGATGTACTGTTACTCTTAAATCAAACATTGACTTCTAATGAGACAAGAATCATTACAGGCTGCTATTACAATTGAAGATGAAAATAATACTGTTAATTTTAGAAGGTCAGAAGACAGGCTGCCAGGGGAACAACCAGTTCCTACTGGAGCCCAAGCAGTCCCTACACAAGAACCCTACTGGCCTACCAACCAGATGGGAGACTGGAATAGGAAGTGTCTTCAGACACGTATTCTTGAAGGTCTAAAAAGGATGAGAACTAAGCCCTTACTTTAAATTGTCAATTCATGAAAAGGAAGATCAGAACCCCTCTTAGATTGTCTCTTAGATCATTTACTGGAAGCACTGATGAAACATACATACTGGCTCCTGATTCAGTAGAGAGACAGATTATTCTTAAAGACACATTCATTATTCAGTCAGCCTCAGATATTAGGAAAAAGCTGCAAAAGGTGGCTTTTCCTCTAGATAGCTTACTTGATACTTTAGTCAAAATTGTCTCGGTATTTTGTGATCAAGGCCAGGAAGGGGACAAGGGGAAAAAACAGAGACCAAGAAAAAGTGGCTGCTTTGATTTCAGCCTTAAAAGGAGTAGATTCTAAGTCTGTTTTCTCAGGGCTCCAAGAGCTAGATGACTAAATTCGTTTGCGACTGCTGTGGAAATGCAGAGCACCTAAGGAGAGACTGATAAGAATGGGCAGAACAAGAGGGGTGCCCTGAACCACCCCCTGCTGGCAAAGGTGCCCACAGGAAGTAGGACTGCCGCCTGAGACAGAGGTCCCAGGGGTCAGACCCATCTTAGCAGCTGGTCCAGTAAGACTGAAGGGCCCTGGAAGACTCTGTCTTCTCCCTCTGGCCAGACTGCCAACTCCACAGAGGAACCCCGGGCGGTCATGACAGTAGAGGGAAAAGAAACAGCCTATTGCTGGACAATGGTATGTTTCTCTTGGTCCTCCTTTGCAGTCCTGGTCTTCCTTCCTGCTGTCATACCTCAGTGGAAGGAATCACAGGAGAGGACGTGACTCACTATTTCTCACAACCCTGAGACATTTTGATTGTGCCTGAAAGTCCAGTTCCCTTCATGGGGGGACATTATCTTGCTTGGCTATTGTAATATACACGCACCCAGGTCAAATATGCTGCCTCCTTCTTATGGAGACAGAAATAAATCCAGAAGAATGGGCAACTATAGGTAAAATACAAGGAACAATCAGAGCTGCTGCAATGCAAATACATCCTAAAACCCTACTACTTTTCCTCTCAAGAGATAATACCCTCTAAGGCCTGAAGTTAAAAAAGGCTATTGCCTATACATGACAACTTAAGGCCACAAGGTTTACTTGCACCCTGTAACAGCCCCTGCAACACTCCAATCTTGGAAGTTCAAAAACCCAATGGAGAGTAGAGGTCGGTACAGGACAGACTGGCAAATGAGGCCGTGGTGCCAGTCCATTGGGTGGTCCCTAACCCATACACTATTCTTTCCCAGATGCTGGTCATTTTCATGGCTGGACTTAAAAGATACCTTCTTTTGTATTCCTTTCCATACAGATTCCCAGTTTCTGTTTGCCTTTGAAAATCCTCACAACTAGGACTTTCAGTTGACTTGGACAGTTCTTCCTGGAGGTTTCAATGACAGCTGTCATCTTTTAGAGCAAGTACTTTCCCAGAACTTAGCCTGTTTTGAACTTTCCAAGTCATATAGATATAGTCTTGCAACACATACATGATATACTAGTATGTGTACCCCCAAAAGAGCTCTCTAGCAAAGGTCCCTGTGCCCTGATGAATTTTCTAGCAGATAGAAGTTATAAGGTCTCTAGGTATAAGGTAAAATTTTGCAGCCTTGAGGTAATATGCTTAGGGCTTATCATATCCAAGGGAACCTGAAGACTGGGGGAAGAAAGAATTAAATCAATACTTCCTTCCCAAAGCTCAAGACTATAAAACAGCTAAAAGGATTCCTAGGAATTGCACACTTCCATCACCTTTGGACAGCAGGTTACGGTGAGACAGCATGACCCCTCTATCTTTATAACAGAAGCCAAAAAAGCAGATACCCTTATTTTAATCTGGCAACCTGATTCTCAGACTGCATTCCAGAATATTATGCAAGCACTTTTAAATGCCCCAGTTCTGAACCTAGTGAAGGATACCATTTAAATCTGTATGTTGATGAAAGGCAGGGCACAGCTTTTGGAGGGCTTACACAGGATTGGAGACCTGCTCAACAACCTATAGGATACCTGAGTTATGAATTAAACACTGTTGCAAAGGGTTGGCCTGCTTGCCTTAGAGCTGTGGCTGCTGTAGTGCTCCTGGTACTGGAGACATCTAAGTAGACACTAGGCAAAGATCTCACTGTGTATACACCTCAACGTATGGCAGGGCTTCTTTCTTCCAAAGGGAGGCTATGGCTATCAGACAAGTGACTTCTTAAATATTAGGGTCTACTTCTAGAAAGAATAGCTATTTATATAAAGATTATATTCCTCCTTAAACTCTGCCATCTTTCTTTCAGAAAAGGAGTAAATTGAAGCTTAAAGACATGAGTATGAACAGGCAATTATCCACATGTGCCCAGCCAGAGAAGACTTGTTAGACATAGCCCTTCCTGACCCTGATTTGATCCTCTTCTGTGATGATAGTTCCTTCATGGGAAATGGGACAAGAAATGTAGGGTATGCAGTGGTGATTCTACATAAAATGCTTGAAAGTTCCTCACTTGCTCCTGGAACTAGTGCCCACCTAGCAAAACTCATAGTTCTAACAAGAGCTTACAGCTCAGCGAAGAACAATATTTATATTGATAAATATATGTAGTATATTTATCAAAGTATGCTGTCCTAGTGCTGTATGCTCATGCAGCCATATGGAAAGAAAAGAATTATCTAACAGCCAATGGATATCCCAGAAAGTACCATAAGAAGATGAACTTTTATTGTCTGTCTATATGCCATCCAAAGTAGGGGCAATTCACTGTAGAGGGCACCAAAAAGGAATTAACACAGTATTGTAAGGTAACCAACTGGTCAATGTAGCTGCCTAAGAAGCTGCCTGGGGCCCTCCCTTCAGGCCTCCCTGATCTCAGACGGGCCCCTTGATCATACGCATCCCAAATATTCTTAGTCAGAAATCAAGTGGGCTCTATCCCATGGGGGTCAGTTCCTTCTATCAAGACATACTATTGTAAATTGTCCCTTCTGGGTGCTAGTGAATGGAAAATTATTAAGTTTTTACATCAAATCTCTCACATGGGAGAGACAGGAATCAGCAGATGATTTCAAAGTTATTCATAAGAAAGGGACTTTCTCAAAGAATTCAAGAGATAATTAAGATATGTGAGCTCTGCCAAAAGAATAATTCTCTTAACTAGACTGCAGCTCCTCTAGGTATATAGAAACATCATAGATACCCTGGAAACGATTGGTAGCTTGATTTTACTCATATGCCAAAAAGTAAGGGATTCTAATACCTGTTGGTCCAGGCATTTTACTAACTGGGTTGAGGCCTTTCCTTGTGGAACAGAAAAATCTCAAGCAGTGGTAAAGGTTTTGGTCTTAAAAATCACCCCCACATTTGGACTTCCTAAGAGCTTACTGATTGATAAAGGGCCTTCTTTTAAAGAAATAGTCACACAAGGTGTCTTTTAGGCACTGGGCATTCTCTATTACCATGCATGGGCTGGGGATATAGCTCAGTGGAATAAGCGCTTGCCTAGCAAGCGCAGGGTCCTGAGTTCGATCCCCAGTACCGCAAAAAAAAAAAAAAAAAGCCTCATGCAGTCATGAGGTGGGCTTCTATCACCGTGCATGGAGGCCACAATCATTGGGAAAGGTAGAGAAAATGAAGGAGGCTCTAAAGTGACATCTTCAAACAATGGCTCAGGAAACCTACAGTGACCTCACTTGCTATTTTTAGCTCTTATGAAAGTAAGAAATATACCTCAAAGTCTAGAACTCCATCTTTTTGAAATGCTTTATGGATGCCTTTTTCTCTAATGATTTTCTCTTTGATAGACAAACAGATGCCTTACTAAAAGATGTCTCTGTAAAGTATCTCTGACTGCCAATCACAGTATCTGACATCTAGCAGATTGGGAATAGCATTTTTCCTCTATATCAATACCAATGACAACATTTTCTTCTCTAGAGTGAAGAATTAGTGGCAAAAATACTTCCCCGAAAATCCAGAGGTCCCATGTCCAAATTAGACCAAGTCCAAGGTTTGTAACGGGACATAATTCAGAAGGTTCATGAACTACTTGAATAGGGGAAGGGATCAATCATTATTTGCACTACCTTGAAATTTTGCTCCCTAAAATTTAACTTTTCTATTTTAAGTGTGGTAAGAAATCCCAGTAATATTATTAATACCTACAACTTACTCAGTGATGGAAATCAGAGATAACCTCATATGACATTACAGTAGTCTCATAGATCTCAAAATATTTACCCTCATCACTACTACTGCAAACTTATGGAAATCATTGCCTCTGCAGTTAGAACTTGTTTCTTAATGCTTATTAAACAGAAGCATATAAAAGATCCACCCACAAGGGCTGAGTGTAGTGGTGCGTGCATAACGCCAGCACTCTGGGAGGATGAGCCAGGAGGATGGCAGGTTGAGCCCATCTTGGGCAACTTAGTGATGTACTGAGCCCTATTTAAAAAAAAAAAAAAAAAAAAAAAAAACCTTTGGAGAAAAAGGAAAGGAAGGGCTGGGGCTGTAGCTCAGCGCAAAGAACGGTGCCATCCCCAGTACTCAATAATCACAGTAGTAGTAGTAATAACCATAACAATGATGATGATGAGCACAACTATTTCAGTGTACCCAGAGTCCTTTGTAACTCCGTGTGTTTTTCCCTCTTATTTAAAGATGATCATTTGAGAGGGGTTCATAAACCTCACCAGACTGCCACAGGGATTGATACCCAATAATGATTAAGAATCTCTGATCTAACCAGGGTTGAGATGAGATTTGCAAATGTTCCTAAAGGTCTGTGTCAATGTCTCTTTATTTACACATTCCTGAGATTCAGCCTTCAGCTCCTTGAGCCTCTCCTAACCACTAAGGAAGAAGCAGCATCTGTATAAACACCATCTAGCTCAAGTGTCAGGTTTCCTCTTCTTCACAGTTGTTTGAAGTTAACAGTTAATGGCATTAGAAGGATCGAATATCCTGTGTGGCTAGAAGAGAAATAAACGTTTTTTGGAATTACATCTGGGCACTTTGGTTTAACTGCTACCCTGTTTTCTTTGTTTCAATTAAGTGCAACCAATATGTGTTCTGAAAATAAAAGAGTAAGTTATAAATCTGTAAGCTGCTGCTTTAGTGTTATGGGTAGGGCATGAGGACATCATCTAATATCTGTTTAACAGTGTGATTATAAAGAGTCATGGCCTAAGAACAGAGCCTAGATATGGTATTGTTATAGGCAGCTGAGTTAGATAGAAATATTATAGGCAGTCAGACAGGGCCGGGCCCTCGAACGAGCCAACAGACCTGAAGGAGCCAACAGACCTGTGGGCCAGACCTTAAGACAACGGGTGCTGTACAAATGCACCTACTCACTTCCCTAGGTGTAAATGTCAGGGATTGATATTCTAAATAAGTAACAACCACCTTCTAAAAAGCCAGGAAGAGTCACTAGCCCAACCCCCACAGGAAAAGCCCCTGATCTGTATTCATGCCCCCTTGCTATGTAACTTGCTTCCCCATTTGATCCCAGTCCACTCAGTCTTACCTGGGCAATTATACCTGTAATCTTACTGGCTGACCATAGTTTTGTCCATTTCCCCTACCTTGGACCCGCCTCATCTCATGGTTTTTCTCTATAAAAGTCCCTGGAAAAGACAGTGTGAGGGGGTAACCCACTCGGGCCCCCCTTCTGTCCCTCTCTTGGACAGAAGCTTTCTTTCTCTCAATAAATATATTCTGCTCTTAACCTCCGTTGTTCCTAAAATTCATTCTTCGGTTTCAGAGAACACGAGCTCGTCTGATATCATTCAGGTTGGGAGATTTATTTTCCTGTATCAGTATGACGAATAGATTCCCCCGATCTGATCCAGTTACCACCGTGTTGGGAGGATGCTGAGGCCATCTCTAGGTTTAGGGAGAGAAACAACGATGAGATTGATTGCTTATGTCTGCTACAGTAAGGGACAGAGCTGTGTGCATGCCCCATAGTTGTCCTGAGTCCATCCCCAATGGGTGCCCGTGGTTACTCTTACTTGAGACCCAAACAGAAATGTATTCCTGTACATTCCTTCCACATTCTCGCTCTGGGCTGAGTAGGAAGGGGAACTTCATCTCCTGAAATCATTTTGCCAACTTATTGATTTCAATGGATAAGCAAGGAGCACGAAATACACAACATTGTATAAAACGGTCTGGGGTGCCAAACAGTTATAGCAGAGTTGATTAGAGGGAATCTACTAAAAATAATTAGATCAAAGAAAATGAGATTCTTGTGCTTCCTTCCTGCTTCTCAGCCTCATAAAGTTTGACCTCATGAGTTCTGCTCAGAAATACTTCTTGCAAATTCGTGGCTTACTGACTCAGTTTCCCTGGTTTGTTTTCTTTATATGCCATTTAAAATGGGAAGTTAATGCTGTTTTGCACCCACAGAGGGCTCTGGCTTTCACAAAGCTGTTTCTGAAACATGCTTTTGGGAGGCTGCACAGCAGCCAGGGAGGACCCCGTTGGTGTCATTATTCCGGCTCTGGAGGTGAGAAAACGAGGGTTTTAAGATGCCCAGTGACTTACCGGCCCCTTGTTACCCAGTACTCTTCTGATGACAACATGTCGCTGTTCAGCATTTCCCTTGTTTATATCTGAGCTTTCTAAAGAAAGTCTTTCAAAAAGAAAAAAAACCCATTATTTTTATGTCTATAAACTGTCACTCATCTATCAACTCTTCCATCCGGGCCAAGATGGAGGTTTTCTTATCTTTCTTTTGTTTTAGTAGAATTTAAGGAATCCACTTGCCCATTTGCACTTTGTCTTCTGCTAGTCCAAACAATCTCAATCAATGATCTCCTGAGCAAAGCCTCTAACAACAATTTACCAAGCATCCCCGTTGAACTCTTTTTTGGTTTTATTTTGAGAAATTATGAAATAGGCAGGTTGTTTTACATGTTAAACATTGACTATTGGGAAGTGCTGTTATTTGCTTCAAGTTAGGATACACAAGAAATGATATGGATGGGCTGGGAAATTACAACTACATGACTGCATTTCCCTAAAAATAAGTCCTAGCCAGAAAATAATCAGCCTCGAAAACTAGGGATCATCTCCCCATGCCAGGGAGATAGCTCAACAGCACAGGGCTTGCCTGGTCAGCATAACATCCTGAATTTGACTCCTCAGGAAAAAAAAGAGAAAGAAATACACAAAAAAAGAAACAAAAGCCATGGGCTGGGGATATAGCTCAGCGGCACAAGCACCTGCCTGACAAGAGCAAGGTCCTGAGTTTAATTCCTGGTACCAAAAAAAAAAAGGTAAAAAAATGCCAGCCCCAGTCAGGCTATGCTTGCTTTACCTGCCTTACAGAATGGCCGCCAAGCAAAATAATGGTGAGGGCAGGGAAGGGAAGGATGGGCGGGTGGGGGCTGGCATTTTTGACCCCTAGTTTTGAACTAGGGGACTAATTCTGAATAGATCTTATTTTCAGGGAAAGAGAGCAGCTGGGATGGTAGTTTACTAGGTAGTTCATGGTTCCTGCTGGTCTTGCTAGACCAGTGCATGAGGCCCCTGATCCCTCATTTTGACCCAGATACCGGCCCAGTTCTCTGATCTCTTTTACCAACATCACAACCCTGGGCTTTTCAAGTGAAGTAGACACGTCCCATTGTCTCCCGTAATCCCATACACATCTATGCATCAGCTATGTGTCAGTCATCCTAAAGGAATTTACAACGAACTTAAAGACAGATAAGTTGAAGGGTAATTTTTTTCTGATTGTAAGATTTTCGTTTGTTTTGTTTTTTGAGATAGAATCTTGCTATATATTTCAGGCTGATCTCCAGCTCACTATGTAGCCCAGACTGGCCTCAAACTCACAGCAATCCTCTTGCCTCTGCCTCCCGAGTGCTGGGATTACAGGCCTGTGCCACCATGCCCAGCTTTTGTCATAAGGTCTTTAAAACTTTTAATTCCCATATAATAATTGTACCTATTTGTGGGGTTGGATACATTTTAACAATATGCAATGATCCAATCAGGGTAATGAGCATTTCCATTTCCTTAATTATTATTTCTTTGTTGGAGAACTTCAAACTCTTGTCTTTTAGTTCTTTATAAATATATAAAAAATTGTTACAAACCATACTCAAGCTGTGACGCTGTAGAAGACTGGAATTTACGTTATCTAACTCATTCTGATGCCCATTATCCAACGTCCCCTGTACTTTCCTCCCTCCTGCTCTTGCTAGCCTCTAGTTGCTGCTACTCCTCTGTGGGCTTCTCTGAGACTGTGGGGTATTGACAACTGATGGGCGACTTGAAACACCCCAACTGAATCAGTGTGGTCCTGGCTGTGGGAGGCCACCTGAGGGTTGTTGGCAGCAGCATGAAAGGGAGAACCGGAGGTGCCGTTAGAGAGCTATCAGGGGCCGTTGGTTCTCCTGGCAGAGCTTGTCATGCCTTGCCTGATATGAACTTGGCTGTTCTCACCGTTAGAGGAGCTCGGAACCTCACCGTTGCTGAGGATGGCTGTGGTCTTTTTGAGGGGAGCTCTTGTCCTTACTTGGTGTGTAGCTTCCCGGCTCCAGCACAGACCCCTCAGCCTTCTGGCACAGATCCCTTATCCCATTGGCACAGACTTTCTAGCTTCCACTGCTGACTTTTGGGCCTTCCTGGGGCAGGTCCGTGAAACAGGCCTGCATGAGACATTATCGTGAGCTCTAGGCCTTCAGCTGGACTTAGGCAGGACATTTCTGTGGGATCCAGGTCCTCAGCTGGATTCTTTGGGTCTTTAGTGTGTGGGCAGATTTCCTGCACCCCACTATACTTGACTCTTTGGGTGACTACTATAAAATAATCCTATAAATTTTGTGTCCTATATTAAATTGTTTTCCTTGACTACAACAGAGATCAACTTTTTAAACTTTCCTATATGAGTGAGAACATTTGTCTTTCTGTGCCTGGCTTTACTTCTCTTGAGGTTACCCCGTTCTATTCATTTTGCTGCAGATGGCAGGATTTCATTTTCTTTTGTGGCTGAATAATATTCCATGGTGTACATATGCCACATTTTCTTTATTTTTCATGCATCAGTGGAATCTCAGTTGATTCCACATCTTGGCTATTGTGATTAAGCCTGAAGTGCAGGTATCTTTTCAATATACTAATTTCATTTCCCTTGAATTTATACCTAATAGTGAGATAGATCATATAGATAGTTTCAGTTTCTGTGAAACTTCATGCTGTTTTCCATATGGCTGTGGGTAAACAGGATATAACATTTCTCCTTCGCATTCTTGCCAACATTTGTTTTTCCTTTTTCATTATAATTCTAACTGGAGTGAGCTGATATCCCATGGGGTTTTGACATGCATTTGCCTGATGATTAACGATTTTGAACATTTTTCCCATCTAGTTATTGGCTATTTGCATATCTTCTTTTGAGAAAGATTTACTATGTGAATGTTTTTCTTTTCAAATCATTTGCCCATTTTAAACATTGTATTATTTGGTTGAATTCCTTTTATATCCTAGATAGTAATTTCTGATTGTATTAATTATTTGCAAATATTCTCCCATCTTTTAAGTTGTCTCTTCTTGGTTTTTCCCTTTACTATGTAGGAGCTTTGTGAAGATAACCCTCATTGTTCAATGTTGCTTTGTTGCCCGTACTTTCAGGATCTTATTTTTAAATATGGCCTAGACCAATGTCTCCGAGATCGCTCCTCCATTTTCTTCAAGTAGTTTTATAGTTTTGGTCTTATATTTAGCCTTGGATCCATTTTGCATTGATTTTTGTGTGTATGAAGAAATAGGTGTGTAGTTTCATTCTTTTGCATATAGATATCCAGAGTGCCCAGCACCGTTTACTGAAGAGACTGCACTTCCTCCCTCCACTGTATACTTTTGTCAAAGATCAGTTGGCTGTAGGTGCATCAACTTATTTCTGGATTTTTTTCTCTCTTTTGTTGCTTTGAGCTATGTAGCACTTTTATGCGAAAACAATGATGTTTTTGTTTTTGTTTTTTTGCTACAGTTTTATAGCACAGTTTTAGGTCAGGTGGATCATGCCTACAGCTTTTTTTTTTTTTCTCAAAATGTTTTTGCTTGGTATCATTTGTGGCTCCATATAAATTTTCTTCCATTTCTGTGAAGAATGTGATTGGTATTTTGATGGATATTGAATCGAATCTACAGGCACTTATAGTAGGATAGGCAGTTTAACAATATTAATTCATCCAGTCCATGAACATGAAATCTTTCCTTTTTATCTTCAATTTTTAATCAATATTTTATAAATTTTGTCATAGAGATCATTAACATTCCTGATCAAATGACCAACATAAGGTCTCTCCTAGAGAATGTTCCATGTGCTGATGAAGTAATATGTATTCTGTAGGTATTGGATAGAGCATCCTGTAAATGTTCATTATATCCATTTGTTCTACTGTATAATTTAACTCCAGTGCTACTTTGTTCATTTATCTGTCCATTTGGCAAAAGTATTGGTGTTCTCAAATAGTATTGCATTAAAGTCTATCTCATTAGGTTTAGTAATATTTGCTTTAAATAATTGGGTACCTGGATATAGAGTGCATATACATTTACAATTGTTATTTCTTATTGTTAAAATGATATCTTTATCATTATATAGTGACCTTCTTTGTCTCTTTTATAGTTTCTAGTATAAAGTCTCTTTTGTCTGATAGTATAAATATAGCTACTCATGCTCAATTCTGGTTTCCACAAACAGAAGTCAACCTCACTGGGCCCCAGCTGCATACGTCAGTGCAATAGAAGAGACAGGATTCCTGTCAGCTTCCACAGGCCACATGGACACAGAACCACTCAGGCAGGCCTAGGCATGATCACACGGCTGCGGAGATGGGAAAGCCCTTCAGACTGGGTGGGCAGGCTGCTCAGGTAGGACACAGAACGGGCTGTGCTCCCCTCTGGCATAATGCAGTAGTGCACATTCTTCAGTGGCTCTCCAGAACGGGCTTGGGGCTTGGAGGAGTGAGATTCCCAACAGCAAAACCTTCTCAGGTGTCTGTGAAATTAAAGGAGGCTGCAAAAGACCTCCTGATTACCTTTCTTCACTTATGAAAAGACTGTCACATTTTCAACCTGATCTTAATTGAGTCACCAGCATGGAAGGTGCTTTTTGCTCTCCTCTATAAGGCCTCCTTAAACACAGTTTCTCTATTTCACCTGCGCTCACCCTCAGACACTCTAGCTGACTAGCAGTAGTTTACTCTCTGTTTCGGTTTTTATGTTGGAGGGAAGTATCTCTAGCATTTCTAGTCCTTCCAGAAGTCCTGGTTATGAGATTTTTCAGCACGACTATCATCCATAATTCTGATTCTTCCTTAGTTTCAACAACATTTTTTCTTCAAGGACCTATTAATCTTTTTCAAAAACCATTTACTCAGCTATTTTTCACCCCTTATAATTGTACTCAAAAGGGTAATTTAAATTTAAGAAAAGAGAACTCTGCAGAGTATGTAATTGTGAACTCTGGTCTTTGGGATTCAAGGGAAATTCCTGGAGGAAAAGACATTTAAGATGAAACCTTGCAGAAGAGTAGGAAAAAGTAAGGGGTGTGGGTAAGGAAAGGTATCTGAGAGAGAAGAAAACCCATTAAAATGTAAGTAGGCAAAAAAAAGTAATTTAACTTTGGAGCAGAGATGGTACGTGATGCTACCGTGGCTGTAAAGATAATCAAGAGCCAGAATATAAAGGATCTTGAATATATACAAAGAATTTAGGGCCAAATCCTGCGAGCAATAGGTAGACACTGCAAAACTAATTTTATCATCTTTGCTATAGCTATTCTGTAGAATATGGAGTTGAGAGGAAAAGGATTTCAAACAAAAACAATCTCAATTCATGGCAACTATTCTGATGGCCTAAAGTATATTCAATAGAGTAGAGATGGAGATAAAGATTATTCAGAAATGTCCAGGTCAGTACTTCCGTGCGACAGACATTTCTTGTTAGGTACCCTTTGCTGGGTCATCTTTATCATGTCATGTGCTTTAAGCTGTTTTCACTTACCCTTGAGTTGCAGGGACTGAACACAAAGGAATGCCACTGTTCATAAGAAGGGCGGTTGGGTCAGCACAGCGAGTCTGCAGAAACTGTCATTTCAGAACCTCATGTTCAATTAGCAAGTCCAGGGTTTGTAAGTACATTGTGTTTCATTATAGGCATCAGTTCTGACAGGAGAGGCTGAGACAGGTGTTGGAAGTTTATTTTAGGATGCAAGGGAAGTAATGAGGCAGAGGAGATTATCTTGACAGTGATGAAGCCAAACTTCATGAAGCACGGAACTGTTCCTTAAGCCATTACAGTAATCCTAGAGGCTCAAGAGCAGGCTGACAGTCAATATTTTCTTGTAGTGCTTCTGTGCCACCGTTAACTACAAAATCTCTAGATAACCATGCTGCTTCTGCTGCCTCATGGCCTCTGCTTACTGCCTTTTGTGCGTATCTTTGGAGTTTCAGTCTTGATTGCCATAAGAAGATTTTCCCTATACTTCCGCAACAGTAAGCCCTCAGCCCCAAAATGAGACCTTTCCTGATAGATCACTTACAAACCTCCCAAGGATTGTTACCAGTTCTCTTCGGTTTACTTACTTATCCCTAGCGCTAATCACTGAGATGAAGAAGGTGGAGATACACGTGTTCCACCCACAGCAGCATGTCATGGAAAGAAGTTATCTAGGAAAGCAGTGGTGACTTTTCTGAGAAGAAGGACGTCCTTGGCAGGCATTTCAGACTTCATGTCTTGTCTTGAAGGTAACATTTAACTACTTCTATCACTTTAAGTTTAAACTTTATCTGCTGGAAAATAAGAGTTTGCTAGGTCAGATGTTTGTTGATCTTTAAATAAATCTTACATCTATGGAAATGCATCAGATTTGGGGGTATATGCAGAAAGGAATTAAAACAAATAAAAGCTAGTATACCCTGTTTTTTTCTCTGTCAAGTGTCTTTTAGCTAAAGATTTGCACCAGTTATCTTTCTTCGGTTACAAGCAACAAAAATTAACATCAGCAAACCCAAGCAAAGGAGAATATATTGAGAGATTATTGGAAAAAAAAAAAAAGAATCAGAGCACCTGGGATGCATGGAGCAGGCGTGATGAGATAGACAGGTGTTACAGCAGGAACAGCGTATCGGAGCGTGCTGTTGGCATGAAAGGGCTCTAAATGCACACAGAGGTGGTAAAATTAAAAAGAAAAGCAAAAAAAAAAAAAAAAAAAAAGAAGTCCGGACAATAGTTATTTTGAGAATGAAGGCAGGACTGGCTACATATTTTGTGGGCATCAGAGCAAAATGAAAATGCAGGTGCACGTCTTCAAAATTATAAGGAGTTCAAAGAAGGTAAATCGCAAGGTCTTATGTGAAACAGGGCAACTCTGAGCACAGAGCTCTGTGTGACCCCCCAGGTCGCTTGCACGTGAAACTGCTACTGAGAGGGTTTTTGTTGTAAGGGGCACACAGAACGCTTCGGAGGACCATTAATCTTGACAGTGGTGCTACATCTGCACTTGCTTTCAATTATTTGTAAGTCTTTTATGCAGTTTAACACACTCTTCTCTAGGTGTCTTTGTTTAAAAATCATCTCATACCCTCTGTCCTTGTGACACCCATATAATATTCAACAGGGCAGTAAAAAGTCTGAATGGCCACGTTTAGGTAAAATGTCCTGACCTTGGCTGTCCATAGGATGATAATACTAAGAACAATAGAAATGAAAAAGTAAACATGGGCAATTTGAAGACAATAAGAACAAGTACAAGAACTAATGCTTGCAGTTGCTGCACTTTAGGTGGTGTTTCCAAATTAACTCGTTAGATACACATAACACTCCTGTGAGAGAAGGACCCACCCGGTTACTTCCAGAGCAGGAAATAGACATGCAGCCTTGTGTTTGATCCTAAGGACCAAAAATAATTTTTTAAAGGCAACAAATGTCCCCAAAGCAACTCCTGGAAAAGAAGTACTTGGACTTATTAACTGCATTGTGATTGGCTAAGAAATAACAAATGTCTACTATACCCATTAAATTTTTTAAAAAGAGCTTTACTCCAAGCTAATTTTTTTGTATTTAGTAATTATTTACTTTCAGAGCTTAATACCCCAAACTAAAGAATCTATACAGAAAAGTTGAACAAGACAGTGGCTTTGAAGATATATGTCTCTTAAGAGAGGAGAAGGGGAACTATTTCTAAGGAATGTTTACTTACAGTCGAATTCTTAGTAACTAAAGAAGAGTGTTGGACATGTCCAAGGTCTCCCTTCTCATGTTACATACCACAGTCTTAGGTACCTTCAGTGCCTGCAGAGACGGACTCAAAATACTAAACCCACAGCAAGTCTGCCCTCAAATCCAACATAACCACATCCATTGTCACTTATCTGCCAAACTGGAACAGCTGAGGGGCACCACCACACACATTAGACTCACCAACAAGCAAGGCTGCCAAATGGAAACCCAGGCAGAAATCTGGAAATCCCATTAGTAACAGATGCAGCCGGCATGCACGTCTGGGGAGGCATTTGCCTGCACCCTTGGGGAAATGCATATCCATCTTGTATCATGACAGCCACTCTGAGCCAACTTGAGATATGTCCCAAAAGAGTGTATAAAGTCAGCCAGCTAGCAGCCATCCACTTGCCCCAGAGCAGGGCAAAGAGCAAAGGAGAGTTGCTAGGAGACACAAGTTCAAGTCCCTGTACAGTCTCTCAGTTGATGTTTGAATGAGGAAGCTGAATGCCTACATTTGACTCTGACCTCTACCACTTCGTCTTGGGCAAGTTACCTCATCTCTCTGTGACATTTTACTGTCTCCAAAATGGAGATAGCCCATTCTAGCTTTATTGTAAGCACTCAGTGAGATACTGATGCAATAATTTTCAATTGTAAAAATAAGGGAATTGATGAAAAACATTCTTAGTCCTTTCTAATTGTATTAGCATATTTCCATTGCTATAGCAAATACCTGAGAATAAGTAATTTGTAAAGAAAAGCGATTTATCGAGCTCACAGGACAGAACCTGAATGTCTGCACTCAGGTGGCCCACTAGTTTGGCCTCTAGTGAAGGCTTCATGGCATTACAACTGCGGAGTGCAAGAGACAGGAGGTCACATGCTGAAGCAGAAAGCCAGAAAGCAGAGAGAAACCAGCCTTGCCCTTTTATAACCACTGCTCAGGAGAAGCAGCCTGGGCCCCAAGAGAAGCACCTTAGTTCCTCTCAAGGGAACTAAGTGCCTCCAGTGACCTAGTGACCTGCCACTAGATCTTAGCTTTTAAAGGCCCCACTACTCCCTTTTTAAACATTACACATTTATTTTTAACACATATTAGTTGTCATAGCGATGGAATTCAGTGTGGTATCTACACACACGCATACCACTCTTCTAACCCTCACAGCTCCCCTCCAGTCCCCTTCCCAGGCCCCAGTCACCACTATTCTAGGATCAGGTCAATTGATTTTCAGTTTCCACATATGAGAGATAACATGCAGAACTTGTCTTTCTGTGTCTGGCTTACTTCACTGAATGTGAATGTGAATGTTCCTCCAGGGCCCGCTACCTTAGCACTGCCACTCTGAGGGCTGTGCCTCTAATGCATGAGTGACATCCAAGCCGCATTCTGTGACGGTCCTTTGAAAAGCACTCGAAATGGTAATTCCTCACTTGCTCCTTTTGTTCTTGCAAATGTCAAAATACTTACGACTTTAAGTGTCTATGAGCAGTCATTGAAGACATTACTTGTGTGTGTATTTTCACTTCTCTTTTCATATGTGTTAAAATCTTACAATGTGTATGTACAAGCTCACATTAAACACAAGAATTTCAGCCTCAGCCCTTCACCACTGGTAATCAGTGTGTCAAATGTTGACTATGGCTTCTTCTCCCGTCTTCGTTTACTCAGTGCTACTTGTCACAGAGAGGTCAGTTAGGATGGGATAGACTCAGGCTGAAAGGGGCACACACTTAAATGGGGAGATGGTCACATGATGACAGAATTCTCGATTTAGAAGCTCAACGTGGAGATTACCCCTGCTGAAAATATTCTTAATGTATATTTTAGTGGTAAATTGTTAACATTCTTTCCATATTTCCTGACCTCAGCTATTCCCTCCCCTCCTCTGTGGTTAAGGGTAAAATTCAGGAATGAATAACTTTCAGAGAATCAGGGAGACAGGACTTTGCTTGTGGTCAAAGAAACAGAGGAAAAAAGAAAGAGAAAGAGATGGGAAGAGAGCGAGGTAGTTTAGCTCCTTTGAAACATGTTTGGAGAAGTCAGGGCTGGGGAAGGCAGGGAGGAGGCCTCTCCAGAGACTCAGGTGAGGTTCCAACTTCCCTTTTGCCTTCATTTGGTTTGTGATACCATTGTCTTGGAGAAAACATGAACTTACACTTGTGTATCCAAGGCAAACTATTAGAAGAAAAAATCTTGAGATTTTGTATATATTACAGAAATAAAAGCAATAAACTGTGACAGCAGATGAGACTTTCCTGATAGATATTGTAATTCTCAAAGCTAATAAAAAAGTCCTCAAATACATCCTCAAAGAAACTTGACTGTTTATTGTAGCATCACATTTACAACCCACATAAGTTGCAGTCAACTAATATCATTATAAACTCAGATTTATGGCTACTTAGATTGGGTTTTTCCTCCTCCCACTAGAACCCTAGATTTGACCAAAACCACCCCTCCCTACTTGCACAAGGAGTTCTTGTTGTAACTGGGGACTCTGGGGACTGTGGACATTCAGTATGGTTACTGTTGGTGACAGTTTTACATATTCCATGTGCTTCAAAGGATAAAAGTTACATGCAGAGGGCTGAATTCTTGGTAAAAGATCTATCAATTTCTGTCATAGTGATAATCAGAGATAAAGGATTTCCCTGGAATAAAAACTCTAATAAAATTACAAGTAAATCACTTGGCCTGATCGCAGATGGAAAATCAATGTGACTCTTAGAAGCTGAAACCTTTGACTCTTCAGTAACATTTTAGTAAACTCATTTTTTAAGAACTGCAGCAAACCACAAACTGGTCATGTGCATCATGTAGCTCACCAGATTTGTGAGGCCAGGGGACTCGGAAAAGATGACAAGAGCAACCTCTTACCGTCCCCCTCGTCTAGGAACAACCAATGTCTCAGAGTCAAGTACTGACATCAGGGCTGCCCACAGCTCTGCTCTCAGGAAGCCCTGAAGAAGACTAGGGAGGCAGAAGATTTAAAGTGGATCGCATTCAGTTTTATTAAAAAAAAAAAAAAAGAAAAACAGCCGGGGCATTGATTGGTACGCTCTGTAATGCCATTGGTGTGCCCGTCCTGGCCAAGATATTAAAAAGATATTTGAAGAAATGTCTCCAGCACAAGCTCTGGAAGATGCAAACAGAAGTCTCTTCCTTTACATTTCACTACGCAAAGAGGTGAGGAGGAGCGCTTCTGCGATGGTTTAGGGTGACACATCCACTCTAATGAAAGCTTGTGAGGCTTGCCAGCACTGCTGGCCGATCTGCCTCCTCCCAGATGCTCAGCCATATGTCCCGTGCTTGGTGTGACTGACAGTTGTGTTGGTGGAGAAGAATTCCGGGGCTCTGGGTGTTTTTAACAGAAACCCCAGCAAGCTCTGAGGTTGGTGGCTCAGGTGAGAAAGGCAGGAGGAGCGGGTCATCAAGTGGGAGCTGCAGACTCTAAAAGGTGCCTCAGTGGTCTGACTGCAGGATGCGGGGAGATGGACTGTCTCAGGGCCGAGAGGATTGCTGAGTCAAGGCTCTGCTTGTGGCTCGTGGCTCTTTCCACTGGCCTTCTGGGGGCCAATTCGCCTCTCTCCTGCCTCCGCCCCGTGGCAGCTCTGTGCTGTCCGTCTTCCAGCAGCCCCTGCTCTTCCTCACTTACCAGGGCCCCAGCAGATGAGCTCCTGGCTGCACGCATGCTGCTGCTCTGGGAAAGCAGCTGCCGCTCCGACGGTGTGGATTTCCTGGCCCCCTGCCTAGTGCAACTCCAGCTTAATTGCCTCTGCTCTTGGAACGAAACCAACATTTATTGAACACCTACTATATGGATGACATCATGTTAGGTCCTTCAAAAGAACAGAATTAAGTGTGATGTGTGATAACGGGTTTCTGTCTTAAAAGTCTACAATCTAGATGTGAATTGGAACCCCTATCTTATGCCCTGGCAACCTTGGCCAAGTTTCTTAACCTCTTTTTACCTCGGTTTCTTCAACCATAAAGTAGGGAGAATAATGGTACCTATGATTGCTGTTGATAGATTAGTACGTGTAAAATGCTTAGAATAATACACGATACATAAGCATTCAATGAATGTGAGCTGGTTTTGACCCCTAACTGGAGGGAGGCAAAAGGAATAAAAGAGAAGTAAGATATTTATCTACCATATTTTATTATCAGAGATTTGCATAGACTAAAGTCTCATAACACATTTAAGGTAGGCGTTGCTGTTACCCTTCCCTTTTTTACCATCAAGAGGCTCTGCTAGATTCATGGTTTGTCCATGCTTTCAATATTGACAGAACTTACAGCCAAAGCCAAAACTACTTGGCTACAAAAGCCCATAATTTTTAAAAGAGAATTTAAGATGTAAATATTATTTCCAAAACATTATAGGATATATTGCAAAATGATATCTGACTGGGTTTGTGTATAAATCGTCCGTGACTACACTGCTATGAGTTTACTTTGCCATGAAGATACGGCAAGCAGGAAGTTTTTTCCTTCCACTAGGCCTGGAGAGAGAGGAGGAAGGCGCAATTCCTGGAGCCCAGGGAGGGCGGCCACGTGGGGAGGGGCAGCCTGGCGGGCGCTGTGCCTCTGGGTGAAGGGACACAGCCAACCTGCCCACGACCAGGAGGGACGGAGCCAGGGAAATAAATATCTTATCTCCCCGGCCCCTCCTCTCTCCTGCCGGTGCCCTTGGGAGAGCAAGGGAGTCCTTTGCTACAGTCCACAAAGACCATCCTCCCTGGGCAGAGAAAAGGTGAAGGGCAGAGAATGGCCAGGATTCACGTGAGACATAATCCACACAAAACCCTTGCAAGGAGAGGAGACAGCTCACACAGCACAGAAACTGAAACAGGAACACCCAGCACTTGATGACTGCTATTGTCTCACTGTGTTCCTGCATTAGTTCGCTCGGTATTCATGTGTCCAGCTCAGCTCCTCCGGCCTCACCACAAGTGGAAAAGTTTTCTAATCCCTGCAATGGCACGAAAAGCAAGTCACTAAATAGTTAAACTGAGCTTGTTTTGGGTTTTTTGATTTGGGGAGGGATTTTTCTTTCCTATAATCTTTTGCCTATTTTTTTAAAAGGAAGTTTTAAAAAAGTACTCTTGAAAATCATCTTTTTTAAACACAACCTTTGTGATTTGTTTTATTGGAAGTTCTTAACAGAGGAAAGGGGCCTGTTTGTTTAGATTGCTATGCAACGGGAGGCATTGAGTAAATGGTTTCCCAGTTTTTATTATTTTAAACTTCACCCAGGAGAAAACTGATCCAAGCTTAAGAAAAAGAGGAGAAATGGAATATAGACTCCAGTGTTTTCAAATTTCTAAAAGCCATCACAACTAACAGAACTTTTAAATATGTTCTTTGTTTTCTTAATTTCAAGGTAAAATCAATAGAAAATATGTTTATATCTATCCAAGTAGATTTTTTTTACAGCCAGTTTAAATACCATATGCTAATTAATTACTTACTGTTGGAAATTTCTCACTTTCAATCAAATGTCTACAAAAGGGTAAGCTGCTGTGGGATTATTGTTCGTCTCCCTTCCCAGAGGGAGGCATGAAGCAAAGTAGGTGCAGAGTAAAGAGGGGCCAGTACCCACACAAGTTCTCACCCTGCTTCAAGCTCATCCCCAATTTTGTCTATAAAAGCTTTAAATCCCCCATTGAGCTATTTTTTCATGATACCAAGAGGTTTTGGGGTTGACGTCCATGTCAGTGCTGACTCTCAGATTGGCAGCCTTGGTGAAGTTTCTGAATCTTCTGTCTAAGCTAGAGTGTCCCGCACTTGGTTAACTCGGACATCTGGAAGCTAGTGGTGGGGAACGAGAGCAAAGGTTAGGAAAAAAATAACACTCAGTAGCAACCAGCAAAACAGAGTTGTCTGGAGCAACAAGAAAGGACTGTAAATAGACATTGGCTCTTGTGGTACTAGCTCATCTTTTAAAAACAATGCCCTACTGCTCATCTACTGCTAAAAGACAGAAACAGGTATAAAAGAAGTAAATAAAAACCATTAAAATACCACTGCCCCAAAACTACCAATACTAACACTTTCACACATTTGTTTCTACTTTTTACATATTTACTCTATATGTACGTAATATTACAAATACATGCAACAAGTATTTTTAAACTAAAAAAAGATATGATTTTAAACATACATGTTGGGGCTGGGGATATAGCTCAGTGGAATAAGCGCTTACCTCACAAGTGCAGGGTCCTGAGTTCGATCCCCAGTACCGCAAAAAAAAAAAAAAAAAAAAAAAAAAAAAAAAAAAAAAAAAAAAAAAAAAAGTAAACATACATGTTTATATCCTGCAATTTAAGACAAACGTCACACTTACATAGTTTCTTATCATTACATATTTTCAGAAATTTTTTAATTAGCCACATAACTGTTCATCTTACAAATGTGGCAAAATTTATATGAGCAACCTTTGTGTATTGTTGACATTCATGTTTTTAATTCTTTGTTGTTGCAAATGTTTTGAAGAATATCCTTGAAATGACATCCTTATAATTCTCTCTGTAGGAAAATGCCAAATAATGAAATCACAGGGTATAAAGCACTTTAAAATGTACAGCCCAAATCACCATAGACAGAGGTTGTCCCAAATCCTGGTCTTGGGAGCAGCTTATGAAAATACCTATTTCATGACATCCTACCAATCCTGAGAATTATCTTTAAAACCCCTGGCCTATTTGAGAAGTAGAAAAACCATGCCTTTATATTTTAAAACTTCTTTTTCTTGGCTTAATAGTAAGTCTGAACATTTATTAACCATGCCAACTTAGCTATGAAAATCCTGATTTCCCTTGGAGTGGGCTTAGAGTGCCATATCACTGAGAAAAATCAACTTCCATGGGAAGTGTGACGACAACCCTCTTAATATAAATATCACGATCTTCCTCTCGACCTTCATTTTAATAATAATGGCAAACAATGGATTCTTCTCTGTCAGATTTTGTAATACAGTTGTGCCAACTTTCAAAGGCTGACATACCCTGGAATTAAAAGCAGACTGTGGCCAGAGACACTGGCCGCTCTCCAAACTGGAATGACAAGCAATCATTTCTGTCATTCTGAGCCCACAGGGTACGGGGCAGGGACACAGGACCTAGAGACATGGGAACCCGTCAGCTGACGCTTGTTCACCCCCACATGTCAGAGACCCTGTTGACAGCTGGGTCAAGTCTGCAGACCACTTCTTAAAATAATGCCTTAGAATCCAGTTATATTAATATTGTTAACAAAACATAAAAATCTGTAGTATGGCAATGTATGTGCCTATTGTTAACCACTATATGATAAAATCTAGTGGCAGATCAAAAAATTACCATCATGGCAAAGATAAAGATATTTTAAGTAAATATTAGTAGAAAATATTTATTTTTAGCAACAATAAAGTCCAAGTACTGCAAACACCGTTCTGGGTTGCTGCCTACATTTACCATGGAGGGAGTGAGCATTTCAGTGAGAGTTTTGTAAGAAATGCAGTTGTCTTCTCATATGAATGCTTGAGCTCTCACCATGGACTTCAGGTTAAGAACTTGCGGTCACAGGATGTGCTCAGAAAGTGGTAAGTTATGTAAATGCATTATCTCCATCTCTACCCAGTACTAGCCATCTGACATTTTCTCTGGGTCCTATCCATTTTTTTTCTGTTCTTCTCTAATTACTACCATTCTGGGAAGCTGTTGGAAAGTGCAGTAGGGTTGGCTACAGTGGAAGTTCTGAGTCAAAGGGTTGAAGTCACCGTGTTAAAAACACTGTGCTTGATGAAGCTGCAGCTATGTGCTTGGATCACATACCCCACCTAGCACCATGGTACCACACTGTGACTTAACAGCCCATCCCTGGAAGTAGAAGTTCAGGGTGCCAGCTACGGCCTCACCCCTAGCACCAGCTGTGTGACTGTGAAAACAACACAAAACAAAAAGCACAAACAAGCATAAACCTTTGACATTCCCAAGCCTTAACTTAAAAAGCAATTTGGAAAAAGGCTATATTTAAATTCCCCCTCCAACTCTCAAAATATTTGACATTAAAACTTTTTAACCTGTATTTTGAAGGTAAATGTATCTTTTGGAAGCATTCTAGAGCACGAAGAACAGACGGCCTTACCTGTTTCCTAGACTAATGTTTCTATCCTTGTGCTTCCTACCAGTGCCCCTTTTCCCTTCTTTCTCATGCTCCTTGTAAAACACAGACTCTTCCTTTGCCTTAAAGCTACAGAATTTGCTTCTTATGTTGAGTCTAAAGTAAAGCGTACAGTTCCTCTGAGTCTTCAGTACGGCCCAGCTCTCCTCCCTCTGGCTCTGAATGCCAGGGGAATCCGCCTCCCTCTCAGCACTGGTGCTGGAGCTCCCCATGCTCTGCTCCCGGGGCACCCTGCCTTCCTCAGTAGGGAGGCTTTTCTTGTGCTTTCCTCCCTTGAGGCCTCAGGCAGAAATTTCTTTCAGTGTGTTGTTGTGTGGAACAAGGAAAGTATTCTATTCTCTTACTCAAATAGAGTTCACAGAGTAAATATTTTTTGTGGCTTTTCATTTCTAATCACCAACATTTTAAACACTTGGCATTCTGCTGTGTTCAAGTGGCTGAGCCCAGACTCAGGGTGTACCCTGAGTGTCAGGTGTCAGGGAACAGGAGGCTCGGTAAACAAGGTGGCCTGGCGAGGACACTGTGGGCGCCTTGGGCCCTAAGAATACTAACAAGGCAGAAGGCAGAGACACAGAGGCAGGCTGCTCTTGGCAAGCCCAGGCAGGGTTTCCTTTGATGTGAAGTCTTGCCTGATATTGCTTTATGTGTCTGCATTTTAGTCCTTGGCAGGCAGAAGGCAGCTCCTTTCCAACAATGAGGTGCCCTTGTGTATTGCTGCCATCCAGTGAAACAGGGATGCTTGCGAGTGGTTCCCAGGGTGATGGGGGAGGGGAGGAGACAGGGCAGACACCCAAGGTGTGCCAAGGTGAAGACGCTAGCCAGGAGCTGAGGCAGACCTGGGGTTCACACCAGAGCTCTCAGGACATTTTACTGATTGTACTTTGAAGTCAGAACAAAAGATACAAAGTAATTAGGAGCAAAATAATGAAAGTGATTTCCTTTGATTGAGACACAAAGAGATTTAGAAATGCCCACTGCAATTATCTCAAGTTAGTCTGGATCAAACACTGGCTTCTGATTGTTAATCACTGCAGCTGACTAGACTTCTCTTAGGTTCTGTGGAGGTCGTTAGTACTGTTCTCTAAATATTTCCAGTTATCGCTCCTTTCAAACATAAGGTAGATTGTACTTCCTGGTGCTGACAGACAAATAGAAGTGATGTGTTCTCCTCCTGGCTGAAGTATTGAATTATTGATTCAAGACCCTCTAACACATTCTTTCTTCCCCAAAATGTTGATACCACCAGTATGATGACCTCAAAATGTCGGAGCCTTCCCACCAACCCACAAAGGACAAGTGACATGAGCCGATCAGTCTTTTTTGGTACAAAGTCACAACGATTTGAACGTTGTTACTGCAGTCTAACCTAGAATACTGTTAACTAATGAAGACCCAGCAAACTCTTTTCCTTGTCTTACTGTAGTTACAGAAATTAAACACTGCAACTGTATTGCAGAGATCCTTAATGTCCTTGAAGAACCATTCCTATCTTATTTAGGGAAGGAACTGTTACAGCCAGGAGCTGAATCCCTTGGAGAGACAGCGATACAAGCCAACTGTTTGTTCTTCCATCTTAAAGCCATTAGCTTTGGGAAGCCCAGAGTATTGGAGATAAAAGCCACAGTTAACACAAGAAAGATATCAGATGCTTATTGAGGGTGATTAGCCTAAAGGAAGCCATGAGATAAACTCAGCTAGAGAGTGCATTAATTCAATCTCTGCATATATTTTTGTGGCCAGGGGAACCTCAGTCCCTAAGAAGCTTGTAACATAATAGTGGAAAAAGTTGGAAAGAATGTGGTTGGAAGAAACCCACTGAATCAAAAGAACTCTGAAAGAATCCTGGCTGAAAATTAGAAGAGACACAGTTTGCATTATACTGAAAATAATGTGTAGCCCTGAAAGGCACAGATAGAGGGACATTGGTTGACCCTTTCTTTGAGGTACACAAGGGCTGCTGTTAATTCTGAGGAACTTTGAGGAAGATGTTTCCAGAATTACTTGACATTTAGAAGGTAAGATACAGTGATGGGTCAGGAGAAGGCCTGGCAATACATCCTGTAGATCTTCTTAGGAAATGACCTAAAGTCCCAGTCAAGACGGCTTTCCAAGTTGTCACTACACAGTTGTTCTGAGGGACCCAGTAGGGTGTAACATTTCCAGGTAGACAATATAAAAGAAGAAAAGTCAAGTGGTAGAAGACAGAATGATAAAGATTTTTTTTTTTTTGGTATGGGTCTGGGGGTCAAAACTGTGGGCCTTCACACTGAGCTCTATGCCCAGCTCCCTTTTAACTTTTTTATTTTGAGGCAAGGTGTTGCTGAGGCTGGGCTTGAACTTACAATCCTCCTGATCAGCCTCTCAGAGTGCTGGAATTACAAGTGTGTACCATCACGCCCAGTTAATAATTCGTTAAGAGATTAAATAATCCTAGAAGTATTCTAGGAAAAAAATACTCCAGGAAAGGAGAACATGTCAAAGAGATAAAAAAAAAAATGACATAAGCAGAAAAATTTTTTAAATTATCACTTGGAATGGAGTGATACTGGAACTTGAAAAGTCAAGAAAAGAAATACAGCAAGATTCTGTGACAGAGGAATGGTGACTGGCCTGTAGTGGATTGACAACTGGTGGTCAGTTTATAACCCCCAGCGGAACTGAGTAAGAGTAGTGCTGGCTGTGGGAGGCCCACCTGGGGACTGTTGCCAGCAGCATGAGGCAAAAACTAGAGAAGAAGTGAGAGGCTGTTGGGAGCTGGTGGAAGCTGTAAGGAGCTGCAGGTTGTTTTGGAGGAGTTTGTCGTGCTGGCTTTCCTGATGAACTTGGCTATTTTCATCCTCTGAGGAGCTTGAGACCTCGTTGACACTGAGAATGGCTTGGGTTTATTTTGGAGGAGCCCTGGTCCTCACTTTGAGCATTGCTTCCTGGCTCCAGAGGGGAAGATGGTGCACTGCTGGTCTCTTGGAGAAGCTTGCTGTGCTGGCTTCCCTGATGGGAACTTGGCCATCTTGATCATCCGAGGAGGTTGAGACCTCACTGTTGCTGAGGATGGCTGTGGTACCTTTCAGGGGAGCTCTGGTTCTTTTGAGTGTCACTTCCTGACTCCAGTGCAGTTCCCTCAGCCTGCTAGCGCAGATCCTTCATACCACCACTGACCTTTGGGCCTTTCCAGAGCAGATCTGTGAAACAGGCCTGCATGAGGTACTGTTATGGACTCTGAGCCTCCAGGTGGACTCGTGGGAGGCATTGTTATGAGCTCTAGGTCTTCGGCTGGGCTCATGCAGGACATTTCCATGGGATCCAGTCCCGCAGATGGATTCCTCTTAGTGTGGACAGAGTTCCTGAACTCTCTTTGTATATCATTTTTGGATGACTATTATAAGTAATCTTATAAAATATGTGTCTTGCATTATATTGTTCTCCCTTGCAAAATATCCCCCAAACCATAACATGTCCTGTAATGTCTGTCCTCATCTTCTTTCTTTGGATGGAATGCCCAATTTTTCCCTAAATCCACAGCTACCCAGAATAAAGATTACATTTCTCAGATTTTTCTTCAAATGGGCGTAAACCCCTACGAACAAGGAGAAAAGAGGAAAAATGTGTCAAGTGATTTCCTTAAATCGAAAGGAACGCTCTTACTGTCTTCTCTCCCTTCCTACTGGCCAGAAAGTAGCCATGACGGAGTGGGCTAGAGCGTTCGTCCTGGTCAGTGAAGTATGTGTGTTAGTAATAGCAAAACTAGGAGAGAAAAGGAGCCCATGTTCCTGAGGGTCACGGAGCCAACATATCATCCCTGGATTGCTTGTGCTTGAGTAATTTTTTTAATATGAGAGAGAAAGAAATGTCCATCTAACTTGCCACTTCTATACTGAGTTTGCTGTCACTCTGCAACAGTGATCTAAAAGACTGAAATGACACCTGGGATTTGGAAGCAGACTTATTTAATGTCAGACGGGCACTGACAAGGAATCAATTCTTTCTCAAAATGTCAGGCCCCAAAGCCTCAGGGAAGGAGGTTTCCATGGGGTTGCAAGCAAAAGTAGAGTATTTGACTGTCTTTGATTGCTTCTTACAATATGCATCGTAGTGAACAGCTAGCTAGGCGTCACAGCGACCAGCCATTTCTAGGAGACAGTAGTAACAGAAGCCGTAGCAGGAACTGCTACCTGGGCAACTAAGAAACTGAAGTATACTGGCTGGAGACCATCTTTCTGTTACAACTCAACAGTTCAACTTTATTCTTACTGATTTGAAAAGTTATCTTTGGCATGATTACAGGTGCTTTTAATTTTGTTCTTTGTAATTTTCTGTGTTTCCAAAGTTTTCTACAATGAATATATATAACTTTGTAAACTGGGAAAATATTTCTTTTTCTTCCAGGTAAATGGGAGAGAGGCTGAAGAACAGCTGCCCCAGGATAGACTGAAATAGAGTTTGATGCCTTTTGTGGTGCAAGCGAGCCAATCTGAACCACTCTTTCAATCCCGTGTTGACTTGTTCCTGAGCGACTCTTCACTTCTGCTGCGTGCACGTCTTCTTTTTCACTTTTTCCTGTCAAGGTTCAGTGCAGAAGACAGAAACTGTTTTAGATATGGAAAGTAGTTAGGAATTTAACACAGGTATCAGGTACAACAAAATCATTAAAAGAGGTGCAGAAATGTGAGGAAGCCCTGTTAAAGATCATGTTGCTGCTGGGTTTCGAGGCTATAACCAGGAAGCTATAAACCAGAGGTAAGGAAATCATTGTCAGCATCCAGAGGTCAAGAGTTTTATAGCTGCCCCACATTCATGAAGCTGCCCATTATACAGTGGAATGTGAAGTTTGTCCACTGCTAAAAAAGTATTTCTGCCAAAGATACCACTGCCATAAACATAATGGTCTCCACCAATATTTCACCTTCCAGATCTTATGTGAGATATCTCACTTCCTGGATTGCATCTAAACTCTGACAACAGGAAAGCCTGAGAAATGCAGTGGTGATGGGGATGTGTGTAGGTGAGGTAGAGATGAACATGGTGCAATAAAAACACCTGGATCTTCTCTTGCTTGTTTCTGCTAAGTTTTCAGACATTCTCAATGCCTTTTAGGTGGCTTCTCTGCTCATGATTTTTCTATAACAAATTAAAAACTATTATCATGCAATTATTATATATTAATAGTTTTAGGCACTTCCAAATGTGCAGAATGATAGCATGGTTCAGGTCACCTGACCCTTCCTCCATTCAAAAACTAATAGTCTGCTTTTATCTGCAGTTTTGTTTTCCCTGGTTTCAGTGACTTGTAGTCAACCAACGTCTAAAAATTTTAAGGGGAAAATCCAAGAAATAAGCAATTTATACATCTTAAATAACTTTTATTCTACTATATTATCGTAATTATTCTACTTTATTATTGTTGTTAATCTCTTACATAATTATTTATACATTGAACTTTATCTTTTGTTGTGTATGTGTGTGTGTGTGTGTGTGTGTGTGCGTGCGCATGTGCATGCACTTACGTGCCTGTGTATGTAAAAGCACAGTGTACATAGGGGTTAGTACTACCTGCGGTTTCAGGAATCCACCAGGGTCTTGGACTGTATCCTCACTGAAGAATTATATTGGCCTATCAGGTACTACAAAATCCACTGTAACACCTTTTCTTTGTCAAAGATAATTCAGGAGCGGGCCTGTGGCACAGTGGATACTGCATCTGACTATGGATTAGATGAAAGCTCAAGTGTCTTAATTGAAACCTGACAGGCTTTCCAGAACCTGACTTCAACTCATGTTAGAAACAGTACCTTTCACTTCTTCACTTAATGAGCTCTTGTGGACCAAGAAAGCCGACTGTTTCCCTCACAGGGGCCTCCTGCTGTCATAGGTGCCTGGTCCCCACTCCATTTCTCTTCCATCTGCTGGGGGCAGGTGCTGCTGGGAGCGGAGCGCCGCTGTGCTCTTAGTACCCAGCGCAGAGGTTTCCTCCTCCCTGGAGTCTCCCCGGGTGCAGCGCACCTAGAGATCACCACTCCTTATCCAGGATTCCGAGAATTTTTCTATTTTGCTGCTATGGAATTTAGAGCAATCTATCTTCTATTGCAGATTTTTGTGTAAACATCATTTCTTTTTTTAGTGGAACATGGGCCACAGATGGCCAAGGATTATTTCTTCTTCATTTTTGATTCCTTATAGTGTCATAGTAAGTCTTAAATGAATAAATGTAAAATGAGAAAATAGTTTTTACCTGCAAAGAATGTATAACACTGGAAATAAAAATTTCCATCAGTCTGTTTCTTAACATATCTGACACTTTTGCCCAAAATTTCATTCTTCCTATGTAACCCATATTCCATCTTTTACTATACTTTTTGCATCAAATAAGCTTATTGTGTTTTTCCCATGTCTTGTTCAAATTTCCTTTCCCATTATTACTACCATTAAGTGAGTAATTTGTATCATACTATTTTCCATTTGTTACTAAACCACAAATAAGACTGGCATGCTTCCTTATGTCTATAGCAATAAAAACAGTAATTAGTAAATTGTGTTTCTGTGTTTCTAATCTAAACCAACAATTAGTACAAAAGATGTAGCTTGATTGTAAATGATGGAGGTGTATTTTAAATTTTCACATATGAAAACTACATTCACCAACTCTTTTCATTCATTAATACCTCTACTTTTATTTATTTATTTTATTTTAAAAACAAAAGAATGGAGATATTTTAACAACCAAACAGACCTACACCAGAATAACTCAAAAGCAATAAAGGAAGTACATAATTACAGACAAGATAGTAGGAAATTAACAATGATTGCTGTATTACATAATGTTATCTTGAAGTTGGTTACTCAGTTACACAAATAAAGGCATGTATGATAGATCAATCAGTTTTCTCCGCTCTCATCTCCATTGATTTCCCCACCCAAGCAGTTGTTTACCCTCTGATAATAACTGTACTTTTGGGTTTATTTATTCCCTCAGGCTCTCACATTGGGAAGACACATGGCTGCTTCAAATTATGCTGTAACAAACATGGGTGCACACAAATTACTATGGCACTAGGTAGAAAAGTACCCATCCCCAAAGACAGTACATAGGCAGGGATCCAAGCACACTATAGTCAGCACCCCATTGACAAGCTGTCAAGGCCTTCAGGGGCCTGGTTAAGTCCACAGGGTCACCCCCGCAAAGTGTCAGGTACGTCCAGGAGCCCAGTCGAGTCCACAGGGTCGCCCCTGGAGACTGCCGAGCTCTGCTCTGACAAGGCACTCCCAGGGGCCCAGTTGAGTCCTCGGGGTCACTATCTCTACTTTTAAAGCAAGGCATAGACCTTAGTCCTTTGTGTCAAAGCAAGAAACCTTGGAGCTGGGGATATAGCTCAGTGGAATAAGCGCCTGCCTAGCAAGTGCAGGGTCCTGAGTTCAATCCCCAGTACCGCCAAAAAAAAAAAAAAAAAAAAAAACCAAAGCAAGAGACCTTAACATAGAATTAGACAGCTGTATGTTTATCTCCCAACCATAAGATTTATCCTTTATTAAGAGTGTTTATAAATGTTCAAGTTTCCTTTCTCAGATATTTTAACATGCCCCTATCTTGAACTAGTTTATCAGTTCTTCAAGCAAGAGCATAGTTTTTTGTTAAGGGACTGGCCTCTATTGTTCAGTCTGTTCTGGTCTTCAAGTATGAGAGATCAAACAATATATATATATATATATATATATATATATATATATTTTTTTTTTTTTTTGGCGGTACTGGGGATCGAACTCAGGGCCCTGCACTTGCTAGGCAAGCGCTTACTCCACTGAGCTATATCCCCAGCCCCAAACAATATTAATGTCTTGATTTCAAGTAGGTAGTTACTACTGAGAACAGGTTAAAAAAATTGTTGGGTATTTTTTGTGAACAACTGTCCCATCAAGTATTATTTAAATATCTATTATCTTAATATTCAATACAAAATATTTTTTCTAAGTATCTCTGACATCAGACCTAGGTCTGTTATGTAAAAGACAGCAAGCTGTGGGGCTACAAGTAGACCCATGGCCATGAATAGAGTTGCATAGATATGGGCTGTCCACATGGTCACTGAAACAGAGGCAATTCTAGGAGAACATAGTGGTAAGAATAATTACTTCCTGGGGTTTGTCTCTGCAGTCATTGAATGTCCATCATTAGGCATAGGCCTTGCTTTATCTCTTTTATTAAGAGTCCTTAGTAACTCTGCTCTCTCACTGGTTGGTCCATATCAGCAGTGTAGACTTTCGTGCTCTTGGTAGCTTGGTGCTGGATAGTGTAGCCTTTAATGCTCTGTTCATGTTCAAACTCCACTTAGGAGAAATAATTTCACAAAAGGATAGTTCAAGGGCATCAATGCCCATATATTACTGTATGTTATTACATGTTACTCTTGGATTAAACCAGATCATAATGGTGCTGTATATTTGGTTGTATTGTTTGTCTTTCCTGTCATTGCTCTTCTCCAAACTGGTTCCTTAACCTAAGCCATCAACCTACGAAGAAGAAATAGAAGTTCCAGGACTTCCAGGAAGATGGCGACCAGATAAGCAGCAGAGAAAGATCCTCCTGGAGGATTGCCACCCAGACACTGGAATATAGCAACATGAGAAAGACAGGAAGGAGAGAAATGTGTACCCTGAACCCAGGAAGGATCTGAAATGAGAATTGAAGCCCTCAGAAAGACCAAACAAAAAAAAAAAGTAAAAAAAAGAAAGACCAAACAAGACCTCTCCTGGAGGAAAGGCTCGGAGGGCCACCATGACAAGTGGGAGAAAGAGGAGGCAGAGAAGGAGGGAGTCACTGCTCTAAATCCCCCTCATTCTGGCACTCACAGCTTCAGCTTCGGAGACCCATGCTCACGGGAGCCTCCCAACTCAGCCAGGGGAGAGCAGAGTTCCGAGACCTGGTCCAGGACCAGAGAGGAGAAAGCACAGCCAGTAAAAGAGGCAATGGCAGTGGGGAGGTGTTGCTGAACCCAGTATGAGGATGAGAAGTTACAACAGTCACTAAAACAGAATCTCCACCCTGCAGCAACCTTTCTAATCAGTACCTGGAGGCAGGGTGGAGTCAAAGCAACTAGTAGGCATTCCACCACACCCAGCTGTATGCCTGCCCGGAGGCTGTGGTCTCCTACCTCTCCACTGTGTGAGCAGCTACCAGCAGAGAGTAGCAGACAGCATCCGCAGCAACCCCCAAGGCCACAGCAATTCCCAGGAATCCAGCCAAAGAACAAACAGGAACTGGAGCACAACAGTAAGAGATAGCTGCAGATGGAGGTGGATCACATGGCCCCACGCCCTTCTTGCTCCAATACCAAGCAGGAAGCATGAGCTGAGTTACCAGGCTTCAGCTCCCACCCTGAACTCCCTCTCTGAACACCTTGAGTCTTGGTGGCCTGAGCACTCAACACCTGTCCCTGACAACAACAGGCTGGGTCTATGGGCTTCAAGACTCACCCTAAACTATTAATATGAGCACCAAGAGGGTCTCCATACTGCTTGCATATATGAACCTTGTATGAACCCACAGCAACAAATTACACCGAAAGCAGCAGTCCAGGAGTCCCAAGAGACAACAACATACTCTACACAACAGACCTGAGAAAAATTCTCCAATTCTCTTCTAGAACTAATAACTAAACTTAGTACACACCCTGGACTACCACAGTAAGCACTGGTGAGGGACACCCTGTGCCCTTGTGCCCAGCATCATAAGTGCACCCAATGCCCAGCTGCAAGGCATGGGGAACAGAAACACTGGAGATTGGGAGGTGGGAGGAGGGAAAGACCTGGAACTGGGGTGCAGACTTGGTTCTCTAGCTGGGTGGGGACGGCCTCCAAAGAGTCATAGGTGGCCTGTAGGGAGACACTAGTGGCCACCTATAAGGGGACCCTGGGGGCCTTGACAGGGAGCTTGGTAGCCTGAGGGGGAAGGGTGGTCCCTCCAGGCTACATGAGAACCCTGAAGACCTGGACGGGGCCTCTGGCAGCGTGGCAATGAGGCAGAGCCCCACAGTCCACTGGGGGAAACCCCATGGACTCGACCTGGCCCCCAGCAGTGTGGTGATGGTGCAGAACCAGGCGATCCACTGGGGGCAAGCCCATGGTCTCAACCAGGCCCCCGCAGAGCCTCGCCGGGGCAGAGCCCAGTGGTCTGCTTGGGAGACCCAGAGGACTAGACTGGACCTCCAGACACGATGTATTGAGGCGAAGCCTGGTGGTTCACTGGGTAACCCCGCCTACTCAACTGGGCCCTGATGGCCTTGAGGGTTTGTCAATAGGGGCTTGACCATAGTGAACCTGGTTCCCTGCCTATCTATTATATTTGAGCATGGGTGCTTTTCCACCTCCTGCCATAGCAATTTGTATACACGCATATATGTTACAGCATAATTTGAAGCAGCATGTCTCTCCCCAAAGTGAGAGTCCGAGGGAGTCAATAAACCCAAAAGTACAGTTACTATAAGAAGGAAGATGACTGTTTGGGTGGTACAACAATGGAGATGAGGGTGGAGAAAACTGGTTAATGGAATGAGCCATCATCTGTATAACTGAGCAACAAATGTGAAGATAACAGTATGTAATACAGCATCCAGTGCTAATTCCCTACTATCTTCTCTGTAATTTGATATTTCCTTTATTGTTTTTGTGTTAACTAATGTGAAGATAACAGTATGTAACACAGTATCCAATGCTAATTCCCTAAAAAAAAAAAAAGAAATAGAAGTTCCATGGCACATGATGGAACTCACTGCCATCTCTGTAGTAGGCACTGAAGTTTAGGGCACGGTCTGTTGTATCCCACAGTATCCTCATCCTGAGGACACCCAGCAGTGAATTTGCTGAACATGGGGAAAAACTATTCATAGGTTGTGTGGATGACACTATGCCAAAACCATTCGCAAGACCATCTCCTTTCCCTAAAAAAGCCAAACAGGCAGATGCTTATTTTCCCAGTCTCCGGTAGCCAGGGTGTTCATATGATCCCATTCTGACCAGGAAGCATAAAAGGAAGCCTGAGTGGGAGCTTCCAGGCTGGCAATTGCTTCCTGATGAAAAATACAGACGGAGAAACGCACCCTCGGTTTCCTTTACTTCTTCTTACAGGATGCTAAGAGTTGCAGCAGCTCACCTGAGGCAGTGAATCTGCAAGTGTGATGAAAAACAGCACCCTAAAGACAGTGGGAGGGACAGGCAGAAGAGACCTGCATCTCTCGCAGTTGTAAACAACTGCTTACCTGTGTGAGAAAAATAACCACCAACTCGTGCAACTGTCTTCTGCTGGGTTTTCTGTTACTTAAAACCTAAAGTTCCCTGCCAACAACCCAAAATTTAGATACATTTTTATTTTATAGATCGTTAAAACTTTTTAATTTAGCCTTCTTCTGTCTTTAATTTAGACTTCTGTCCTCTATCAGGAAGTTACAAAGCTGTAGCTTACATGAACCATGACACCACAGGGTTTATTTACATTTATCCTTGGATATTTTTTTTTAAACTCATGCTTTCTTTTCAGTCTGACCCTTTGTTTTTGTGTGTGTATGCTGTATGCATTTTTTGTATGCATGTTTATAAGCCACAGTTTTTTCTTTTGGTACCGGGAATTGAACTCAGGACCTTGCACTTCCCAGGCAGGCGCTCTACCACTAAACTATATGCCCTGCCCTATAAGTTGAAATTTTATGGACTATTGCAAGATATAAATAAATACATAACTAAGCCAAAAAATCCCAATCCATTGGGGAACTGACAAAGTAGTTGTTTCGTTAAACATTTCACAGAAGGAAGACTTCTATTCCCTACTCTTTACTAATTTTATATTCATGATTTTCAATAATTCCTTTTAACTGTGATCATTAAAAATCATGTCTCTCTTGAATTCAGCACTCATTCCAAAATCTTAAACTAAGGGATCTGTGATTAAACTTCAAGAGATCTATACCTCCTGATGAAAGCAAAATTCTTTTGGTACAAAAAATGCATATGTTCCTGAGCATAAATCTGAAGTTCTCCTGAGATGTACGAAGATGTGTCATTCCAAGAAAGACTTAAGACTACTGAGCTAAATTACATTTATCCCTTAGAGTTGCACTTCCCCTAAATCACTTCTGTGGTTCTTTCGGGGTTTCGCTTTTCTGTTAAGACCTTAAACTTCTGTCAGAATGCCGAAGAATGAATCATTCTGGGAGTACACACTCGAAAAATGTTAGTAGACTTGCATCACTATTTAATTATTTATGCTGCAGTTGGTGTCTATTGCAATGGCAGTCTCTGGCTGATCATTCTGGAACCTCTGAATGCACTGGCTGTATCCCACTGGGTTTGGTGTGTTGTAGACACACAAATCAAAGCAGTGTGCGGGAGGAGAAAAATCATTCCCTTCCAGGATAATGCATTTTTCATGAGAAACAGGTCATTACAGAGCCATTCCGTCAGCACGTGCTCTCACTCTGCCTCTTCATCCTTCCCTCCTGTCGAATTATTTTTCCTTCCTCCTTTTTTCTCAGTGTTTTCCATCTGCTTTATGACTCTGAATTTGATGATCTTACCATCTCCCTTCATTAAGAGATCGTCGTGGTTTCTGCATGATGTGTGTCTTGGTGCTATCCTCTTGTGTACCAGCCTTTCTGCTCCCTCCTGCACTTGCAATATGGCATCTGTCTCCTCTCCAGCTGCTGTGCATTATACTGTCTCTTCCCACTGGATACATGGCACATATTTTTGCAAACTTATAATTTCAATTCCAAACACATAAGCAAACAATGTTCATATCCTGTTTTACTGTAATATATTGATTCTCCCTGAAGATTTAATTTTACTGCCCACTGTAATCTTTCTCCTATTTCCTTTCACATCTGTGACTATAAACCCAGTAATTTACTTATACCAATTTTTATTCTGTCATGCAAATTCTGTGGCAATTTCCTCCCAAATGATGGACTTGAAGTGATTGATCCATCACATTCCTTAGCTCAACTTTCCCTTCTCTGCTTAAAATTAGAGATGGGATAAGTCAGACAGATTTTTTTTCGAGACAGGGTCTTGCCATGTAGCTCAGACCAGACTTGAACTCACCACGTAGCCCTGCCTGGCCTCAAACCCACAATGATCCTCCTGCCTCAGCCTCCTGGTGCTAGGACTACAGGTGTGTGCCACTTAGCCTGTGTACATCAGACAGATATTTGAAGAAGGAAATTTCTGTCATGAGAAGGACATCTCCTATGGTGACGGTGGTTCTGGTGCTGTCTCAGTGCAAAACATTTTCACATCTCTCATGAGAGCTGTTCTTTAAAAAAAAAAAAGCTGAATAAGTTATAATTTTTACCAAAATTTAATTACATGCCAAGAGAGTAAACATGTGGAAATGATCCTGGGCAATCAGTGTAAATTTTTACATAATGGGCTTTAGAGATCACAGTCTTAACGACCTGTATGTTATTTATAAAGGCTTCTGTCTTAAATTTCTTTAAGAAACATTAAAATTCAAGGCATTCATGAAACAGGAAATGTCGATTTATTTCTTGCTTTATGTATGTCTTTCCACAGCCAGTAGTGCTATCGGAGGAGAGCGTTTAGTATTAGTGTATGCTTTTTTTTGAATGCATTTATTCATGAAATTTAAGAAGCAGTTGGGACCCTAACTCAGACAAGCAAGTGGGAAAACAATAAAATGCAGAGCACCCGGGCATGAAATCGCCTTGATCCGAGCAACGCTTCAAATATTAAACTCTGCATAAGCATGAACTAAAAATGATAACATTTCAAAATTAGTTTTTTAAGGAAGGTTCATAATAGGAAACTTGATCATCTAAAATTAGCCAAACCTGTGTCTTACTAAGCTAAATAACCTGAAATGACAGCCTACATTCCTAATAGGACCTAAAAATAACAAACGGATTCCACCCCCATAGTAACTTGGCTTGAGCCCAAGAATTAATACACATGTGACACTCAAGATTGTTTGTAAAAAAAAAAAAAAAAAAAAAAAGAGCGTTCTCTGTCTTCTACGTGCTCACAGAACAGTAAGCTTCCACGGTACCCTTGCCCCAGTTAACATTTGCTGCATTCCTGCAGGAAAATGCAGAGCTGCTCCATCCTGCACTGGGGGTTGCACTCTGAGTCCCAGTGGCAGGTCTCAAACTGTCTATGCTGTTTCCCATCTGAGAGGGGTCTCGCGTTTTCACTCTAAGAACTGATGACCTGAAAACCAAAAAAGCTCACACAGGAAAGAAAAGCTAACACAAGGAAAACGCTACTCTGCTTTCCTTTTTTCATTTTATGAGTTATTATTTTAATTATAAAAATTACTTATAATCATGCCCGGTAACCAGGACCATGAGAACCGTGTTCCACACTTTTTCTCGTCAGTCTATGCGGTGACCCCGACGTGAAGCAGGGGAAGACAGACTTTCATGCTTTAAGACTTCTACTTTGAACTCTTCTTTTCCAAGATTCCATATTCAATCTTTAAAAGGTATAGCACAATTGTGTATGCTTCAAGTATATACAAACATGCTCACCAGTCCTGAAAGGGCCATATAGTAGGCCTAAGACTGCAGAATACACACTCACAATAGACAGTGGAGAGCAGTGAAACAGAGAAAGGCCAGGTGACTTGTAGCATATTTAGAATCGCAGAGATACCTGCTGAAGGACAGACTGGGAGAGACAGTTTTACTTTAATAGAGAATAGGCCCAAATTCATAATTGGGTGGTGATTATTTTAGATAAAAAATGTCTCCCAGAAGTCTCATGTGTTCAGAGGGGAGATTCATGAAAGGTAACGGAATTATGAGGGTCCTACTTTTTACCCATGAGTTAATCTGCTGGAGAGATCACAATTTGAGTGCACTATTGAGACATAATGAAAACTTAGAGGTAGGGCCTAGTTGAAGGGAGCAGGTCCAGGGACTGACCTTCGGGACTATATCTTGTCCCTTGCACCTTCCTCTTGAGTTCTGTCCTTCCCTCTGTCTGCAGTGAGGTGAGTGGCTTTCTTCACTATGTCCTTCTGCCTTGGAGCCAGCTGACCATGGACTGAATCATGGCCAAAATAAAACTTTCCTCCGTTAAGGTTTCTCAGGAATTTGTTGCAGCAACAAAGAGCTGACTAAGCTGAAAAACTGAATGAGTTCCCAGAATTCCTCTCTTCTCTCCCTCCCTCCCGCCCTCCCTCCTTCTCTCTGTGTCTCTCCCCCACCCCCAGGTAGACCTACCTTGATATGATGTCAATTTCCCAAATCACTTTGCGAGAGGAATGGGACAGGTGTTATAGAATCAGCAGCGATGTCTGCAGTGTGGGCCTCATATGGGTCTGATGAATGCCCAGTGAGTGTCTCACCATCAAGGTATGAACAGTCGTATTCATCACTATGTGTACTAAGTTGAATTCACAGCCTCCCTCCAAAACCTGCTCCCCCTCCCATGTGTGTTCTTTTGACCAATGGTACAAAACCAGAACTCAGACAATGAGCGTCAACTTCTCTCATTCTCTCATCCCCTATTCTTAGCCATCAAGGCCACCAACCCCACCTCACGACGTCCTCCCCATCACTTGTTTCACCCCCTCCTGACCGCTTCATTGAATTAGTGCCGAGCCCTCCACCACAGCTTCCTTACCTCCGGTCTCTTTGATCCATGTCTCTACTGCTACCTGAATGTTTCTGGGTGGCCCAACAAGGGATGGAAAGATTGTATCACTACACCACATAACTTCCTTTAATAACTCCCAGGAGTTTATGAATATGGTCATTTTATATATTCAGGAGACACTTACTGGAAATCTACACATGTGTGGACCTGGATAAAAAGATGCACAAAATAATTGAGGTCCTGGCCTTTGTGGAAAGGCACTGTCTAGGGAAGTTTAAAAGAAGTGGAAGTACTGACCCAGACAACAGCCACTGAACAGTTTTTAAAAGCATTCAGTACTTTATATTGGAAAAAGGAGTTTTAAAAAGTCATTGAAAGCATGTCCATGGCTCTTTAGTATTCCCAGAAATCCATGAATCTTCTTAAATTGCTCTACACATTTTCATACATGACTGTATCCGTTCATGTCCCAGGCTTTCCTTTCAGAGAGCGTATCAGATTTTTTCCCGTGTCAAAAAACCTCTTTGTGGTACATTTTTTAACATCACTTATCTGTTTATTTATGCCCTGCTTTGGCCTCCACCTCCTCTCAGAAAGGATTTGGGGTTGCCTGACCCATGGTAGAAATGCAAAATCTATTCAACAGTTTTACACAAGAAAAGACGAAGACTCAGAAGGGTTAAAACTGAAACCGAAATTCAACCAGCGGAATTTCCCTTGCACTATGATGGTGGAAGGCTCGTTACTAGTGATAAATTCCCATCACAAGCAGTAACTGAGCACAACTCGGCCATTGTGGTCCATATACTACCCTTAGGTCCTTGCAGACTTATCTAAACTATAATTCTACAAAGCGCAGAACAGATTAGTCATTGATAAACTCTTATAGAACTTTTAAACTTTAAAGACAATCTATAGTAATTTGATCTCCAAGTTCAAAACTTTATCTATTTTAGGGAATTTTTGGTTAGTGCCTACAAACATTGTTCTAAAGAAGTTTAATAGGTTCTCAACAAATATATATTCTAATAAGTATCCCAAATACATTTATCTAGATAATGTATACTTGACTTTTAGAAAATGAATGTGGTATAAGAAAAATAATACATTCTGAATTTGCCCTGGAAAGCAGTTTCAAGAGAGTAACACTGAATGCCCTGAGAGAATAATGCAACTTCTCAAAAATCCCATGAAGCCAGCCAAATTGTCAATAAAACAAGTTATCATTGAAAAATATTTCTGATACACACATGCTTCTAATGAGTATAGTATAATCATGTGAAATGTCCCTCATCGGCACCAACAAATATTTGTTAGGTTTATTATCATGTGGACAAATTCATGAGGATATGAAAGCACCAAATGTCCCAGACTGAGTGTTGTCTCAGGATGCCCCTGGGATTCTGAAGCCCAATTTTGCTTTAATTGGAGCCCCTAGCTTTTGTTTTGCCTTTCAACTTCCAAATTATAATAAAACTAATTATGAATATGTTGTTCTTACATACAGTAGGGTGTAATCATTCTTTAGAAAAAAGCTCTAATGTATTTTGGTAGAATTGATCTCTGCTAAAAACTTTTTTGGTCTATTCCATGATACCTAGCTTATATTATTATATACATTCAATTCTATGATTTCAACAGTTATTTCTGGAATCTACATTGAGCATTTTCCTACCTCTCTGGAAATGCCAGAGAAGTACCTAACCTAGACTAAACTCGTGAAATTTAATAATATTTTTCTAAAGCCGCCTAATCACATGCCTCCTTTCCATTTTGTGCTTGGTGAAAATGAACTACAGGGCTGGGGATATAGCTCAGTGGAATAAGCGCTTGCCTAGCAAGCGCAGGGTCCTGAGTTCAATCCCCAGTACCGCAAAAAAAAAAAAAAAAAAAAAAAAAAAAAAAAAAAAAAAAAAAAAGAAAATGAACTACAAAGATCTGGTGCTTTGACTATCAATTATGAACAAAGACTACTTGTCTTACAACTTTGTCAAGGCCGAATCTCATCTGCCAATTTCTTTTCAAGTTGTGTGTCACAGATTCTTCTATTTTTACAGAAAGACCCAGCCTGTTAACAGCAGAGTTGAAATACTAAACTTTTGAAGATAATTCAAAAGGATGCAACCAAAGCAAATAGAAACTTGCAAAAATTGTAAATAAAAAGGACACCCAGTTTGGTGGATTGATTGAGTTGCCACATCAGAGCTGCATAGTAAGTGAGTACAACATGGCTTGGGGTGTGTGCATTGAATTTCTCCTATTACCCAACACGATGTGGAGGTGCACATCACACTCAGATCTTTGCCTTCACTAAGTAAATAGTGTTATGACATCATTCTCCACCAATCAAAGCCCAGCCAGGATGGCAAGGCAGGCACTGAGAGAACCCTTATGCTCCTGAGAGCCAGGGTGAGGAACAAGACATGCTTGATAAGATATTGTAACCGTTATAAATACAGCTCAGGGGTTCTGACCTGTATTTATAAAACGGCACTTGTTGCTGCCTCAAAAACTGCCAAAGTTGACCAGCAATATGTCACATTTCACCGGAGATACAACTGTGGTGATGGACACAGGGTGACCAGGGACAACCTTTGTTCACCTTTCCATCACATGGCTCTATAATAAATATTAGTCATCCAGGGTACACAGAGGATGTGGCCAGGTGCCTGAGAAGGCAAAACCCCTCTCCCCGAGGTCAGAGTACACCCCTGGTTCCAGGCAGAGCCCTAATCAGATTTATTGTCTTTGCTTTGGAGAACTGCAGCTTTCCCATTAAGCAGAAGCCCGTGAGAGAACAGCAGGCTGGCTACTTATTACAAGTCACCATCAAATTCTCTTCTCTTCCTAGTCTTGAATAGGTCATGGTTCTCTGGTTTTGATTAAACCTGTCTTATATTGCAAAGCTTTGCTTCCTCTTTTGTCTAGCCTCCACTAAATTAATGAACAAAGTTCCAAATGATCTCACCGTGCAGCTTCACTGACTGGAGATACCACAAAATCCAAAGTTCCAGCTACTGAACTTGGAGGAGCAGGCAGGCCCCTCTTATCAGACTCTCTCTCGTCTGCTGTTCGTGAGAACGCACTCTGCTCTCAACACAGCACTGCAGATCTTTTGCCAGACCTTAGCAGGACTATAAAGGAGCACTATGATATATGATACACAGTTACCAATTTAATAGCAAAAGACTTCATTATTCTAAAAATTACAAATAGAGTGTTGTTTTGACTTTGTTCCCACAATAGCTTGCTTTCTTAGAAATTTTCAGCTTTGTAGGAAACATAATGCTCCAGCGATTCCTATTTAAAAAGCAATAAGGAGAGAGTTAAAAACCGACAGAAAGAATGGGCAGTCTACACCTACCTTAAACTGGTGGAGAAGAAGAATTGTACCAAGAGCAATGTTCTGAGCGTCTTTCCTAACTAGCACTGCACACATTTTACAGATGCTGCCCAATGGAGGAACAAATGAGAGCCAAGTTAGATCTTCAAAAGGGAAGATCACTTTCCAGGAAGGATTACAGAGACCAAAGAGAGGCCAGAACTTTTTCTGCACAGCTTGGTAAATGCAGCAAGTGTTTTTCTTAGTCCCTATCCTATTCATCACTCTAACCAGGTACCTCACACTTGTTCTGATCTTCCCAGTTAGAAAAAAGTATGCCTAAGTAAAACTCACTGGCCATCTGCATTCTCTCAGTATAGTTTATATTATTCGATCTTGAACAAAATGCTCTCCCAGTTACAACGGGAGGTAACAAGATCAACATCTACAATATTTTAGACTTGTTCTCAGCCAGAAGTCACTTAAAAGACTGAGAAATTTCAATGATCACTGAAGCATGATGTAGACAAACCCATTTTCCCTTCCCTTGGTCCCAAAGCTAACAGGAGTACTCATTTTATTTATTTATTTATTTTTTTTTGGCGGTACTGGGGATCGAACTCAGGACCCTGCGCTTGCTAGGCAGGCGCTTATTCCACTGAGCTATATCCCCAGCCCTAGGAGTACTCATTGACATTGGCTTTGTCTACTTCCTCCTATCTCTGTGAAACTCCTCCCACTTCACTACAATTGCATGTAGTCCACAGCCAGGACACAGAGAGATGCCAAGACACCTGGCCCAATTGTCAACTCTCTGCTTTCTACCTTGTAAGGGTCTGAGACAACTACTTCCAGGCCCTTGAAAATTTGCCTCTTGGGATTCATTCTGACATCAAGTGCTGAGAATTTAGTGGAGTGGGGAGGGCATTTTCTCTTAAGCCTCAAGCCCTTGCGACCTCAATGCTAAAGGTCCCAGACAGCCTCTAAACTTCTCCATTCTTATTCTTAATCCAAAAAGGGATTGTATCTGAGCGTCACAGCAATAATACCAAACAACATCCCTTCTCTGTTTCAGTCAGTTCAGATTAGTGACATTTACACTTTCTAATATTTTAAAGGACTATTGAAAGAATGTCCTAAAATTTCTTTTGACATTGTTGAAAGAGTTATGTTGGAACAACTCCAGAAAAATTTTCAAGTTAGAACCAAGAGAAGAGCCATGGCATGGGGTGTTTTGTATTTAGAGTTTCTTCATATCTGATAAGGTCATCATCTAGAAATAACATTTAAAAAATATTTTCAGCTGCCTTTTGTTTGGTGAGGTGTGGCCAGGAAAGTTATTAAAGCCCCAAACTTGTTTCCTGAAAAGTGGCAGGAAATGTACTTCTTAGAGGGGGATGACGTTCCTAGGGGGAAATTATTAAGTTTCTCACGGAAATTCTGTCCTACAACATAGGTGGTTCAGGCCTTTGTGAGTCCAACGGCTCCAGCCTTGGGAGATGCTGCAAAACTCTGGTTGGGCAGACAGTGCTACCTGCTGCAAATCCACACAGACGCATCAGTACACTGAGCATTTGGGCCTGTCTGACCCAAGCCTGGAAACACTTGCCTACAAAATCCTGTGCGCTGACCTTCTCTCGTCTGTGAAAATGTCCTTCAGGAGCTTATCCCAGTACAAAAAGAGAAAATAGAGTCAAGTTACAGAATACAGGAAGTCATTGTATGCTATAATTTTAAAAGAGATTCTAAAACACCTTTAAGTAGGGTCACTTTCAGAATGTGGAGTTTTTAATGTTCCAGTTGCAAAACATTTCTCAAAAGAAACATTGCAAAAAGGCAAGTATATAAGTAAGTTGACCAAGAGCGGCCATGGTTCCAGTCCCTTCCAGATGGGGAACCTGAGGATCCTAACATTGAATAAAAAATTATCATTCGAATCCAATCTCTTCAATTTATGCATGACAAACTTGAGCCCAAAGTTTGTCCAGCATTGTCCAGTAAAAAGATGGTAGACTTCTAATCCTCCTCATGGGCATGTTTTTACTGTCATTTGGCCTGACACAGGCCCCCAGAAGTCCTATAGTAAGTGTTAACCCTGAACTCAACAGCTTATGCAATGATGTTAATGCCTGCTGCTGCCTTCACGCACTATTTCCCTTAGGTGCTTGCATTCATGTAAACGAGATTTGTTTCCTTAGATCAAAGAAAAGAACATCTAAGAGCAAATACACAGATCTTGTCCCGAGGCCCGCTGGTATAGGTCAAAATTGAGACCAAAGCACAGGCCTCCAAGAGACAGCTGTTATGCTGTTGGAAAATCATGTATAAATTGATCATCTAACTGTGTGTGTTGGCCAGGGGACAGGAGAAAGAGAGGGTCAAAGCAGTCTCGATTCTTTTCACAGAGGTACAGAAAATAAAAATCCCTAAGCCACATTATCTTACCTGGCCTGGTAATCTGAGGTTAAAATGAAAAGGCATTCACTGTTGCTCCTCTGATGAAATCAGTTTAGGTAGGATACGTTTATTAGCTATTTGTGAAGTCATTATACCTATAGTACAATTTACATTGTTCTGTGTCATCTTGTGAGCAGAATAGTCTCTATTTTAAGATGAGTTCAGTTGTATTTTAATGTAAAGTTGCCTTCACAGTAAAAACAAAAAAGTTTTTAGGCCCTCAAAAATGTGATGTTTGTTCCATGTCTTCCAACTCATAAGGTAGTATATTATGACCTTACAGTAAATAGTGCAACATATCATGAGCACATATGTCATAGGAAATAAAATTTCCTTTGTCAAAATTCTAAAAATGAAGTTCCCAGAGAAAACAACTACATCACCTGCTATAGCTTATGTCCAGAGGCCCCCACAAAGCCTCATGCAGCCGTAGGTGGGGTTTTTCCAGGAGGCTGGCTCTAGAGCGTGCGATGCTGGGATTAAGGGTGCACCACCCAAAGGCTGGGAAGCCGGGATGGAATATAAGCCGGGCTTGGCTGCTGCTGCTGCCGCTGCGGCTGTGGCTGCTTCACTGATGCTGCCTTCTGCCCGCCCTACTTTGCCATGGCTGTTCCTCTGCTGTTTCTCCAGCCAACCCTGGACTGAAACCGCTACGAACTGTAATTTGAAATGAACTTTGTCCTCTAATTTTTAGTGCTGGATATTCTTCTCAATGATAAGGAAAGTAACTAAGATAGTACCTATTCTACCAGCCTCATTCATTGCTTGACAAGCCTAATGGGACATTTTCCTTTCACTTATTCGCATTTTTACATCATCATCATCATCATCATCATTATTGTCATTTTGGGGTTAGCTGATAGTAATGGGGAATACCTCATGTCAGTGTTAGTTTAATGAAGGTTTTGCATTTACCGCAGAAAAAGAGACCGGATTTCTCAGTGTGCTGCAAATCCCAAAGAGTCAACAATGGCTGATGTGACTATCGTCCTGACAGACACATGAGTCAAAAATTGCTAAAATCTAATTTTAAATGCTGTAGAATTGTTTACTTTTCTGCAAGGCATAAAGGCTAGCAATGAAATTCTAGAACATCATCAGGAATTCACAATAATGGTGAATGTTTTCTATTTTTATATTAGGAGTTAAAAAGAATACCACTGTACATTCTGCCAAAACTATGCATTTGGGGAAAAAGTTAAGAACATCAAATTCTTTATCCAATTCTGCCATCAAATGCCAAATACTAGGTTTGGTCATCAATCAAATTGTTGCCTGTTTCAGCCATAGGCAGGGCTCTGCCAAAGGGTATTGTGCTTGCTTGTGTACAACTGTGACTCAAGATGGTGTGGTCACTGAGAATTCTTCATTCTCAGAGATTGTCATTACACTTAACAGTCCCTTTCAATTAGTTCAAAAGAGTGAAAATAGCTAGAAAGCCCACGGAAGGTGCTCCAACAGTCAGAATCCTTGTGAACAAACAAAGAACAAATGATACCAGCTGATATTAGTATCAGCTTCCAAATTCAGCCCAGGCATCTTCAGGAAGACCTCAGTCTCGCTCTTAAAACACCAAAGTGTCAACCTTGTTCTGTGATGAGATTGCTTACTTATCACAAAGCTCTAGTCTTTTTCAATTCTAGGTTTGTTGAAAATTATAGCTGGTCATAGTCAAGCATTAAAAGATACATTTGCCTTATTTTTTGGAATACAGATTCAGGTCCAGGAATAAGTCTTTAAAATATCTACAAATGGTCAGGTCACAGCGGGCACATACAAGTCAGGACTGACATTGGCCTGAGACAATCAGAACGGCACCGCTGGAGCATACTGTGTTGGTCAGCTTTTCTATTTTTGTGTGCATAGAGGAGGTTGAGACTGCGTGGTTCAGGCTGGCCTTGAATTCACTATATAGCTCAGGTTGGCCTCTAACTCACAGGACTTTTCTGCCTCAGCCTCACAGGTGCTGGGATTATGGGCGTGGTGTGCCGCGCAGGCTGATCAGCATTTTTGTTGCTGGGACGACGTACCTAACATCTATAATCAAAAGGAGAGACTCTTACTGTGGCTCACAGTTTCGGCAGTCCCAGCCTGTGGCGGCTCTAAGTGTGGGGCACTTCAGACACTGACCATAGCACAGACTGATTGAACGCTGTTTATTTCACCTTTCGCAATAATGTTGAGATTGCAACACTGATATCAGTGTGGAAAGATGTCCGAGCGATAACCAAGTGAGGCTAAAATTTGCATATGAGGAGATATAATATGATTCTACTTATAAATGCTTAGAGGAAACTAATGTGACTCATAAACACTCCCATAGGTTCCTGGCAGGTGTGTGCAGAACATAGCAAAGAGCTCTCCTAATTCTTGTTCCTGAGTTCCAGTTCTCATCTGCGGCACAATTTAACCCCTTTGTCCATTAACTGCTGTAAAATCAAGAAATTTAACTAGAAAGTCATTATACTGCCACACTCATTTGCTAACAGTGTTCTTCCTTAGCTTTGTTCTATAAGGTAAGGGGTTAAAAATACCTTGAATATTCTCATAGGGCTCTAAAGAAGCAGGTTTGTGAACACAGTTTGTAAGCTGAAAATAGGGAAATACCATTAATTATTCATAATTTGAAAAGGCCCATACTATCATGTATTAGTTGTTCTTCCTATGTTTAGTTCACTTGGGGTATTACTTATACAAACACTTAATCATAAAACATAGAGTTTCATGTTTAAGGTTACTTTAGAAGCTAAAACATATCAAATGTCAGCCTCAGATGGAAAAATCTGTTGCAGCAAAGTTGACTTAATTAAACTTCTGAAAAGTGAATCCTATTTTCCCACTGACATCCTTAATGAAATCAGAATCACATTTCCTAGAAAATATTCAGTAGAGTGGGTTCCAAATTCATTTTCTTATTTGAGAAATTACAGAAATTGGTTGAACAGTCTTTGCAGGGTCTCTGTCAACTGAGATAGTCTATGGTTCTGATTCTGTTTTAAGGTTTAGTCCAGGATTTAGCCTCTCTAGAAGTAGGAGTGCTAGTGCATGTGTTAAATTTTCATGGTGTTTGGTTAAGTATATTTTCCTTGATATTAGATTGGTAAAGTTGAGTTTTCTCTAACCTTGTTTCTTACTAAACTCTGTGGCTAGCAAGGAAAGAAATAGGATCAGTGATGTCACCTAGAAAACCATTCAATACAAAGAACTTTCTAAAATCCAGAAAGCAGCAGCCACAGGAAGCTGAATTTCTATGAGTGGCAATAAGGAGATAATTGTGGGAAGGACCATCCACTTTGTGGTGGAGGGATTTGCTCCTCTTTTATTTCCTTTAATGGATTACAGGTATCTAGGAGATAGATTTTAAAATTTGGGTTGTTTCTACTCATGTACAGGTACAAATTCTCTGTGAAGAATGTGATCATTATATATAGCTAAAATGTACCTGTAAAATCTGATTGGAAAAAACTTTTTTAAATAAAATTTGGGTTGCTTCTAAATTTATTGATATACTATAGATTTTCAATAAATATCTTTTTTAATAACTGAAGAATAATGTAGAGGAGTGTCCTGCATTTATTAAGTGGAGCATTGGGTAGAAAAACTTTAAGATCTCTTAACTGTGAAATTCCTGGAAGGCTCATCTTTCTGTGGAAAGCTGACTTCAGTGGTAAAAGTACAATGTCAGAGAGCATTCTGTAATTTCTTAAAACCTTTTCCTATCTCCAGATTGTTGTCAGTTTCCATTTAGAAGAGTTTCTTCTCTGTTTAGAAGATTTTTCATGAGAAGATTTTGTTTGTTATCTTAGGTCACAGCTTCATATTTAGAGCTCTTGGGTTGAGAAGTGTTTTTTCTCATTGCAAAATGTCTCATTTGAAGGAGATATACTACTAAATCATCTTTTATAGCACGAGCCATATACTGCTTGCAAAAATGCCTGATTTCTAAACAATTGAAATTTTACATTATGGGAAATAAATCATAAATCTCTGGTCATCTCTGACTTCTACAAAACTTAACTTGCTTCAGATAAAACATACTGGAATTTCATGCTATTCTTGAGTCCAATTAGCATGCTGATTGGCCTATGTCTATGTTTCACATTCTGAGTCTCAGTTCTTGCAGGGTGATAACATCATTTTAATGGTGCCACAGGCCTATAGTCTCAGCACTTGGGAGGCTGAGGCAGGAAGATTTCTGTGAGTTGCAGGCCAGCGTGGGCTCATAGTGAATTCAAGGCCAGTCTGAATTACATACAGAGATCTTGTCTCAGAACCAAACCAAACCAAACAAAAGCTGAATTTTTGGAAAAAATATAGGCTGGAAAGGAAAATATCAAAATATATCTAATAAAGAAAATATTTTCTGCTAACATTTGGGTATCAGAAATTTTGATTCATATATGCACATGGTTGTCATGATACAAATGACATGTGCACATGAGTTTTGAGAATCATTATAATAATGTCTATAGCATGTTACTAGTATAAAAGTTGACTCACTCTTCAACTTTTTAAAGTATACTTTCTCCATAGTCCTACCAGCAGCAGTTTAAAATTTATTTTGAAAGAAAATCAGGCTCACACATGACAAGCTGAAATTACTCAGTTCATAGTTTCTCATTAGTAATAGTAAGGAGAGCTGATGACCTAGTTGCCAGATTTCAGGCACGTAGACCAGCTAGAATTAACATAAGAAGGGTACTATAGCCTTGATTTTACAGGACCACAGCTAAGTTGAGGTCCGAGTGCTTTCAACTGCGAAGGCCCAGACTCAGGGCCCTGCTCCCTTCTCCGGGCTCTCCCTGCAAGTGCTTCGAGCTCTGGAGGCCCCGTCCTGGGGCCCCGCTCCCTTCTCCGGGCTCTCTGTGCACGTGCTTTGAGCTCTGGAGGCCTCGGCAGAGGCGATGGTCCCTTCCCCAGACTGGCCCGGCTACTGATTTGAGCTCCGGATGCCCCGCCCCGGGGCCCTGCTTCATTCTCCAGGCTCTCTGTGCAAGTGCTTGGAGATCCGGAGGCCCCGGACCGGGGCCCTGTTCCCTTCTCCAGGCTCTCTGTGCAAGTGCTCCGAGCTCCGGATGCCCAGTCATGGGGCCCTGCTCCCTTCTCCAGCCCTCCGTGCAAGTGCTTGGAGATTTGGAGGCCCCGTTACTGGGCCCTGCTCCCTTCCCCAGGCTCGCCGGGCTAGTGCTTTGAGCTCTGGAGACCCCGGCCCGGGTCCATGCTCCCTTGTCCAGGCTCTCCAGGCAGGTGCCTTGAGCTCCGGAGGCCCCATCCTGGGGCCCATCTCCCTTCTGCAGGGTTTCCCGGCAAGTGCTTCGAGCTCCAGAAGCCCCAACCCGGGGCCGTGTTCCTTTCCCCAGACTCTCACTGTAAGTGCTTTGAGCTCGGGAGGCCCCGGCTCAAAGCCCTGCTCCCTTCTGCAGGCTCTCCGTGCAAGTGGTTGGAGCTCCAGAGGCCCCGGCCCGGGGCCCTGCTCCCTTTTCTAGATTCTCCGTACAAGTGCTTCCAGGTCCCCAGGCCCTGGAACGGGGCCCTGCTCCCTTCCACAGCCTCTCCCTGCAAGTGCTTTGAGCTCCGGGGGCCCAGCTCCCTTCTCAAGGTTCTCCGTGCAAGTGCCCCAAGTTCCTGTGGCCCCATCCCGGGTCCGTGCTCCCTTGGCCAGTCTCTCCAGGCAGGTGCTTCGAGCTCCCTAGGCTGCGGTCTGGGGCCCTTCTCCCTTCTGCAGGTTCTCTGGGCAAGTGCTTGGAGCTAAGTAACCCCTGGCCCGAGGCCCTACTCCCTTCCCCAGGCACTTCCTTCAAGTTCTAGGAGCTCCGGAGGCCTTGCCCCAGGGCCTTGCTTCCTTCCCAAGGTTGCTCCCTTCCAGAGGCCACAGTACAAAGTTCTGCTCCCTTCTGCAGGCTCACCTTGAAAGTGCTCCGAGCCTTGGAGGCCCCTGCCCGGGGTCCCTGGTCCCTTCTCCAGGCTCTCCGTGCAAGTGCTTCCAGCTCGAGAGTCCCTAGCCCGGGGCCCAGCTCCTTTCTCCAGGCTCTCCGGGCTAGTGCTTCGAGCTCCAGAGGCCCAGGCACGGGGCCCCTGTCCCTTCTCCAGGCTCTCTGACCAAGTGCTTGGAGATCCAGAGGCCCCGGATCAAGGCCCTGATGCCTTCTCCAGGCGCTCCGTGCAAGCGCTACCAGCTCCAGAGGCCCCAGCCTGGGGCCCTGCTCCCTTCTCCAGGCTCTCCGGGCAAGTGCTTCGAGCTCTGGAGGCCCAGGCTCAGGGCCCTGTTCCCTTCCCCAGGCTGTCTCTGCAAGGGCTTCGGGCTCCGGAGGCCCAGGCCCAGAGACCTTCTTCTTTCTCCAGGCTCTACAGGCAACTGCTTCAGGCTACGGAGTCCTCAATCCGGGACGCTTCTCCCTTCTCCAGGTTCTCTGTGCAAGTGCTTCAGACAGGCCCCATCAGAGGCAGTGCTCCCTTCCCCAGGCTCGCTGTGCTAGTGCTTCCAGCTCCGGAGGCCGCATCCTGGGGCCCTGCTCCCACCTACAGGCTCTCCGAGCAAGTGCTACTAGCTCCAGAGGCTCCAGCCCAGGGCCTTGCTCCCTTCCCCAGGATCGTCGTTCTAGTGCTTCCAGCTCCGGAGGCCCTGGGCAGAGGCCCTGGTCCCTTCTTCAGGTTCTCCGTGCAAGTGCCTGGAGATCTGGAGGCACCGGACCAGGGCCCTGATCCCTTCTCCAGGCTCTCCATGAAAGTGCTAACAGCCCCGGAGGCCCCGGCCCGGGCCCTGCTCCCTTCCCCAGGCTCTCTGTGCAAGTGCTTCTAGCTGCGGAGGTCCGGCCCGGGCCCTGCTCTCTTCCCCAGGCTCTCCGTGTAAGTGTTTGGAGCTCTGAAGTCCCTGACTTGGGGCCCTGCTCCCTTCTCCAGGCTCTCTGTGCAAGTGCTTTGAGACCGGAAGGCCCTGGCGCGGGGCCTGCTTCCTCCTCCAGACTCTTTTAGGCCCAATTTCCTTCTTGCCTTTGTCTTCATCTTCCTTCCATCTTCACAGCTGACCATTGCAGACTGTCAATCTTGCTTAGCCCTTGGCAAACAGGTAAGGCAAAGTTTACCAGAGTTAACTATTTGTGAGACCCTTGCTTCTAAAAGGCTGTTAAGAAGGAGCTCTTTCTTACTTTTTCCCTCCCTTTTCCCTGCTCTGTAAAAGCCACAGGCAAAGTCTTTAAAGCTGCTTTTGTTAGACAAATAGTTTCTGTCTCCTTTAGAATGGGAAAGATCCTATACGTGGTGGCAGTGGTCAGAGAATAAAAGCGGAGAAGCAAATGTAAAGAACTTTGAGTTGCCTCTCTGTTTTCTTTCAGTAGTTTTAAATAGCTATAAGTACTAATATATAATTCATAAGCAGAAGAAAGCTGATTCTTACAAATATTCTCTTCTTTCAACAGAAATAAAATGCTAAATGAATTTCACTTGGTCAGATACTTTCCAATTACTGGTTTTTTTTTTTTTTTTTTTTTTTTAATCTCTTCTTCCCTTTTCCATCTCTCTCTTGTCAGTATGGGGCATAGAGAACATTTGACTTGAGGCTGAATCTATTTTCTTAATTTTTTGTGGACTATTCTCTAGAGAAAGTTTTATTAAAAGCATACCTCTACAAAACTGACTTTAACAGTAATTATTTTCTTTAAATATGAGAAGGATATTTTGATTTCCCAAATGCACATGAACTGAATTTTTGAACTGAATCCTTTCATGGCTGATTTTTTTCTTTTTTCTTAACAGAAATATTACATGATCTCTCAGAGAACACTGAAGCTTGGGGCTCCATGGTACGTGTCTTGAATGAGATAAAACTGAAGATGTTAACCTCAGTTTTCTACTCGGCTCTATCTCCTGTTGCTAACTTTTGCACAATGAGTACACTAAAGTGTGCCTTCTTGTAAACCTTGTGCAATCGTTCTTGAGAAAGAACAAAAACTAAAATGAATTTTCTTGCAGGGACCAATGAGGGTGAGCAAGACACTTTGCTTTTCTGGGCCTCAGTAACTTCTATGGTATAAAATAAGAAAGTTCACATAAAAACGCCCTGGACTTTGTTTTTTAAAATCTTTTCATGTAAATTCTTTGATTCTGTTAGTCAATATTTAATCATTTAAAGTTAAACAAAACCAACTTTCACATCTTTGTAGGTTACAAATGCACTAGCTTTCTTTTTCCGTTCCCTGATTGTATTGTATTGTATATAAATCTGAGCATTTGTTAATGAGAGAAAAACACTAAAGCTGACACTGGCTCAGTTAAAATATAAACAATGTAAAGACACTGGAAGAGATGTAAGAAAATCTCAGAAGGCAAAAGCGAAGATAGCCTTTGAATTTCTTCTCACCTCTGTTGAAATATTAGCAGCAAATCACAACTAACCAAAAAGGATTCACAACTTAGGTGGCCGTTATGGCAGCAGTTCATGCCAGTACGACACAAGAGTGATTTGCTAGGGTACACTAGATCAGCTACAAAACTTGGGGTTTTTTTCCCCGACAGTTATGTAAACAACGAGATGAGTTTGCTTTTCCAAAGGCTAAAGAAAAGGGAAAGCTGCCAATACAATTACCAGACAATTAATGACAGTCCCTCCTCCTAGCAATACCTGATTTGAGTTGTTCAGAGTACCCTGAAGCAACTGGAAAACAACCTCGGGGCCCCTTCTCCAAGGGAGGAGTGCTGCCACCCTCCTCGCAGTGGAGAGCCATCTCACCTGCCACATTCCTGTGGATTTTTGAAACTAAGGGTCACTTCCCCCAAGTCCTGAAAAGGTAACAGGAACCCAAGTGGGCTGCTCAGCTGAAAGTCTCGAGAAGTGTCCACAAGACTTCATTCCTGCCCCAAAACTGTGCAGCGGGAGGCCCAGGGCTGGGAAGATAAATAAAACCAAAGTTTTGGAGCCTGGAGACACGTCCACCACCCCTTCATCTTTGAAGTAAGGAACCCAGAAGGAGAAAGAAGTATTTGGGAAAGATGCAAGAACTGTATTTTCAATTATACCAATCTTTTCAAAACTAACCTGACAGCTTTTAAAGGGGTGTGTGTGTGTGTGTGTGTGTGTGTGTAGAGAGACAGAGACAGAGAGACTTTTTTTGATAACCTAAACGATATTCTACTCTTTAGAAGTCAGAAAATCCAGATGTAAAGAAAAAAAAATGAGAATTTTAGGTAAAATCATTATTATAGTTAAGTCACACAAATTTGTTTTAACATATGAGAAATTTTCTTTACATCCTCTATTAATAGTCAATAAGTGTTTATCAGATGTCCCTTAGACACCAGGCTCCATTAAGCCATAAAGCCTTCAAAAGATCAGTGGCCCTGATACATGAATGTACAGCTGTTTCCCTAAGAGCAGTTATCACAGTGTAAATAATATATGTTATTAGAGAAACAAATTTTTATTGTCATAAAGATAATAAGATTTATTTGTTACAGCTCAAAAACAATATGAGTTCAATATGTTAGAATTTCCAACATAATTTTAAAATCTGAGATCATTCTTTCCATCATTCTTCAATACTTGGGTAAGGAGTATGGCAGATTTTTTAAACCTCATTAGAATAAAATGCCCCAGAAGGAAAGAGGGGTCCTTGAAATTTTAGCAGAGCAACCTTTCCCCAGCTAGCCTGCCAGAAGCACAGATTTACATGTGAGCTTGTTTCTGGCAAGATTTCTGTAAAGTTAAATACAGGCCTTATTATTCTAATCCAAACTGCCATTTAAAATATAATCTAACAGCTCATATTTATAAACTAGCAATGAGGCTTGAAAAACAAAAAGCAAAGCAAAACAAAAATCAAACAAATGAAAAAACCCTAACAAATGTTCTCTTACCTAAAAAAAGTACTTTTCCTCCTTTTAACTCATAATTCTATTTTCCAACTAATTAAAGAGTTCTCCTTTCCTAACTTAATTATCAAAAATATTCATTTCTATGCATAGTCTCCCAAATTTATTTTAACTTGAAAAAGTTTTTATCTCAATTTTGAAAGGACTGTCTCCTCCTGATGTTCCCGCTGCTCTGAGTAACCTCTTTTCCAGCTTCCAATACCTCTGGGGCATAGCCACTCTCTGCCTCCGACAGACCCAGACCCTTACAGCAGTGAGGCCCAGAGACAGGACGGCACAGTACGCTCTCACCTGCCCTCACTTCCAGACTTGTATTAAATCCTTTCTGATGTTTCCTAAGTCAGGGGCAGTGTTGTATTTTTTAAAAGTTCTATGTATAAAGGTGTACAACATGATGTTTTCACATGCATAGTGAAATAAATGATTACTATAGTAAAGAAATTAACATATCCATTAACCTCACATTATTACTTTTTTGTGTGTGGCAAAATCATCTGAAATCTATCCTTTTAGCAAATTTGCAGTATATAATATATACACTATTATCTATAGTCCTTCGTACCTTATTTCTTGATATTTCTTCTACAACCTTGTTCCCACTGATTTATATCTTCTCATTTTCCCCCTCCCTCTGCCCCAAATATTCATTCTGCCTTCTAAGTATTTAGGCTTTTTTCCTTTTTTCAAATTTAGACTCCAGATATAGATGAGACATGTTGGTCTTTTTTTTTCTGTATCTGTCTCAGCACATTTTCCTCTGTGTTCATCCATATTGTCACACAAGGAGCAGTCTCTCTTTTTTAGGGCTGAACAATACTCCGCTGTGTCCACATACCACATTTTCTCTATCCATTCATCCGCTGATGGGTGCTTGGGTCACTTCCATGTCCTGATACTGTGAATAATGTTCCAGTGGCCATGGGAGTAGACACGTCTCCGAGGTGATGATTTCATTTCCTTTGGGCATGTGCCCAGAAGAGGGGTTGCTGGGTCATATGTTGTTCTATTTCTAATTTCTTTAGGAATCTTTACACCATTCCCCTGCTGGGGAAAGCTTAGTAAACTTTTCCCATTTTCAGTCCCTTATGTCTTTAACACAAACTGACTCTTTGCTAAATAATACCTTGTGGTCCTGAGTTAAGTATTGTTGAAAGTGCTTATCATGACAGAGTTGACTAAAGAGAACCCAAAGTAACATAGAGAAAACACTTGTAGAACTTTCCCTGAACTGGTACTCTTCAAAGTGAAAAATTTATAAATAAAGCCTTCGTTGACTTCTTTGTGGAATACATGTTTTTCTTTTAAAAAAGAAGATTCACACAATTATTTATACCATAAGAACTATCTTCAAAGCCGTCTTGGTAGTGATTACAGGGCTGTTTTCCATTCTCACCTTCAATATTAACATGCCATGACATGCAATCCTATATAAATACAAAGCAATGCAAAGGCTCACAAAGAGAAACCCTGAGAACCAAATGCAGACCGATCCTCAGAGAATATTCTCATGATAAAAAATGTCAGATTCACAGACCCTTAGGAGCTTTAAATCCAAAATGTGTAAGTTTATAGATGCAAAAAATGCAATCTATTATGCCAGTTGCCTAGAGTTGGTTTTGTGTGTGTGTGTGTGTGTGTGTGTGTGTGTGGAAACACTTATTGCAATAAACACATGACAAACATGGACTCTATAGCAGGCAACACTTCCTGCCCTCAACCCACGTTGTTCGCTGTCCAGTAGGGACGACTGCCCAGTACACAGACACACAGAGTGTGGCACGGTCACAAAGCGCCTCAAAACCCGGAGAGCAGGAAAACCTTCAGGAGGTACAGGCGGAGGCGTCTCAGAGATGAGTCTTGAAGGTGAAGGAGCTGATCAGGAAAGGAAGAGACAGGGAGAAAAGAGACTGGTTTCCCAGGGCTTCCTTGCGTTCATGTTAGTCTATTATAAAAATATTTTGGTTTTGAGATGTTTTTGCTTTCTGTGTTTGCTCGTTTTTGGGTTTTGTCTGTATCTCTAGGTCAGAACATGGTGCTAAAGGGAGAGAAAGCACAAAGGGAGGGAAATCCAAACCAGCGACCTTAAAAACATCTCGCACTGACCACAAGCGGGGGTAGGTTAGAGCTGGCTGAAGTCGGGCAATTCGCTCTTCATGCTAAACTACCAGCAAGCAGCCTAGTGTGAGATTGGAGCAGAATCTCCCTGTTAAGGCAGTGCTGTTTATGAGTTGTTCATGTTCTCAATCTGTGTTCTTTTCAACGACCATTTTAACATGTAGGCCATACGAAATATTCGTGAAAGAAAATAAAAGAATATGTAAAAACCAATTCATTTATTTGAGCATTTATTGAGTTCCTATTACTTGCCATGTATATTTATAATTATAATCTAATCATATATTTAGTTATTTCTAATCAGTTTTGGTCTTTAGGGTTTTTGCCTTGCCTTATTTATTCAGTTGTTTATTCTGGCCCTAACTCGGAGACATTCATAATCTACAGAGAGTGTTACCAACAAGGATCAGCCATGATAGGGCGTGAGCCCAGCTGACTGAACAGACCAAGTGACTAGGTTTCTGACAAAAGGATGGCAGAAGAGTGATCAGAGAACACCTTTCAAAAAGAATCTGTAGCCAAATTTATATTTGGCTACAAAGTTTTCAAAAGCAGGATTTCTGGATAATTTAAATTTGTCTGTAAGGACACAGTCTAGAGTTGGAGGGTGATTCCGTGGGATCTAGAGACAACTGCAATAGACTGAAAGAGAAATAATCTAGGAGTCAGGACACACACTGGTATTTTCACTTCATTGCTAAACGTCTGGCTGTGTTTGACAACACACTTAGTCAACCCAGGCCTTATGTGCTCCATCTACAGGAAATAATAGTAGCTAGTATTTGTTGAGCATCTATTATGAATCCAGTGACTGTTCTTAGAGGTTCACATTGAAGGAGATGAACAGACCAGTGGTTTTCAGATTTATTTTTATGTAAGAGAACTCTTTCTAACATGAAGTCTCAAGTAGCTCCCCAATACATTGCACAGAATAGCATAACTATTTTATAAGTTGAAATGTATTATGATCTGTCAGCATCTGAGCCTGCCTCAGATGACAAAAATTCCTGTTAAGAACGTGCATAGCCCAATCACTTTTCTCTCCAAGAGGAAAACTGGCTCCTTTTCAATTTCCTAGCAAGACAAGTGCCTAGTACTAAAGAACTACTTCTATGATGGCCCATTAGGTCTTTCAACAAGCTTTCGTAGCCAAAGTTACTGTGACATCTGCAGTAATCATAACTGCTTTGGGTTTTAGCTTGGCCTCCCAGGTTATAAATCTGGATATTTCCAAAAGTATCAGGTCAATAGCTTTTGGATGCCAGTAGACTAGAAATCCAGGGAATGGGGAAACCTGAAGGAATGTCATACAGTATATTTCACTAATTCTGCTTGGATGGGAAGAGGAGTTCTCATGCTGCTCCTTATTCGTGTGGACCTGGCTACACTGCATGTTGAGTCTCATTTCTCGAACCAGAGATTAATTCCAGCTGACCCCTTCTTTACTCCCTAGTTAGCTGACATCTTTGTATCTCCACCACTCTCATTCGCCAGCAGAACCGTCTTTGTAGATGTACATCGTGGGCAATTGCACCCAGTTGTACATATGGGGTCCTGTGCTTGGTCCACTACTACACTGATGTCCTCTTGAAATTCTTAAATAATTTCACCTTTGAACTGGGGGGTTATAAGTGAAATCCCAAGGCCAATGCAGCATATAGAAGAGGAAATATGTACTGTATACATGTCTACCACTGCTTCTTGCCACCCAATAGGCATGGCCTTCAAGATACTGATGGGCACAGAATCCCAGTGGCCCTATAATGAAAGGAGTTCAGCAAGACCCAGAGCAAGCATAAAGTAAGGTTGTTATGTCTGTGACTGTGTAAGTAGTGGTGCTGATAGCTCTGAGAGGCCAACTTCTCTATTCAAACCAGGACCTGCTTCACATAGAGAAGAAAGGCAGTGGCATTCTAAGAAAAATGAACAACCAAGGAATACTAACATTCTGCTTTGTGAAAGACATCATGTTCTTTTTCTTTTTAAGTCAACCACATGCAAAAAGTGATGATATAAAAAGAAAGGAAAAAATTGGGCAACTTGTGGGTCTTTTCCTTTCAAGCCTTTCTTATATCAAGACACTAAGGAGACAATCTGTAGATATCAAGAAGTAAAATAAATTAATAGTTAAACTAATGTTTGTACAGAATTTCCATTGTCCTGGAAAGAAAAAATACATATGTATGCATCAACCACAAAGTATAAATTGTGTAATTTTGGTTATTCTACGTATGAGTCAAATGTTCTTATAAGTTAAACCAGAATTGCATAATACCAAATAAATAGTAAAATTTATAATTTTTATTCGTAACAGCATTAAATAACAAGCAACATGAGATGAAATATTTATGAATAAATTTTAAAATACGTATATCATATGTATATAAGGAAAACTACAAAACTCTAATGAAAGAAACCAAAGCAGAACTAAATAAATGGAGAGATATTCCATGTTTATAGATAAGTCTTGATGATATTAAGGTTTCAGAGGCCATGGATGTAGCTCGTGGCATAGTGCCTGCCAGGCAAGCACTAGGAGCTGAGTTTGATTCCTAGTACCAAAATAAATAAAGCTGGGCATGGTGGCTCATGCTGTAATCCCAGCTCTCGGGAGGCTGAGGCAGGAGGGTTGTTGTGAAAGACCACCCTGGGTTACAAAGTGAGTTCAAGGCCAGCCTGAACTGCATAGTGAGACCCTGTCCCTCCCCCGCAAAAAAAGATTTCAGTACTTCTGAAATTGATCTGTAGATTCTATGTATTACCAATCAAAATCCAAACAAGTTTTTTATTTTGTTGATATTCGTCTGAAGGTGCAAAAGATCCACAACATTGAACAAAGTATTGCAGAATAAAGTCAGAGGACAAGTGCTCTACAACAGGAATTCCTACAAAACTATAGGGTTCAAGACAGTATGGTTTGGTGAAAGACCAGACAAATAAGACAATGGAACAAAGTAGAGAATATGGAAAATCACCACACAAATAGAGTCAACTGATTTTTGAAAAGCAAAGTTAATATTCCAGAAAGGATAGTCTTTTCCACAATTGGTACTAGAACAATTGGCTATCCATATGTACAAATCCCCAAATGCAAGAACACCTTCAAAACAAAAACTGATAATCTGACCTTATACCTTACAAAAATTTATCTTAAGGGTCATAGAACTAAATTTAAAATGCAAGCTATATTGAAAAAAAGCAAACTATAAAACTTCTGGAAGATGACATGTAACATGCAGGTGACCTTTAGCTAGAGAATGAGATCATCAAAAGCACAATTGCTAAAAGATAAAATTGATTTGTATTTCATTACAATTAAAAATTTCTGCTTTGTGAAAGACACTATTAGGAGAATGAGGACAAGCCACAGATTGAGGGAAAATATTTGTAAAAGACATATCTTAGAAAAGACTGTCATCCAAAATATACAAGGAATTCTTAAAACCCAACAATAAGAAAGGAAAAAAATCCAATTAAAAATGGGCAGAAGATCTGAAGAGATGTCTCATCAAAGAAGTTATGCAGATACAAATCACCATATGAAAAGATACTCAATATCATATGTCATTAGGGAATTGCAAAGAGAATGGCTAAAGTCCAAAGCATTAACTGCATCAAATTCTAGCAAGTATGGAGAGCAACAAGAACTCTCCTTAACTGCTAACAGATATACAAAATGGTTCCACCACTTTGGGGGACAATTAGGCAGTTTCTTACAAAGTTAAATATGGTATTACCATATGATCCAGCAATTATACACCTAAGTATTGATCCAAGTGAGTTAAAAACTTATACACAAAGAGTACATGAAAGTTTATAATAATTTTATTTATACTCGCCAAAATTGGAAGCAACCAATATCTTCAGTCAATAAGTGAATAAACTAACTGTGGTACATCTATTCAATGGAATTCAGCAATAAAAAGAAATGAGCTATCTATCAAGCCAAAAAATCATGGAGAAGAAACCTTGAATGCAATATTGCTAATTAAAAGAAACTAGTCTGAGAAAACTACATTCTGTATTGTTCCAAAATTTGAGAAAAGGCAAAAGTGTCGAGATAGTGAAAAGGACAGTGGCTCCCAGGGACTGGAGAAAGAGAGGAAAGGGATGATTAGGTGGAACATAGGGTCCTTTGAGCATGAGAGGGCTTTGTATAATTTATTATGATATGTGCATGATACTGCATACTCATCAAAACCCATAGAACTATACAACAGTAAGATTGAACCTAATTTAAACCATAGACTTTAGTTAAGAACTTATATATCAGTATTTTCTCTGTTAAACATAATAAATGTACTACAATAATGCAAGATGTTAATAATGGGTAGCTGGGAGAGGGAGTTACATGGGAACTCTACTTTCTGCTCGATTTTTCTACAAATCTAAAATTGCTCTAAAATAGTCTATTAATTAAGAACAACACTATGACAAGCTGAAAGAAAGTATGGAAGGGAAAGTTTTTTTTTCTTTTAATACCTTTAACAGAAATTCTTTCAGACTTTTAACGGAAAAAACTCATGTTTTAACTTTTCAGTGGAGTCTGAAAATTGTGCAACTAGCCCTGTTTGTCATTTTTGTCCAAATAAAAGTATCCAGTGATTCATTGAGCACATTCTTTGTGTACTGGGCATTATGTTAAATTCTGCTCATATATTATTTCATTTCAAATTCACAACTGTCCTGAAGTAGGTGATCTATTCATACCCATTTACAAATAAGAATTTCAAGTCTTAAAGAAGCTGAGTGTCTTGATCAAAGCCACTTAGAAGAAGATTCAATTTAAGATCAAGCCAACCAATTCCCAGGTCTTACTCTCAGCTATAATCACCACCTGTAAGCAGTGCCATCTTAGATTTCAAGCTTTCTGATGTATTTCTTTAGCTATGCTATTGATGACCAGCCATAAATCTCACTGACTGCAATGCCCAGGCAACTGCTAAGTGAATAGTCCTGCAGTTTTAATCTTCTTGCAGGTAGTGTGAAGTATTCCCAACCAGCAGATACAGTATTTTTAACAAAAAATCTCTCAAATTCTTTGGATAACGCCAGCTGCATTAATGTACAAGAGTCCTGTGAATATTGTGTGCAGTACTTCTTTAGAGACTTGTAAACCAGGAAAGAATTAGTTTCCTTGAAAAAAACATGTAGATATATATACATAGACCTGGGCAATCTTGATTTTGAACTCAGACAACACACTCTAGTCTTGAACACAAATAACAAAAAAAAAAAATTGAAATTAATCCTTTTAGGTTCTTTGGGTAAGTTCTTTTCCATATTTCTCCTGATTTCTGTTTTTACTTGCTCAGCACATAGCTACAGGGTTAAGCAAAGGATACCTTTTCATCTCTGTGGGTTTTGAGCCACAGTTGTCTGTACAAAGTTCAGGGCTCTCTGCCAATCCCATAGGCTTTTGCTCTGCGGCACAGATGTATGCCTCAACTTACCAGGGAAACTCTGTTCTGGGATACCAGTCTTTCTCATATTAACAAATGATCTGAAAAGGAATCTGATATGAACATGTCTATCCAAACGGGCTCTGTATTTCTGACCAAAAACCACATCTAACTCGATGGCTGAGTTGGTAGAGGAGGCCCTCAAGCCTTTGGAGGTTTGAAGTACATGGTTTTAATCTTGTTGCGATAAAGCCAGCGAGCTCATACATCTCTGTGTCTTTGGTGTATGATGGAAGCATGGGGGGTATGTTATGATAAAAATCTCAATTATGCCTTCCACCATCTGTTAATAGCATGTGCTTGTGGACACGTTGCCAGGAAATATTGAGAACAAAGGAATGAAAGGCCCTCATTCCAGAGAAATGTCTCTTAGCTCACACTGCGACACCCCGGTTTGGTTACAGATGTGTCAGTCTGCTCAGCACCCAGCCCCACATAGCATGGAAGGCCATGGCCTTGGGGAAAGCTGGACTTATCGGGGTGTATTTGAGAAGATGCATGCAGTGCAAATCAACACTAATATTTTTCTTACAAATCTCTAAAGTTAAAACAGAGGCAGGGAAACAACTAGCTCCCAATTTATATGTGTATGTAAGAATGTCCTACAGACAAAGCCGACTTAAGAATACCGTGTTCCTAGCGAAAGGCACACACCTGGCATGTCTTGAATCAAATTTTTATTTCATTGAATCTTAGATATTTGTGTAGGAACCACAGTGCTTCATCATATCAGGGGATTTTTTTCCTTTGCAAATGATTGAGAATAAGCACAATAGACCTAAAGTTATTGTAGAAATAAGCAACAACTTTGTATAGATCACCAGAAGCCAAGTGTGAACCAATATGCAGAACCACAGTTTCCACTTCTATCTCACTACACTAGGATCAGAGTCATAAGCTAATGAAAATATTACTATAAATTTAAGGTGTGTTTACTTTATAATATGATCCTGGAAAAAATAAGGACCTTTAAGAGTTGTGTCTACAGCAATATAAGATTAAACTTATTGAGTTCCAGGAAACTGACACTGTATAACAGAAATCCCTGATTTTTCTCATTATAACAATAGGGAACCATATCAATCAGACACTCAGAAATTCCTCAGAAGTTATAAATGTGTCTGCAAGATGTGTTTTAAACATCTGTGTATAAAATAAAACAAAATTGGAACCTTGCTTTTGTTCCCAAGCATCTCTTTGACACTACCTTTGAGTTTAAGTCAGGGCAGTTTTCTTCCAGTACCTTCTGCACTCGCCTTGCCAAGATTCACTCCCTTCCCCTCCAGCAAACGTTCCTCCAGTGAATCTGTAGGCACTGCTTTTCTCTACCAGCGGAGCTGAAAGCTCTCCCACACGCCCTTTGAAATCTCTCCTTTGAAATCTGGCTGCCCACAAGAGGTAGTTCGCTTTCAACATCTTGATTAGAATAAAATCTTGCAGTCTGCACATGGAGATGAAGAAATCGATGCTCCAGAAATGAAAGACCGTGACATGGATTCTTAGTGTGGCTGCCAGTGTCACAACTTTCACTTCTCATCCTAGTATTCCTCATAACACTTCACTGCCCTTTTCCTTTATCTTTCCACCTCCCTCGTCATTCTCTCTTCTGTCTCACCAGAATTCCTGGTCTCCATCGAATTGTGGTGGTTATTCCTCACAGTACTGAAGGAAAGAGAAATGGAAAGCACTTGTCTTCCACTGCGTCTTCCTCTGTCCGGTCTCCCTGTACCCCAAATAAAAACATTAATACCTAGGTACATCACCTTTTTAAAATGGATTTTTAAATTAGGAAAAGTAACATTTACTTTTTGTAGAATACTTGAAAGACATCATTTTAATGAATAGAACAAAAAAATCACAGCCCAAAGACAAAGGCTATGAAGACGCTGGTGTATTTTCATTCCTACTTTTTCAATACATAGCTATACATTTTAATATTCTTGGGACTATATTACAGGTAGAGTTTTGCTCTCAGGGTTTTTTCTCATATTCCTGAAGTGATTTAAAAGTGCAAATGTAATAATTCCCTTGTTTTACTATATACTACATATGGAAAGGATTTCAGACTATATACACTGGCTAGTAATTTGTAATCAACTCTGTCTTGGTGGTGTACTAGTAAACTGGCTCTCTAGATGGATGGGTAGGGACTTGATTTGTAGTATTTGACAGTTTCCATGGTGTAAATATCCCCACTGTGGTTGATTTCAACAGTTAACTCACAAAAACTCCTAAAAATGTAACAAACATCTCTCATAAAATACAATTGGCCATTTCTAACAAACAACTAACTGCAAAGAGTGATTGAAATACACAGTGTCACAGTTTGTGTCTAGATGTCCCCTCAAAGCCTTATGCTGTCATAGGGCTTTTTCAGAGTTGGCTGAATCTAGACTGTGATTGATTCCTGGTGCAATGCTGGGATTAGGGTGCTGGGATTAAGGGTGGGTGATTGCTGGATCAGTCCACTCATTGGCTTGGCAGGGTCCTAATCCCAGTAGACTGGGTACAATATAAGAGACAGGAAGGTTTGTCTCGCTCTCTCTCGTTGCTTTTGCTGTCTTCTGCCCTCACGAACCGTTGCCCCTCTGCCATGTGTCACTCTGCCTTAGAGCCAGCTGCTTACGGACTGAAACCTCCACAAGCTGTGAGCTGTATAAACATTTTCCCCTTTCACTTTGGGTATTTTGTCTCCGCAATGAGAAAAGTAACTAAGACATATGGTGAATGTTTAAATTTTCAAAATGTATTAAGTAAAAAACATACTGCACTTAATCTCTCTCAAAAATGCCCCCTCACTGATTCCATCATCCTTGCCACTTTCCGAAGCATTTCCAGAAGTTTTCTTTTGTGTCTTTACACAGTGCGATAAAAACTACAGTAAATACTGCTGCCAAGTGCAACGGAAAGGCAGCCTCATAAAAACATTACAGTGCATTCTCATCCACCTCATTCACCAGAGCGGGCAGGCTGCAACTTCTGGCTCTTGCCCAAAGTCAAAATAACCGTGAAGGGTAAACGTTTTAAATCAATTCAGGACATTGAGGCAACTAAAGACATGAGAGAGGACATCCAGCACTGCTTTAGAAAATGGAGAGAACGATAGGGTATGTTTGAAGTGAGTTATGTTTCTGCCCTCAAGAAGCCACTAAGGAAGCAAAGGCCCATGACAAACAAAGAAATGCCCTTTAAACCCACAATTGCTTCTGTTTTATCTCTGTATAGTTCATATAAATGTGCTCCGAGCTGTTGATGTTTACTGCATTGACTGACCTGTCTATAGTAATGACCTCAGTCAAAGGCTGAAAACCACTTGAAATGTCCTTCAGTACTTTTCCTCACATTTTTTATCCTGGTCCCTCAAAATTACTTTCTCTAGGTTTTGCTTCCTGCTTTTCACTGCCATTCAATCCCAATGGCTTCCAGCTGGGTAACTTCCATCCAGGTGGTTACGTATGTTTTGAACATGGAATAGTTAATCCGAGAACTATAAAGTGAAACAACACTAATGTCTGTGTGGGTCAGTGGAAAGAGCTCTAAAGTCTGAAAACTGTGACGTTGTTTCAATGAAGAGCTTTTCTGCAAGTTTGATTGTCTATAACGCAAAAGGCCACCAAACTCAAAATAAATTTTAATTTGACTTTGTTGTTTTCCATACACAACCACATTATTGCAATCCTTGGTCTTCTCAGCTAAGTAGAAAGTTAATGTTAAAATTAAAATTAAATTCAGATTCCGTCTGAATTCATCTTCCTTTCCCATAAAATTTACTGTAGCATTTACATGTGATGGGACTTCTTAACAAGCATTGTCTTAAGAAAAACTGATACGAGTACATAATGGGCACAGCAGTGGAGAAAAGGTTATTTGGGAGTTAGTTATTTCATAAATAAAGCTTAAAAATCCAAAGGACTGAAATCATCATTTCCTATTTCCTAGCTGTGTGAATTTGAATGAATTAATCTTTTGAACCTCTCTTTCCTCATTTAAGCATGTGGATAATAATACCTCCTTGTGTAGGATAGTTGTAAAATGTTGTGGTCATCTACTACGTAACATACTACCCAAAGTTTAGTGCCTTAACAGAGACATTCATTTTGCTTTCATTATCGCAAGTCAAGAATTTGAGAAGAGCTCAGCTTGTCAGTCTGTCTCCATTCCACACAGGATCATCTGCCTGGGGCTGGAGGGACCAAGATATGTGGCCAGCTTACACGGTTGTATGTATGAGTGCCTTCGCACTCCCTGGTCTCCTTCCTATCCTTTCTTTTGCTATCTCTTTCACGTTTAGGGTGAAATTGACAAATATCCTGTAAAGGACCAAAAAGTGAAAGCCATGTGACCTTTGCCATAACTATTCCATTCTGTTATTGTAGCATGAGAGTCACCACATATAAAATATGAACAAGTGAGTATGACTGTGTTTCTATAAAATTTTATTTATTATGACATTGAAATTTAAATTTTATATACTTTTCACATATCACAAAATATTAGTCTTGCTGGGTGTGGTGGCACACACCTGTAGTCCCAGCACTCAGGAGGCCGAGGCAGGCAGATCATTGTGAGTTTGAGACCAGCCTGGGCTACAAAGTGAGCTCAAGACCAGCCTGAACTGCACAGCAAGACCTTGTCTCAAAAAGGAAAAAAAATTAGTTTTCTAACCCCCCCCCCAACCATTGAAAATTATAAAAACCATTCTTACCACATAGGACATACAAAAGAGGTAGGTGAGCTAGATTTGCCCTTCAGGCTATAGTTTACTGATCCTACCACAGGGAATTTCCATCTTGAGCTGCTCTCAGCATGGTCTCAGAATGGTCACATTTCTTATATAATAAGTGGCTACCAACAGCAAGTATCCTGAAAGGCAAGCAATGGAAGCAGCTAGGATCATAAGGCCTGATCCTGAAACTGGCACAGCAGAACTTCTGTTATATTTTCTTGGTGACAGTACTCACAGAGTCCCCTAAGCGGAGGAGGGTGAGAAGCAGATTTCTCTTCTTAACAGCAGAGTGACCAGCTCACACTGCAGAATGTCATGTGGAAGGGAGATCATTTCGCAGTAACACATGTAATTAACTATGTGGGGATCAAGAGTAATGTTTATAAAGCATGTGCCCTTGCTCTGCACTCAATGGATGATGACGCATAATGGCCATTAATAGTATCATTACTAACTTTGAGAGTTGCACTGAGCTTCTCAGAGGGGGAAGGCAGAGAGATTGTCAAAACATAGCCTCTTAACAAATCTCACTTGTATTCTCCTCATCGGGAGTAATGGCTTCAAAAGAGTACCAATCTTCTAGTCCCATTCTGAGATGTCAAATAAAACAATACATAAAGACAAAATAAAAGATAGTAAGAGGTCGGGAGATGGATTTTGTTCAAATGGGAAGGGGATCAGAGATGAGGGGAAGGAGAGGAAGGGGAAGAAAACAGGGTGCAAGCGATTGAGATGTGCTGTGCACAGGTACCCGCTCCACATTCCACATGATGTAATGCGGACGTGGACTACTAAAAGTAAAACCTGAAAAAAAGAAAAAAATTACATATAAAAATACTCAGGCTGAAAAACCATGTTATGAATGCAATAACTACTCGTTGTTATTGTGATCATTATTATTAAAATTTGGAAATAATTTATTGTTTTTAGTTATTATAGGTATCTCTAGGACTTCTAAATGCAAACTCTAAAGTCTACCGAGTACCAAACCGTGGGGTCTAACAGCTTTAGGAATGTAAAACTGATACATTTGAGAGAAAAATGTCTTTAAAACATTTATAAGGCTTTATGAAAGATATGTGTGTAATAAATAAAACAATAGATATAAATAAGTGCATACACATATATGTATGCCCAGCCATGTTCACAGGTAATCAAATTATGAAATAGATTTTCCATTTAATTTACACGTTTGAAAAACTGATAAACGTACTTTAGGTGCATCGTGTAGAAATAAAGTGCTAGACAAATGTAAAGTGTTGCCATCGAGCACTACAGCAGTAACTGCCTAACAGGAACAGAAAAAGCCAATTCAGCCTCTAGCAGGGTGAGGCCTGAAGCCTTTGGCTCAGCTGGTGAGTTTCTGAAATAAGGCAGCAAACAGATGAAAGGGTTGAGAGACGTGAACAGAAGCTCCAAACAACTGCAAATAAACTAGATTCCCAAGTAATAAATCTTGAATCTTGCTGTTTGAGCGCCCTTATCAGGCAGAAGCCTGAGAAAATAAAAGAGCTCTCCGTTGCGCCCAGAAGGTCAAGGACACACTTGGCATCCTCAGCCTCACGCTCCTAAGGGGAGGACTCCACCAAAACCCACAGAGCAGCTCCTTGGTGTGGGCAAAACCACTGCTTGAGGAGCTGCGTTTCTGGTGAGGAGCTGCATTTCCAGTGGGCCACGGGAAGGCAGCAGAAACAGGGTGATGTAAATCAGCCGGTAAGCAGAGTCTTGTTAAGAATCTCAGTATAATGCATTTCTAAGTGAGAACAACAGGGGCAAAGCTGTAAGCACAATGTGATATGATTTTTATCAAGCAGCATAAGATAAATATACACGGAAAAACATCAGAAGGCCTTGCTGACATAATGGAAGTTGTCTCTGTGTAGCAGAATTTAAAATAACTTACTGACCTGTTTCCTTTGACTTTCTTTGTTTTCCAAGTTTTCTCCTGTATTTATTGGTTCTAAAATAGAAAAGTTATTTTAAAACATACCTGGAACAGAAAGAGGTAAGCAAATAATAACGGTAAGTAAACAGAACATTTATTTTATTTGCCAGTAATTGCTAAACAAATCAGTGCTCTATCTTAGTATATTGTATTTCAATGTAGCCATAATATGCTATGATAAAAATTTTAATTATGTGTTTATATGAGGCTCAATTAGAAAATATTATAAATATTGGATACCTATTAGATCTTGTTATATATCATCAACTAATCAAAATGTAATATACCCTAAAATGCCTGTAAAATCAGTTTCCAACATACAGATTTTAGTAATCTTGAGTCTTATAGCTTACATCACTTAAAAGTCTTTTTAAAAATGCTCTCATGATAGAAAGCATATCATCATGTTTGAATTAAGTCTATTCAGTGAAGCTGTAGTGGGTCAGTTGTGGCAGTGTACATGTGTGATCCCAGCGCTCTAGGAGGCTGAGGCAGGAGGCAGGATCACAAGCTTGAATCCATCCTGGGCAATTTAGTAACTTAAGATCTTATGTCAAAATAAAAAATAAAAAAGGTCTGGGGGTGTTGCTCAGTGAGAAGGCCCTGGCTTCAATTTTCAGTGTCAGCAAAACCAAACAAATAACAAGAAAGCTGGTAAAATGGGCTGAGGAGGAAAGCAGGAAACGAATTAGATCATCAAGATAGGCACTGTCCCTTCAGGGGGAAAGGCATTGAGGAGCAGATTTCTCCGCTTTCCTTAGGCTGCGCTGGCACTATGAGGCCGTTGCTACGTCCACGATTGCTTTATCTGTGGCACATAGTGCCTGGCTCCCGGTATTTCCCAGTAAGTGAAGAGGGCCAAAGTCCTGCTCACAGGCTGTGAATGTGCTAGAAGTAACTCCAGGTCTGTACTGTAGAAATATTATCTTGATGAGACTTGCAGCAACAAACAGCATAATTAACTAGTAGTAAACTGATATGTCACTATTGATAAGACAACCCTCATTTCCTTACACCTGTTCTTGCTAGTTTAGTCACTAACCAGTCACCAGTCACATGCTAGTTGGAAGGAAGAAAAAATTCCTGGTTCACTGACAACACCGTAAGTTCTCTAATAATGTTGGTGCTGTGAGTATTTTCAGAGATCCATACTTTGTCCCACTACTAAAATGAGAGTCTTCTGGTTTAGCCCAATATGCCTTGACTCTGTAGAGAAGAGAGCAGCTTCATGCCTAATCAGACCTGAAAATCAATTTGGGAATATAAATTCTAGGAAGCACGATTTTAGGCTCTTGGTATTTAGCTCTGCTAGGCTCTCCTGTGCTGCCTCAATGATGCAATTACTTAACAAGGCCCGTTCTGAATGCCTGATCTGACTGCTGAAAGTGCTGCTAGGTGATACATTCTTGTCCTTCCAGAGTTTGTCCACAACAAACTGTTTTGGGGCAGTCTGTAGACTAGAGCTTGGCTTGTGAGTGCCAACCTTCATGGGTCCTTCAGAACCAGGAACTGACCTTATTTTCCCATATTAAAACCAAACCGAGGAACCCTTCCCATGTATACGTCCATTTGCTGCAGTCAGACTGGAGAAGCATGTGCTGATCATGCAGATTCTTGCCCAACTTCACTGAAACTTGGTGTTTATTCCCTGGTGTAATAAATTCAACAAGTATTGGTTAAGTGCGGACAGTACACAAAGCTCTGTATTAAATTCTCTGCAGATATAGACATATAAAAGACAACCTTCTACCCCTCAATAAATTTACCCTGCATGCCAGTTTGTGATCTTGTCAGTATAGGCGATTTCTCTTCAAAGGAACAATTCTACCCATGCCAGTGGTACCCTTTCCAAGAAATATCTGAAACTGCTTAACTTCTGTGTGATTTTTGAAAATGTTTTTAGAAAGAACTACAGAATTCTGTGTAGGAAATGTAAATTACTAATCCCCGTGTACCAAGTCAAATTCCCGCAGTTCCTCCGTAGGACACTAGGTGTTAGGAAACGGAGGTGGGCGGGCAGCTTTCTGAAGAGAAAGCCTAGCCCTGTGCACAGTGCGGGTTAATGTAAACAGCCATTCATCAAAGTGACAGGTGAAGGAACAGAACACAGGTACTGGGGACTGGCAGACGCAGCCCATGCTGAGGTCTTCCTTAACCAGCCCAACGCTCCAGTTTCTTCTCTAGTTCTCACCTCCCAAACCCTCTCTTCATGGTATTTCCACTCTTCTGCTCAGCCTGCTGTATTCTTAGTTGTTCCCTGAGATCTCTGGCAACACAGCGTAATTTCCTTCAGAGAGTAATACAAGTTATTCAATGTCTATTCCAGAAGCTCTTCTAATGCACATGTCGTAGAGAGAGAGAGAAGTGCATTTGCAGAGGCCATCCAGGAAGAGGGGCTCTGCCAGCCCCAGGTCCCAAAGGAAGGATCAAGTCCTCTAGCAAAAACTGCAAAAAGTGGCAGCAATAATTTCAGCCCAGTTTTTCTTATCATTCATTGCCCTTTACTTCTATCCTTTTCATTAAATTAGGCCACAATACCAAGGCAGATTGTCAGAGTCTCAGAAGGGCAAGCTCTGTGACAAGCGAAGAAAAGTCCCAAACAGGAGTACTCAAAAAATACACAAAGATAGCACAAGTGGCAGTGTATGAAATGTTTTCATTCTAACCTTTTCTTAAATGAAACAACCCCCAGAGGTAAAAGAATAAATACCAGTGGCAAAAACAAAACTACACAGAACAGTAAAAGGAGACTTAGGCACTAACACTGGGAGTAAGTAAGTAAGTGCAAAGTGCACATAAAAATATAGGGAAAAAGGAATAAAACACAAAAGGTGTCATCAGTTGAACTAAAAGAAAAGCAGTGCAAGAAGGATTACAAAAAACCAGAAACAGAAGCCTGAGCAAAAAGAGAATCTGCTTCAAGACTTGGGGACTTAGAGAACTGGAAGAAATGGGGACAGGTTAACTGGTATCTAAAATAACTCCCTGAAAAATTATAAATAAAAAATAACACCTTGCATAACACAGAAACTTTCAGAATTATAATATCTCAGTGTCAGAATACTCGGTAAGCTTCTTCTTTCCTTACTTAAAACTCCACAGCAAAAATATTCTTTTTAAACCAATCTTCAAGACAAGGTGCTGGTTGTACCTGTTGTTTAAGTCAGGCAAATTATCCCACTTTTGGAAGAACCAAGGATTCTCTGTTTTAGGCGTTAATTCTAAGTTGTCTAGGATATGTTTATACCTATAGTTCCAGAAAAATCATTACTTGTGGCTTCTTTTGTTCTCAAATATACCCCAGTTCAGATGGAAAATGATAAAGTCCATCCAGATTCTTTGAGTGATCATCTGGCTCTGTGTTCTCTCTGGTTGCCCTCTGGCCTGGTATGCTCAGGATAATAATTGCTGGGCTATAGTCAGAGGCCTGGCCAGTCATATATTTTATGTCCATGTGCATGCTCAGGAGGAAGGGTAGAATCAGCAACCTTTCCAGAAGGCCTTAGCTATATATTTTATACAACAGGGTATAATACCCAAAGTGGGGAGCAGGTCAAAGTGTTCTGTGCATACGTTTGTCCAACTTAATGAGTACTCATCAGTGTCTAGATGGTGATTTCTTCCTTGTACACTAGCAACAAATTCACCACAGTGTAACTCTATATAGTGTGAATGGGCCATTGCTGCATAATTTTAACAGCTGCTAAAACCTGTAACATTAGACTATACTTTCATCCAGCTGATATCAGGAAGAAATAACTCAGCTCAGAGTCAGGGTAAGAGACTCAAAAATACCCTGTTAATTTCAGATATATTTACTAGCAGTAATAACCCTCTTTTAGTTTCCATTTTGGAGGTAATACAAACATTCTAGAAGAACACTTAAAATGCTCTTAAATATCAACCTTTTTTTTTAGTAGCTGAGAGTTATTATTTAGCTATTACTATTAAACTCAGGATTGTTACTGCAATTAAACACAACCCTAACTTCCTGGCACTAAAACAAAGAATAAAAAAAAGAGTTTTTCCATCATACTACAGTCATTCACTGCCTTTACCATATTTCAGGAAAATTACCGTCAGACAGTCAGGAAAGACGTGATTGTGTTTTGTTAATTTAAACTATCAAACTCAAACTCAACAAAAATGTATTTCCTTATTGGATATTGAAAGGCAAAAGAAGCAGTAGTTTTAAAAGTTGTTTTATAATAATTGCAAATGTATCTTTCTGCAATCAAAGTATTTCTTTTCTTCCCAATAATGTGCAAGTGTGCAAAAACCCAGTGGTCACAGTTAATGGGACCAAGTAGCGATTGTGTCAGGTGCTGTGCCGAGTGCTTTGACTGTTTAAACCCATTTAATATTTAAAACTAACTAAGGAGATAGAGATAAAATTCAAACACACAGTGCCTGGCTCCAGAGCCCATCTGTAGCATTGCTACAAGGCCCAGACATGACCTACAGAATTCAAATGTGTGGCTTCCTGGTGAGACTTGCTACAAGATCAAAGTATACTGATACTAAAAAATAGATTGTTAGAACACCACAGAATTTTTTTACCAATTCTCAGGACTAAACTGTGGCATTTACTTAAATTGCACATTTAATCAGATTCTCAGCTTATAATTAGAGAACATTGCTTCCAACTTTGGAAGTAGAATGACAGAGGCTTATGGAAAGGCACATATGTGTCAAGAGGCTATTTGCACACCACACGCCCTTACAAAGAGTGTAAATGGAGTGTAAATGAGGTGAAATCATAAGGATCACATTCCCTTTGAAAAGCAAAATTTTGAAAATTAGTAAAATGATTAGCTCAGGTAGGGAAACATACTCCCCCCATCTCATTCCTGAGACTAAGCTCATTGCAGATTTCTTAACTGCAGCAGAGGGAAAGCCTTCCAAATAAGTGAAATTTCAGAATGCGAGAATGATAAAAGTGGAAAATATAGTAATAAGCAGTCAAAATGAAACTGCAAAATTTGGTGGAAGCCATGATGTTGTTGGACCCCAGGTATGAAGAGAGTAAAGCCGTACAAACTCCAGGGGTGGGCACAACCTTCTGTGTCTGCTCGGGTTGAAGGCTATGCCTGAGAGAAGCAGGGTGCGAGGGAAAAGGCAGTTCTCGCCCCAAAACATCCCAAGTTTCCTTCTGCTGGAGCACTTGGAAAAGTGTTGTTCACATTTTGCGGACCTATTTTTCTGTTTATCCTCCAAATTAGCTGTGAATTTTTCCTTCTGCTTTAGGCCTCGTGATTCTGCTTGTCTTCTTGAGTTAGATTTCCTTCAAGGCCAGGACCCCTGGAATCTCAGCTCCATTTCTGAGGTAATTTCTTCAGGAAAGCAGGTTTGGCAAGTCCTCCTTTAATATATGCCCTGGTAGTTTGCGGAGGTGGGGAGGGAGCCAAGGAGAGGGAGAGAGAGAGGAAAAAGGACACAATTCTACCAGCGTTAGACATTCAGCTAGAACTTCTATTAGTTATATTTTTGAAACTTATTCATTGTCCAAACCTATGACAAACTCCAGTGCTGCACTGATAAGTTACTCCATATAATCAACTTCGGAAGACTCCACCCAAAAAAAAACCATCTCCCAGGCACCAGAGTCTCCATGACATTCCCAGAGACTTTGAGAAGTTTCAACCAGGTGGTAATTTAAGGACGTAAACAGGTGAAATGTAGGATGTGAACTCTGACTTCTCTCTCACTTCTCTAAAGCCTTAGGAGGAGGCCTCAGGCCAACAGAGGAACAGCCGTGGCGAGAACCTGGTGAAGGCTTGGCAAGGACACAAAAGCCTTCAAGAAGACCTGTGATTTCTACATGGTGAACAGTCATGAGACTGCAGACAGGATTTGTATGTCATAGAGGTCGAGTGCTAAATTCCTCTTGTCAAAGGTGAGCCCGGCCCAGGAAGGAACACCTGTATTGGGTCTCGTCTGTCCTCGAAGGAGACCCTAATCAGTGCAGCAAGGTCAGGGGGGATTGGTGAGAAGGTCAAGGGAATTTCCCCTGGACTCTGTACACAGGCCACATGCTTACCAAAGCGGATGACGTGCCCGACGTCTTGGTGACATTTGCTGAGGTGAAAAATGGCAGGATGTGGTGTTATCAGTGCTTTGTTTTTCTGGGCAGCCAGAGTTCCCCCAAAGTCACAGGGTCTTGAGTGCCAGGTAGGCTGGCTGAGAAGGCAAGGGAGCGCAGCTGTCCTGCATTTGGGAGTATCTTCAAGGGTCGCCCTACCTGCTATGTAAATACAGTATCAGGAAAATGTCCATTTGTACTGACTATGCTTTTAATTAAGCATGAAAAGCAGAATTCTTCTTGGAAAAATTTAAGGCTTCATGATTAACTGGGAGTAGTTCTCTGTGACTTAATAGTTTTTCACTTTCATTATTTACAGAACGTCTTTTCCAGTTTCAGTTTGCATATGACAAATTAACCCTTTTGTGTGGGCATACAACTCTGTCAGTTTTAACAAATGTGGAAAGCTGTATAACCAAAGCCGCAATGCGAATACAAAATAATTCCCTCATGCTATGTCCCTGACGCTTCCTCACTGTAAGTCAAATCCTTTACTCTTGCCCAAATTCTTACAACTCGATCCTATAACTTTACCTTTTCCAGAATGGCATTTAAATTGAATTCCACACTGTGTAACACTTTATGGCTGTTATTAGCACAAAGCATTTGATCAACAATCATGAATCTGCATTTGATCTTTAATGTTGTTGCATATAAGGCTGATTTTCCTTTTTATTGCTGAGTAGTATTCTACTGCATGGGCAGACCATGCTTTGTTTACCCGCCCATCCAGTGGAAGGCATTTTGGTAGATTCACTGTTGGCAATTACCAATAAGACTACTATCAATATTTAGGTACATTTGGATACAGATTTTTGTGTGAACTTGAATTTTCATTTCTCTAGGGTAAATATCTACAAGTGGAAATGCTGAGTCATATGGTTTGTGCTTGTTCAGATTCTCAAGAAATTACTATTTTCAAGGTTATCTATACCATTTGGCATTCTTACCAGCAGCGTATGAAAGAAAGTATATAGTAATATTTCATACTGGTCTACATTTACATTTCCCAGTGACTAATGCAGTCACGAACATTTTTTCATGTACTAGTTTGTTATCTATGTATCTTTTGGAGGGGGTGCATTTGTTCTACTTTTTTAGTTGATTAGTACATGTGTGTGCTACATAATGTTACATCCGTGTGGGAAGTTGGTGCACAGACATCTTAATTACTGTTTTCACTCCCTTTCCCTCCTCCCTACATGTATCTTTTTGGTCCAAATCTTCTGCTCAGCTTTACTTGATTGGCTGTTTTCTTTTTGTTACATTTAGAGGGTAATTTATATATTCTGAGTACATGTTTTCCAAGGCTATGTGATTTCTGTAAAATTGCCCTAGTGTGTAACTGGTCTTTTAATTCTCTTTAATGTATCTTTAACAAAGTTTTAAATGTTCTTAAGAAACCAACATGTCACACTATTTGTAGATCATGTTTTTATCTAAAAACTCATTGCCTAGCCCAAGGTTATGAAGATTTGTCTTATGTTTTCTTGTAAATGTTGTACAATTTTTTTTTTTTTACAAATTGGTCTGTGACCTATTTTGTGTAAAAACTTTTTTGGGAACTTTTTGAATGTGATTAGTTGTTCATTGAAACCATTGTGCCTGTTTGCATTTGGTTCCTGTTATATAAGCTTAGAGGTGTTTTTGTCAGAAGTATACCTAGTAGTTCATGTTCTTAAATCAATCAACAAATATTTATTAACATGGCATTTCACTTTCATGACTGCCTTCCGAGCACTCTGGAAAAGTCCTGGTTGGACACCGTGTACCCCCCCCCCCAGTCCACATCCCATCATTGTCTTCACAGTTATTTGGGTGGAACTAAAATCATTTCCATTTGCAGCCTACTGACAGACAACCAAGGAGTTGAAATCTACAGAAAGGAGTAACTGTCTTGTATCTCTTACCAGTAAAATTCCATTTGTTCCTTAACAGGGAAAAAAAAAGATTTTTATCTGCATAAGCAAAATGAGGAACAAAATGGAAGTAACTTGTCAGATTATTTAACCCTACAAAGTTTTACCGATCCTCTTCATCCTGACTTTACAAATGTTAAGAGTTTTGCATAGTGCTAAAAAGAGCTCAGAGGTCACTTTGCCTCCATCCTACACCTGACCACTTCACACAGCCAACAAGTGTTATTACTGAGAAACTTCTGGGAGCCAGAGGCTTAGGCCATGCCGGATGAGACAATCAGCGTCCCGCCAAGTGAGAGCAGCTGCGCAAAGCGGGAAGCTTATCCGGGGGCACTGAAATCATGGTTCTCAGGTTTCTATCCTCTTCAAGCCTCTCCACATCCTCTACAGGTCATAGCTCCTTCCCCTCTCCCTTCCTGAAGCCATTGAAGCCCCATTAGATAGCAGTAGGACAGGCCGGTCCTTTGGTTTGAAGAAGTTCCCTGAACCTCAAGGAAGTAGATTTGGGGAAAGAGACCAAGTTGGGAAATGAGTTTAAAGAGAAGTTTTGAAAAGGAGGTTTAGAGAATGAGGTCACTAGAAAGAAAAGCTCATGGGTGGTTGCTGTAGTGTGTGTCTGGATGTCTCCCAAAGCCTCATGCAGTCCATGGGGGCGGGGGCTTTTTCAGCGGTGGCTAAATCTAGAGTTTGTGATTGATTCATGGTGCAATGCCAGGATTAAAGGTGCTGGGATTCAGGTGGGGTGATTGCTGAATCAGTACACTGGTTGGACTGTTACTGCCCTAATCCCAGCAGTCTGAATGAGATAAAATGCACAGACAGAGGCTTGCCTCTTGCCTTCCTTTGCTTGGTTTTACTGTCTTCTGCTGCCATGAACTGTTTCTCCTCTAGGGTGCTCTTCTGTCACACCACCCTGCCTTGGAGCCAGACAATTACGGACTGAAACCTCTACAAACTGTGAGCTAAATAGACCTTTCCCCCTCTAACTGGTAGGTATTTTATCCCAGAAATGAGAGAAACGTGACTGACACCGTCGTGGTTTGGGGAAAGAGTTTTAAGAGGAGATGTTGTGATGTACGGGCTTTTCAAAGGAGGGTTTGTAGCTGTGAGAGGAACAGGAAGAAAGCTGTGGTGTGGAATATGGGAATTAGAAGAAAAGAAGTACACTTTCAAGAAGTGATCTGTGGGTTTGGGCCAAGATTTACTCTTCCTAGACCTCAGGTCAGAGATCGGTTTGGGATATTACATAGTGAATGCCTTAAAGCAACAATTTCTTCTTTAAAATAAGTGTTTGGGTAGCTTCTAGATGCACTGACGATGGTGTAAGAACACTCAGAGCTTTGAGGGTTTTTTTTCTCTTCTGAATGTGCTGGGGTGGAAATCTTGGCCAGAAGACAGCTCAGAAAAGCATAGCCACACACCCATAAGAACTGGGACCCTCCTGTGAAACAGCCTAGCTTGGCACACTTGGGTGTCAGCCTAGTGTTTCCACACTGAATGGGGAGGTGATGCCTACTCCGAGGTTTAGAGACTACCAAGGGGGAAGGCAGAAACAGACTCGCGCAAGAACCTACCTTGAGAACAAGCTGGTCCTCAAGGGATTTTTATAATTTCCTAAGAGCAGAGGCAAAGAAACGTAAGAACTTTAGATTCTAGGTAGAAAAAATATTGGGAACTTCAGTAATTTAAATCAGTGATCCCATGAATTAATTAAAATATCTATAAAAAGCACATGTTCATAGCAGCCTTATTCATAATAGCAAAAAGATGACTGCAGTTCAAGTATCAATCAGCTGATGAATGGATCAACAAAATATTATCCATGCAGTGGAATATTATGTGACTATACAAAGGAATGAAGTCCTGATCTATGCTACAGCATGAATTAACCTTGAAAATATTATGCTAAGTGCAAGAACCTAGATACAAAAATGTCATGTAGTTCCACTTATATAAAATGTCCAGAACAGGCAAAATTATACAGACAGAAAGTAAGCTAGTACTTGCCCAGGGGTTAGGTAAAGAAGAAAACCTCTGATGAGTATGGAGAGTTTTTGGAAAATATTTTAAAATTAGACAGTAATGGTAGTTGCACTGATTATCCACTTTTAGAAAATAAACTTTTGTAAAAAGATGCTCACCGGACATGTAACTTTCTGTAGTTAACACAAACAAATAAACTTCGGTAGTTCTGTAGCTGAGCCTTCCCCTGCATGAACACAGATAATGTCACCATGTTCCCATCTCTCCCCTGCACTCCAACTAGACAGCAGCTCATCCTGCTTCCCAGCTCGGTGCGTTTGTGGACAATGACATATCCACCAACGTCCTTATCCTGCTTTCTACCTCCCCAAAGCCTAGGCCCCTCTGAATGTTTCTAGGGTGGTTCCTGGGCACCATTCAGAGTGAGTGAGGAGTAGATGAGTGAGCGAATATCGCTTACCCTAGGAGCCGTTTTCCTCCTACAAGAAGCTTCCTCCATGTATGCGAACTTTCTGTAATGTTTCTGTCATGGCCACAGCTTATTCCCTTCAGCATTATGGGACTATGTACAGGCATGCTTTGCATGATGGCGTTTCTATCAGAGAAGAACTCTGTGGACAGTGGTGGGGCTACAAGATAATAATGAAGTTCAAAACTCCCTACCACCTTGTGACATCATGAAGTCAGAGTACAATGCATTTCTCATGTTTGTAGTATTGCTGGTGTAAACAAACCTACCACACTGCCAGTCATATAAAATTACAGCACATACAATTACATATAGTATGTAATATTTGCTTATGATAATAAATGACAGTATCATCAGCTATTTACTACAGTTTTTGTTGTTTTTTAGAATATATTACTTCAATTTATAAAAATGTTTACTATAGGACAATATGCCACATTACACCACCAGGAGCTTCATATATTCTGTGTGCACCATGTCCCTTGGTCTCATCAAGAGGCCACATCCTGTAGGTTGACCTTTACCATGCAGATTTGTATAGGACATTCTATGATGTTCCAGAAAGATGCAGCTGCCTAATGCCACAGTTCCCAGAATGTATTCTCGTTGTCATTTCCTATACTCTTAGGAAAGCTTGCACTATCTTGCCCCTTATGCCATCTGAAAGCCACTTGTACTTCCCTTGCTGGCCTAGAGTCTGGTGCATGATAGAGACTGAAATGAATGGATTCACACAGGTGTATAGGCCAGTCTCTGGGCACAGCAGTCCTGGCATAACTCATCTTGTGTACCGTCTGGGATATAGGGGAATCCTTGTTTCTGTCCCTTGTGGGGGTAAAAATGGTAGACATTTCTGTCCCCACAGGAGCAGAGCAAGTATCCAGTACACCCCCTGCTCTAGTGAAGCTCTCCTCTGTCTGCCTCATGGATCATATAAAACTCTCTCTGATAGATGTTCAAATTCTAGTTAACTCTGGAAATAGATCTTACATTCTGTTCTTTGAGCAGTGGCATTGAGCGTGACACCAGGTCACGTGGTACCATTCCTTTTCCTCACATCTGGTCTCCACCGCAGCCCCTCCACTGACAAAGGAGAGGAGGCAGCAGGGCGTACAGGAGCGGGATGAGGTGAGTCTGAGGTCGACGGAGCCTCCCAAAGCTGGTGGAGACTGGTCAGTAGAAGGGACCTCTGCTACAAGCAAATCTGGGTTCTGCGGACAACGTTTGGTGGACATTGTTTACACTTCTCATTTATCAGTTCCAACCTGAATTATAAAGCTAAACCAAAAGGTATGCAAATACTGTTATCCTGACTGAGAGAGCCTGAATTTGCATTTCTCTCATTATCAAGGCAATTTACTGAAAACTGAACCAGATATCCAATGTGAAAAGAACCACGTGGCAAAACCATTTGATCACATCACAGTTGGTTTGTATTTAAGGTTAGGATTTTATGCATTCAATCTTCTTCCATAGAGGCAAAATTTTTTCTTAAAAGTTATAAAGTAAAAAAAAAAAAAAAAAGTTATAAAGTAGCCTGAAAAATGGCTTATTTCTCATTACAGAAGAAACAGATGTTCATATATCATGTGTTTTAAAGTATTAAAAATACTTGAGAACTTATGCCTCAATTATAGTAGCCACTTATTAAGTAAAGCTTGAAAGAAACATAAAATGAAAGAGAAATCCCCCACATTCCCATCACCTAGAAGTAACTACTGTTAATTTTGTGGTCTTTATCCTTCAGTCTTTTTTCTTTGCATATTTCAAGTGTACTGCTGTTTTATAAGCCGCTGTTTTTACTTAACAAGGTGTCGTGAACATTTTCCAGATCACCAGCTATGTGCAAGGTACTCCGTTGCTCAGCTGCATCAGGTCTAGCTGTCTGTGCTAAATATTGACCCGCAGACAGGCATCCTAGCCTAGAGGAGGGGGAAGCACCATTCTGAACTGAGCCCCTCCTCATGGAACTGGCATTCCCCATGTTAACACTTTTCTATCCCATCCAGAAATGTTAAGCTAAAAGAGGAAAATCCGTAGCCCCAGCACAATCAGGCTGAGAACACAGGACCCAGCAGCAGGGTGTGTATGTGTATGTAGTCTCTCTTCTGTCCTGCCCTACCTGTTAGGTGACCTAGCTGTAAGCCCCAGAAGTCCCTTTAAGCCTCAGGCAATGGGAGGAGCTGATGGCAGCTGGGTTGGACCTCTGCCAACCCTGAGTAAAGAAAAAACTCAACTCACACTGTCTCTTATCTCTGAGGGCTGAGCCCTATACATAAATACGGTACTGGCTTCCTTCCTCATTATGTGTCAAGGATTACATACTCGCAGAGTTTTTGCTAACCTCTGAGATTGGGAGAGAACAGTCCTTCTCCAAGAGCACGAATTTTGCTTTGGTGGTCCTGCCCAGAGACTCAGAAACTGCAGCATGCTAAGCAGGATGCCGGGGTTGTTTATGTGATAATGTTATTGCTACACAGCTTAATGTACATACCATATGTACAGGATAAGAATAACTCCAAACTAAATCCTTCCAGGGTGATGCTCAGAAATTGCTTATGTTCATAGATAAAAATACCAAATGAAGCTGTACTGAGCAAATACTCAGCCTACTCTTGAGTATATTTCCTGAGGTTTGGTAACATGGTGTAGTAATTAGTTATGGTAATCAAAATATATTGCTTATTAACTATGGGCAAGTTTCTCAACTTCTTTATTACTCAAATCCTTGACTATATAACCAAGATAGAGTAATAAATATGAGTCTATCATTTTCAGAAAGGATTACATCATGCAGTGTGTGGGAGGGCTTAGGCCAGTGCAGGGTTCACCATAAATACTCCATGAATGTTAACTATTTGTATTGAGAGTGAGCTCCTTGTCTTGTATAATGGGAAATAATGGGTGTCTTATTGCAATCTTGGATTTGACTCCAGAGTCCACATCTCATAGATAAAAGCTATACTCAGTAAAACAGGGACTCATTCCATGCGTATGTTGCTTATCCCTCCATTCTTTAGGAAATGAGGTAAAAGGGGGAGAGATTTCTATCACAGTCTTCTTGCTTAAAAAAAGAAAAGAACTGGAGTGAATTGAGATCAGTCAGACGTTATTTGTACACTGACCCATTTTGCAGTTTGACAAGAAGGCATGTGATTCTGAGGCTTAAAGCTTAAGAACTACCTGTGGCCCTACTTTACCGGCCCCATCCCTGTTCCCCAGTAACTCAGAATCGTTTGACCCAAAGCTATGCCAGCTCAGAGACTAGTCTTCAGCAAGCAGTCCTGGCTGACTAGTACCTCCTCTTCCCCTTCACGTGTCTGCTGTGAGTCCTTCATAGATCTGATGGCTGGGCCCAGGCTGGATTCCATGTTAGTGTAACTTCGTGTCTTCATAATAGTGGAACCAAATAACGAGATTTCTGAAGAGCAGAGACAGAAATCCTTATAAACTCTGGAGTAGAACCACCATAGAAGCCTAAGCTCTGACCTATTCTCATCCTCCTCACTCTCCCTCTGAGCAATCCAAAGTCACAGAGTGCAAAGCACAAACAATTCTTTGTTAAAAACATCTACATCTACACCTATTCACTGCCTTGGGGCTGTGGGTGTGGCTCAGTGGTAGTGTCATCGGGTAGTTCCTTTAGAAATGGCTCATCAATCAAAAGTATTCTAGATCCTTCCTGCCTGAAACAAATAATTGGACAAGATAAGCCAAAAGGTTTATTTGAAAAGTCAGGAGTGAGTGAGTATGGGAGAAACTAGCTCTGCAGAGTGAATTTGGCAGAACAAGAGAAAAAGAAGATAAAAGCAAAAATAAAAGTACACATTGTGCCTGAGAAATCCAGCGTGGGCCACCAAAGGGGATCCAAGGTAATGAGCTTTCTGTGGCCTCATCATCTTACATGCCTCCCGGATTGTGGGAGACCGCTGAGAGACCTGCGGTCTGCATCCATCTTGTAAACTACCAGCCATCTTGAGAATTTAGTTTCAGTTTCCATATATGGTCGGTTTCCTGTAATTATATAATAGACTTCTATATATGGTCAACTTCCTGTAATGATGTAATATCGCCTAATGCTCTGACCACCCTCGCGTGATATCTGGACCTCCCTCTGTTGCCTGGTTACCTATTGACGTCAATCCCCATTCCTCCACTGTATATAAACCCGAGACTTCTGCTCAATAAACGAGGCTTGATCAGAATTTTGTCTTTCGTCCATTTCTCGTGTCTCTTGTCTCCCTTAATCCCACTCCCCCTCTCTTTAGGAGCCTTCGTTGACTACCGGCGGGCCGGGACACCGGATGTCCTGGGAGCTCCAGAAGTTCTGTAGATGGGGTCCTGGCCTCGCTCTTGTATTGTGTAGTTGACAGTTCCTGCTCGTTTCCCCAGCCAGCTTTGCCGTGCTCCACGCCTCCACCAGCAGTGTACGCACCGTGCATCCACGGGCCCCTGAGTTTGATCCCCGGCAGCACCTTCCCAAATATTGATCACTATCTTTATTAGAGCCCATGAAAATATACTTGCCAACTCTCGGGGTCAGGAATTATTTGGTGGGATTTTAGAATCCCTAGTAAAAAGCTAGTCTCTCATTCTCTTCCAAAGCTTACTTCCTGGCCTCACAAAGAAAGGGCTGCTTTCACAAATTCATGTGTCTTGTTCATAAAGAGATCCCTGAAAGGATGATCTCATTACAATGGAGACTCCAGGTAACACCTTTGTCTCAAGAATCTATTCTTGCTTTCCTTCCTCTCTCCTTCCTTTACGTCTAACTGAAATCTAGCTTGATGTTATTTGAGTTTGTGAAATTAAATCTTGCCACGTTTGGTCGCATTTTCCCTTGGTCCTTGTATATCCATCCATCAACTCTATGCTCAGTATTTTTTTTTTTTTTTTTGCGGTACTGGGGATCGAACTCAGGACCCTGCGCTTGCTAGGCAAGCGCTTATTCCACTGAGCTATATCCCCAGCCCCTATGCTCAGTATTTCATATTGTAATTGTTCACTTCTGACCGCCCTACAGACACTGTGTATGTTACAGCTTAAACAGTATGAAGAGCGCTGGAGCTTTCATATTAAATTAGGAGATGATCTGTAACTTAGAGGACTTCCCAATGCAACTGTGATTACCTATGCCTCATCACCAATGAGACAAAATATCTTGTTTAATGTTTATTATGCAGTAATAATTGTATCTGGTGAAAATATTTCACTTAAGATCTGACAAAAAATATTAATAGTGAAACCACACTCAATAGTTATATAATTATACCTAGCCATATCCTACATCTGCTTCATTTCCATATTTTGCAGAGTATACATGAGATAATTTTTATGATTTTTTCCAACATCTATAAATGATAAGCAAATTATCAGAATGTCTGTATTTTTAATTGTAGTTCCTTAGCTAATGGCTTTCATCGGTCTATTTGACTTACTAAAACTTTTTTCATTAAGCCAAATGCCCAACTATGCTTGAACTGTATTCATACTTTAAATCCTAGGGCTAATTGAGAATATAAAATTTTTATCATTATTTTAATATGACAAGCCCTATTGAGAGCTGTAGAATCAGTTAAGAAATTTTTAATTATGAATGGTCATAATTTAATTATACATGATCAGCCAAGCACCCATAAGGCATAAATACATTTGAATTTGTATGAATTTTAAAAGGAACTACTTTCCCCACACTGTCCCTTCTCTTGCCTACATTCAGGACACAGGTCTTGGTGAATGTAACACAATGTCAGGGCCCACTTGCTCCTTAGTGGACATAACCAGAACAACCATGCCTCGTATCCTTAGAAACAGGATATAAAATGACTTAATACAACGTTACTGATACTTAGCATGCTCTCACTATACCCAGAAATGAGCAGTCTGGCTGAATCATAAGAAGTCTCAAAAAATGGAATAGTGGCAAAGTAGAATAAGTTTGGGGATACTGAAAGAGTAAAACTGAATTAAATGTACTGGAAATTGAGTGTAGGCACATCTTGTTATAGCTTCTGTTAGTTTCGTGAGCCTTCCGGGGGTTTTTTGGCTTGGTTTGTTTTGTTTTGTTTTGTTTTGTTTTGTTTTGGTTTGTTTTGGTTTGGTTTGGTTTGATTGGTTTGATTTTGAGACAGGGTCTCTCTAACTTACCCAGGCTGCTCTTGAATTTGACATCCTACTCCCTCAGCCTCCTAAGTGCTAGAATTACAGGTATATGCCTCACAATTAGCTGAGATTTCTGATTTTGACTACATTCCATAAGAGAACTTTTATGGAGATATAAATTGATAAAATCTTTTAACAATATGATTCAGAAGTAACTATCAGAAATTTGAATGTGCAAATATTTGGCCTTACAATTTCATTCTAGAAATCTATCCTAAAGAAATATTCACATAATACTCATGAAAATTACAAAAATTACAACGTCTCCAATAGCAGAAAAATTGGAAACTATACAAAACATAATTAATAGTGGCTTGTTAAAATATTGTTATGGAATAACACTGTATTCTATTATGGAATACAGTGTAGCTATTCATTAACAATAGTGAGAGAATTCTACATGAACTAGTAAGAAATTAGATTTTTTTAAAACCCAAGTACCAAGTTTCAGAATAGTAGAAATCCCATGAATGGAAGAAAAAAATGTGTGTGTGTGTGTGTGTGTGTGTGTGTGTGTGTGTGTGCAAATCCATAGAGTGGTAGCTAGGAAGACATATTCCTAAGACTTCTGAGGAAGAGAATAGATTTGAAAGGTGGAAGCACAGAAGAGAGGGTGGAAATTTGAGGAAGGAGACCCCTGAAAGACTTTTACTTTCTATTCTTTATATCTGTGATATATTTACTTTTTAAAAATACAATAAGCATGCATTACTTTTTAAAGTTAAAAGTAATTTTGAATAATTTTAAGGAACAAAATATTTTAAAATAATCATTCATAACTGATTGACTCTAAGAAAACTATATTCATTTTTGTTTATGTCTTTTAGCCTCTTAATATCAATCTACATACAAGAAAACATACAAAATTCTAAAATTATATAAGGGTGTCACTGTATGGTTTATGAGTTAATGTAAACTATATACCCAGAAGTATATGAGTTATTGTTTTGTTGCAAACAACTATGATCTTGTATTTATGCATATAAATCAACTCTTTTATAGGTACTATAAATACATTAGTTGGTTTGGACTTTTGATAATAAATAATGCAGAAAAATTAGGTTTATATGTTATACCTTTAAGAAATTTTTAAAATAACAATTATCAAATTAAACAATGATTTAAACATTGCCAGTTTTTAGACAGATAGTTCTGATCTTATTGTCACAAAAAGTGTATAGCTTTTACTCCCTCCTCTTTAACATGGGGAACTAATTTTTTTGACTATTTTAGCAAAAGTAGAACAATATATTTCTTTCTTAAAAACTCCAGTTTTTTTTTATTTTAAAGAGAAAAAAACAAAAAAATAACAAAAACAAAGACCAAAACAACACAAAAATTTATAAAAATGATACAGAATTTCAAAACAAGGTGTTTCTTATATAAATTATAAATGTGGACATGTCCCTCTTGTTAACTTATTAACTACAATTGACTGTTAGGTCCCTTAATGCCACTAAATTTATTTGATCTCAGGAATGTTTAAAAATAATAACATTAGTACGTAACTCCTACTTGAGTATTTATCAAGTGCCAGACACTGTGCTAAGTACTTTACATTCATATCACATTTAAACCTCACAAAATTCCAGTATTACTACTGTTGCCCCATTACAGATAAAGAAGCTAAGGCCCCACTGTGCTCAGCCCATCGCAAGTCTAACATCACAACTGCAGCCCTTGCTGTCCTCCAGCTCTAGCCTTCTGTGAGTGTGCTAAGTGATTAAGACACCATCCCTTTATCTGTCCTCCATGTTAAAAGTATTTATTTTTGTGTTCTTGTTAAAAGTATTCTTCCAGTGTGTTCCAATGTGTTGTGTTTTGGGGTTTTAGTGTACAGAACATATGTTAAAAGTATTTGTAAAAGTTCAAATGTTTTTCTTCAAATTAGTTGTTCAGATTACCAGATATAAGCTTGCAAAATTGGTCCAAAAATGAAAAAGAAGAAAAAAAATTAAGCATTAACTGTTTTTTCAACTGTTCCCAGGCCAGTAGAAATCCGCAGTACAATTGTCCCGGCTATCCTGTGTACAGCTAGCTTTCTTTCTTTTTCTTTTCTTTTCTTTCTTTCTTTCTTTCTTTCTTTCTTTCTCTCTCTCTCTCTCTCTCTCTCTCTACCTTTCTCTTCCTTCCTTTCTTTTCTTTTTCTTTCTTTCTTTCTCTTTTCTTTTCTTTTCTTTTCTTTTTTTTTTCTTTTCTTTTCTTTCTTTCCTCCTTTCCCTCATCCCAGTTGTTCCTTCCCTTTGAGAAGTTTCTTTCCTTTCAACAATGTGCAATATATGGGCTGGGGATATAGCTCAGTGGAATAAGCGCTTGCCTAGCAAGCGCAGGGTCCTGAGTTCGATCCCCAGTACCGAAAAAAAAAAAAAAAAAAAAAAAAAAAAAAAACAATGTGCAATATAACAGGCACTGTTGAATTCCTGTTTCATCTTGTTTAGTGAAATTCTGTATCATTTCTAATGTTTTTTAAAATGTTTTATTGTCTTTAAAAAAGAAATAAACATACTCATACAAAGTTCATCTCTTTTTGTTAAAAATATTCTTCAGTATGTTGTGTTTTTGTATGCAGAACATATTCATGTTCTTACAACATTTGTTTTTATTTTTGTGATTTCTTTGCTTTCTAAGCTCGTAAAGATGTCGGCTCCACAGATTTGAGAAATTTTCAAATTTATTTCTTCTCTATGTGTTTGCATGAATATGTATGTGAATCTAGGTATGCATTTGTATGTGTGTATAGCATACAGGTATATGCCTCCTCTGTAACCCATGTGGACATTATCTTAGCAAAACCATAGGGCATCTGAGGCAACTTTCTTGACCTAGACAGTGTGGCTGGGTTGAGAATTACTCTGTCAGGGTCCAGATGAAATAAGAAGCCACCAGGATTTAAATCTTCAACTTACCTTTGCTCCAAGTTACATGATTAAGCAGAGATTATTTAACCCAAACCCCAATGAGTCACGCCAAACCCTTGAATCATTCTGATGAACCTGACAAAGTTCCGGCTGAATTACTGCCTTGGAGAATTCTTTGCATGACTGGTTGAACGCTGGATGTCTGCAAGCCTTATGATTTATAGCCTTTCATCATCTAGGCCCATGTCTGACCCAATGGGCACTCCCATTTTGTTTCCACAGAGCAGAAATATTTTTGGTATTCAATTGGTAGGCCCTAATTGGTTCTAAACTTTAGATCAGTAAAAGAGAATGTCTAGTATATTCTCCTTTGTTGTGGGGAAATACACACCTTGCACATAGAGAAAACAGAGATAGATAGTGATTAAAATACAGAAATATATATATATATAGGTATAGATATGACATGGAATATTTATGTGTGGAGGGGCAGGGTGGCTGAGACTTTTTACTACACATCCTTTTATAATTTTTGAATTTTGTTTCATATGCCTCTATGACCTGGTTGCAAATAATTTTTATATTAAAATTACATTTGACGCATAAGCTTAAATATTGCATGGTTTCTCTTATATGAGCAACAATATATATATAATATATACATATATAATATATATTCATATATAATATATATATACAAAAAAGAGCAAACTAGGAAATAGAGGGAAGTTCAAATCCCCAAATTATTGACTCTTTCACTGAAAAGAAAATTTGGTGCTATTAAGTTTGTTTCTTCTTTGTAAGAGACTTTTTTACCTACATCTTGTACTCCGAGTAACTTCTTTTAGGACTGTAATGAATAGTATATTAGTTCTTGCTATTCTCCTATTGCTTTGTTATGAATTTTATTTTTTTCATTGAAAAATTAAGGTTAAGTTCAGGAATTTCAGTGGTGATATTTTATGAAAGTTATGTAGGGTTGACCATCTAAGGAGCTACTGGTTCTATGATGTTTTGGTAACATTTGCTTTTTATAAATTTAAGTTTCTGTCATATGCAATCCACTTGCATCAGACTCCCATAGGAATTCAGTGCTATGTTTGGTTGCAGGGAACTGCATTTGCCTGGTTGCTCTGACCTCTGGTTCCCAGCTAGGTGGAGCCAATGAAGGCATGGACACTAGTGAGAAGGAAAAAACAAAAAGCCAGGGTACTTTTTTCTCCGTTCGCTGTGTGATTCCTAGCACCAAATGTGTCCCGCGGTGGTCTCAGCTCCCACACCGGGACGTCTCTACTGTGCTTCTAGTTCCCTCTGCAAGAACCTGAGTTCTGACAAGGCCACTTCCTTTCACGCTCCTTCCAACCTGAGTGAGGAGCAGGTTCTCACTGTTAGCAATCATCCCTGGATTCCACGTTCAGCTTTGCCCCTATTGCATTTCATAGGTAATGAGTCTCCACATCAAATTTCCTGTCAGGAAAATCCTGACTGGCTTCTGTTTTTCTGGCCTGAGAGCCTGACTGATATCCTACTGCACATTTGCTGTTTCTTGATTTGAATACCTTTCACTGTGTACCCAAAAAAAAAAAAAAAGCCCCCCTCAGGACTCTCTCACGTACTATCAAACTTAAATTCAGATCGCACATCCCTAACACACTAGCTTTGAGTTAGTTTCTTGGATTCCACCCTTATATTTCATAACTGCTATTTTTTATCATTGCCCAGTGCTGTATATGACTTTTAAAAGGACATTATTTAAAAGAACTGCAGTATGTCAGCTTTTGCATCTTTTCAGAACCAGAACACTTAGAGCATTAAGTATGGAAATCCTTCTGGTCAGACTCTGCAGGTTACTGGCCCAGAGCCTTGCACAGATGAGCTACTGGAAAAGGTTCATATTCAGAAGCCCTATGTCCACAGCACAGGGGCAATGTGTGGTATTCAAGTACAAACTCCACTGGCTTTGTTTGGAGCTGTTCTAGTGTGAGACACCAAAATCCCATTTCACTTGTTCCTCAAGAAAAGACAGTTATTCTCAACCAAGCTAGTGGCCTGTATTTAAGGATCATGGGCCTACCTCCTGCCACCACAGGGTGCTCACTAAAGTTTATCCTAAGCCTAACCACTGCAGATTATAGGTCATGTGGGCTTGCTAACAGATTGTTTTATTCATCTGAAATTATTGGGCTTTCTCAGTTCTTATGTACCCAAATCATGCTGGCCCGGTTTGAGTGTATCATTCCTCGTAATTACAGGCTGTCTCATTCGCAGCTTCTGAGTTATGCATGGCCCTTACTTCACTGCCCTTTAGTCCTCCGTCAGAGCTCAGCCCTTCTTACCACTCCTGCACCTGGGACTCGCTTCTTTCCTCTGCTGTAGGTAGGAACAAACTCCTTTCTGGGCATTGACCTAATCCTTCTAAACCGCTCATCACAGTAAGATGGCGCTAACCGAACCTCACACCCCATCGCACTTCCGCTGTAGAATCTGTGCCTGTGTTCACCCTCACCTTTGACCTTTGGGCCAATCTCGCCCATCCTTTCACTAATCCTAACAATATCCCCCATATGACGCCCCCCGCCACTCCCAAAGCCCTGTCCCTCCAAAACATGCTCTTAATCTTGATTGTTAGGGATCAGGTGACACCGTCGCTGGCACAGGGACAAACACCCCAGCTGTTAAACATCCTGCGTCTTCCTACACTGGCTCTCTCAAAGTATAGTGTTTATCCTTCATAGTCCTTTAATTGCCCTCCACCATCTTCATTTCCCCTGCAAACCTCCCATCCATCACTTGCTAACCCTGGTCTGTCACAGTTGTAGAGGCAGGTTTACTGGGATAATGCACTTAAATTTCAGATGTCCTAGCTTGCACGGTTTCCTTCCATAATCCCATGTTTAATTTAGTATTTATAATTATGAATCCTTCTTTGTAAAGAAGACTCCGTAAGTAATAGTCATCAGAGACTCAAAGCCAAGACCCGCTCTGGCTTAGGTGCTAGCTCCTTGATTGTTTTGGAATTAAGAAAATGTCCCTACTCCTAGTTCCATACTGCATCTAGGAAACATGTGTTCTTGGAACTTCAAATTGAACTTTGAGTGCCCTCAGCCTTACAAACATCGCTTAACCTAGTGTTTAGCTTTAATTATAAGACCAGCGCTTTGTTTCAGCTACTTTATAGGTTAAATAGATTTTTGCTGATTGGCTTTGGAAACCAACCACTTAACAAGTAACTTGTAAACAAACTTCTGGAATGTAAGCCATTTCTAAATTGTAGGCTTCAGGGGTTTCCATTAATGAAAACCCGTAAACCACCATGTACACATAGTTTCATACTCTAGGAAACCAGGTACAGAGAGTGACGTTTTGTCACATGAAAAAAGTTCCCGGCTACATGTAATCAAAGAAAACAGTAATATCCAACAAGTCACGACTTTCAGCGAGACAATTTTAGTTTTAAATATTCTGCTGTATCATCTCCATCTGTAATCCTCTAGCTCGTTATCACAGACCCAGAGTAGCACAGTGTGTGGCACATGGTGAGCATGCAGCATAGTGAACTGCTGTCTGCTAGACTATGTGTCCTCTTTTTGGTTCTAAAGCTATGATTACAGACCATATTTATGATGGGAATATAGAAGCAATTAAAGAAACTTTTTATGATTTGTAAATATATATTGGCAATTATGTAGATTTATGTAATTTTCCAAATCTCTCCTGCAAAGTAAAGCGCCTTGGTTTTCAATGGAAGATATATATATATGTGTGTGTGTGTGTGTGTGTGTGTGTGTATATTTTTTTTTTTTTGCGGTACTAGGGATTGAGCTCAGAACCTTGTGCTTGCCACGCAGGCGCTTATGCCACTGAGCTAAATCCCCAGCCCCTCAATGGAAGATATAATGTGATCATGAATGCTTTTATTTACAATTCTTTACCAATATTCTCTGCCAGAATATTATGTGTTTATTTTCTTATTCACGCGGAGGTTTTACATGGTTTTACATCCATTTTGGCATGTAAATAGTTTTATTTTTATATTACCAGTACAGTTACAGCAAATTCTAGCCTCCCACATAGCTCTCCTAATTCTGCAAATATGTTACACACACTTCAATTTTCATTCTAAGAACTCATTAACTTTTAATGGAACCATGGACCATGGACTCCCTCTAGCAAGTAGATTAACAAGGTGAATTTGATGAAGAGAAATCTTTTATGCAAATTATCCTGATCCTTCTGAAAAACCAAAAGGATTAATTATAGTAACAGAATGATAACAAAGAAAATCTGATTTCTGGGTTCCTGGACTCAACAGTGTTCCCAGCTGCAGGCAGCCCCTTCAGTGGCCTCTTTTCCCTCTTCTTCTGTCTCTTCATTCATTAGGATAGGAGTAAACAGTCAATTGCTGTGGTTTAGAAAACAGATTTGGAAAAAGGTGATTTTTCTATATTGAAAAATAATTCTTGATTCTGGGGAAATTTATGGCATTGGTCCTAGTTTGGGGATCCATTTCTCCATCAGAACAGCAGCCCTTAGAACGAAGATATGTTATTCTCATGATGCCACTGGTCATTGTGTCTCTGCCTCCCTTCCCACCCACCCAAGAATGCGCCAGAAGAAATACTCTTTCCTGTCCCCCTTCACCCACAAGCATGTTTCATTTCAAGTTATATAAGAGCACATCAGGACATAAATCTTGATTCTGAACTGCAGCAAACACCTGCATTCATGTCCATCTGACTTTTAAGAGAACCCCTTACACCTGTACTACTTTTCCTTCACCAGAAGGACAATACAGTCAACCCCCTTCTCCACAGAGCATGACTCATACCTGTTATAGATCATATATTTGTGAGCATATGACTGAGTTCAACACAACCTAGAAAAGTTGCTGAAAATCTAGAGAAGTTTTCAGAATATCTGAAAGCCACATTTCACTTAGTTCTTTGAAAAAGAAAATTCCAGGAATTTCGAAGGAGCAGATCTTTCCAACAGCTGGCAGTTCCGTTGCAAACCACCTTCTGTCCTCTCCACTCACTCTTTCTAACCACCAGCAGAGGATCACAAGAAGGCTGTTTGAAATGGTAACTTTTCAGAGAATGCCAGGTTCCCTTACTTCAAAGAACAACCTGCAGAGTGGTGGCTACTACTTCTTAGAGAATTTTTCCCTATCAGAAATCTAAGGAGGCATTTTCAGCTTCGCTACCCAAGCAAAGAGGGAAGAGTTTTTCCTGCATGGTTCCCTAAACTAGCTCAAATGAGATTTCTTATCTAAAGCACTTGAGGCAAGGTTACACACATCCCAGATTTACCCCTTTGTTTTATGGCTGTAGAGGAAAACAAGGGGGAACTTTAGGCAACAGAGGTGAATTTGGTGCTTTTAAAAACTAGAACATACAAGGTGAAACAACTCGTTTCCTGTTTCTCCCTGGAGCTGGGGGGCGGCCTCTTTATGACCCTGCTGGCCAGGTACAATTAGAGAAGGGAGCAGTTCCATGTAGTTTCATTGAGATGGCCTTGAAATTCTGCTCATTTACTTTCAACAATTTGGAGCTTTTAATTACCAGCCCCTGCTCAAAGAAAAGAAACCTCAACAAGTGGCTGGGAACCACAGCTCTAAATGCTAAATCCCTTTCTGCCTCAGGCATGTGAGGGCACTTGATGAATTTTGACCTTGTTCGTAAACCTGTTTTCAAGCACTCAAAGCAGATTTGTGTTCTACTGAATGTTTGACTATATTAACAAAATACATTTTTAATCAAACTTTCACCTAGAATCAGAAACCCCATCCTTCAGTTCCAGGGAAAGATGATGTCGTATCTTGTATTTAGATGTTCCCCCAGAGACCCCACCTACATCCCTGGGGACAGAACAGGTGACCTGTGATCCTGCCACAATTACAGTCTGTGTCTAGGCCCTCTGTATGCCTGGCTCAGCCAGGAGACACTGGTTCAGAAGGCCCATGAACTACAAACACCAGGATTCACGTTTGGGCCCTCCTTGTGTGTGCCCTGAACCACCTGAGGTATTAGATTAGGTGGCCCATGAACTGCTGAGCTGCAATGTTCCCTATGAGCTTTGCGAGCCCCTTGACCTCCCGGAGGTCACAGAAACAGGTGGTCTGTGGTCACCACAAGTGCAGCCTATGGCTGGCTCCTGTATGCACCCTGAGCTGCCTGGAGACACTGAATGAGGCAGTCCACCAAGTGCTGACCCTGTAGTTTGTTTCTGGGCTCTGTGCCCTGCACTGTCTGGGGACACAGGACCAAGCAGTCTGTGATCACATCACCAGCCCACTTCTCAGTCATGCACATGCCCTGAGCTTCCTGGGGACAGTTGATCAGGTGGTCTACAACCTGCATACATCGTGGTTTGCATCTGGGACCCAGGAGAACGAGGTACACTCTGCCAACCACTGGAAGACCCCAGAGTGAGCATCCCATCTCAGTGGCCACTGAGGGGCAAATCTGACCACCAGGGAAACTAGGGATGCTTGCAACTTTTGCTGAGCTGCCAGGGAAGAGGGGAACTGGGCGCTGTGCCTCCCACAGCAAAAATGACAAGACAAGGACTAAAATGCAATCTCAGAACTCCACTCCACCCAGAACAAGTCCAGGGGACATCAACATAGGAGAACTTGGTAAACACACACCTGAAATTGCTGAAATGATTGCAATGGAAGTAAAGAAACACCTCCATCAGGCCATAGAAGACATCAGATCAGAAATAATCTCTCAGGTAAAAAAATGAAATAACAACAATAATGAAAGAATTGCTCAGCACATCTAAGGAAGACATATATAAAAAAATAGATGAGCATAGGAAACTGATAGAAATGTTAAATGAAATATAGGATTGAACTAGAATGCATGAAACAGATTCAAGGAGATATCTGGGAAATCAAAACTTCCACCGAAAGCTGGCAAAACCGCTTGAATGAAGCTGAAGATAGGATTTCAGATCTCAAAGACAGCATGGCAGCTAATGATCATGAAAGGAAGGATCTCTTAAAATTAACAAGGAACAGGAAAAATCAATTCAACAGCTGCAAGATGGGGCAAAGAGAAATAATGTAAGACTAACAGCAGTCAATAAAATAGCAGAGGCAACACAAATGACATAAAAAGAATATTTGCAGAAAGCAGAAATTTTCTCAAGCATGGAAAAAGATTCTGATGTACAGGAAAGTGATGCATATAGAACTACAATCAGCCATAACCAAAATAAAATTACACCCAGGCATATAATAATCAAGATCCCAGACATACAGCAAAAGGACAGACTATTAAAAGCTGCTAGTGAAAAGAAACAGTTCACCTATAAAAGAAAGCCCATCAGAATCATAGCAGATTTCTCAACACAAACCATCCAATTGAGAAGAGCTGGGAGTGAAGCATTACAGGTCCTGAGACAAAACAGCTTCCAACCAAGATTGATGTACCCTGCAAAACTATCCTTCAAACTTAACAGAGAAATAAAATATTTCCATGACAAGGAATAACTGAAGAACTTCATGAGAGCCAAACCAACCTTACAAAGTGTACCAAAAGATATTGTAGGCAGAGGAAAAAATGTCCACAATTTCAAGAACAACAATAGAAAGGAACCCTCAAGCAGAGCAAGCAATTAAACGGAGAGAAAAAGTACGAAACCACAGCAAGTAAATAACATGTCAAAGATAAGCCAACACGTATCAGTTATAACCATTAATGTAAACGGCCTCAATACACCAGTCAAAAGAAACAGATTGGCAGAGCGGATTAAGAAACAAAATCCAGCACTATGCTATATACAGGAACAGCCATGACCACAAACACACCCTGCCACCTAATCTTTGACAAAGGGGCCAAATGAGTTCACTGGAAGAAAAATAGTGTCTTCAATAAATGGTGCTGGAAAAACTGGCTTGTCACTTGCCAAAGACTGAAAATAGACCCAAGTCTATCAACATACACCAAACTCAAGTCAAAATGGGTCACAGATCTTAATATTAAAAGAGAAACACTAATCTATTGGAAGAGAAAATATGTAAAAATCTTGAAGACACAGGGATAGAGAGTTCATGAATAAAAACCAAACTGCCTGGGAAATACTTTAAAGATCTCATCTTACTGAAAAGTTTTTGCACATCTAAAGAAATCATCAGCAGAGTAAAAAGAAAACCCACAAATTAGGAAAAAATTTTAGTTGACTATCCCTCAGACAAAGGACTTCTATCTAGAACATATAAAAAATTAGAAAACATCAGTCCTCCCAAATTCAAAGACCCAGTCCAGAAATGGGCATCTGAGATGAATACACACTTCTCTGGCAAAGAAATACAAATGGCAAATAAATACATGAGAAAATGTTCAACATCATTAGTCATTCAAGAAATGCAAATTAAAACAACAGTGAGATTTCATCTCATGCCACTAAGAATGGCTAGCATTAAGAAATAAACCAATAACAAATGCTGGTTAGCCTATGGAGAAATAGGAACTCTTCTCTGCAGGTAGGAATGCAGACTGGTGAAACCACTGTGGAAATCAGTTTGGAGATTCCTCAGCAAACGAGGTCTAGAGGTCCCATTCAACCCAGCTATTCCCCTTCTGGGTATTTTCCCAGAAGAACTGAAAACATCATATGACAGCAATATATGTGCATCCATGTTTATAGCAGCACAATTTGTAATAGCTAAATGGTGGAAGCAACCCAAATGTCCATCCACTGAGGGCTGGATAAAAAGTTGTGGTGTTTTTATATAATGGAATATTACTCAGCTATATAGAAAGATAAGCTTTTATAGGTAAATGGTCACAACTGGAGACCATACTCATAAGTGAAATAAATTAGACCTGCAAGTGTAAACAATATATTGTCTCACTAGTGTAAGAACTTGAAAGAGTGAATAAAATTAGGAGGTGTGATAGACATTGTGAAACAAAGGGAAATGCTCAAAAGTAAAGACCAACTAGGATGAGGGAAAAGAGAAAAGAGGGGGGAAATTATGTTTATATGTATATACAGAATAGCTAACATAGTTGTACTACTGACTTCCATCACTTTATTGAAAGGAACAGTTAATGATTGTTTGATCAATCTTATGTGTCTATATTTGTTTTCCTGAGTAACCACTTTGAAGAAATCAATATGTAATACAACAGCCATTGTTAATTTCCTATCACCTTGTCTGAATTTCAGTATTACTTATGTTGTTCTTGTGTTATTTTGTAAATCTATGTGTGTTTGTTTAAAAAAAAATAGCTGTTCCCCCAAAGCCTTATGTGGTGATAGGTGGGCTTTTTTGAGATTAAGGATGTGTGATTACTAAATTAGTCCATTGACTGGTTTGGGATAGTTCTGAGCGTGGATAATGGGAAGGCCTGCCCTGGATGTGTGACTGTTGCCTTCTCTAAGGGCATGTAGCCTGGATGGAACAGAAAGATGGCTGCTATGGTCACTTTCTGCTTGCTGCTTTCGCTGCTGTCTGCCTGCTGTGAACTTTTTTTTCTCCACTGCGATGCCCTTATGCAATGCTACCCTGCCTTGGAGCCTCGCAATTTTGAACTGAAACCTCCACAAACTGTGAGCTAAATAAACCTTTCTTCCTTTAACTTTGAATGTCTGGTATCTTGGTTCAGCAATGAGAAAAGTAACCCAGACAAATGACAAAATACTCTGTATATTAAATTGGGAGACCAGAATTGTCAGTAGCCTCAGAATGCCTCTGCCCAATACTTCTTAGTCTTTCTTCAGATAACTGATCACAAATCTGTTTCTTCTCCAAAGCCGATCTAGGACATACACAGTAAGGACAGTCCCCTCTCCCTCCTCGAGAGCTCACTATTGTCACTGTGTTTCCTAAAGAAGGAGGCACTCAGCTTGTTCTTAAGGTGAGGATGCTTTGCATCATTAGTCATCTAGTCATCAGGGAAATACGAGTCAAAAACACAGTGCAGTCCCCTTCACACTTCCCAGGATGACAATAATAAAGATGGAAGTGTTGATGGGACTGCGGAGAAATTGGAATTCTTATACATAATGGTGGGAATGTTAAATGGCGCAGTTACTGTAGAAAACAATCTGCCAGTTTGTAAACAGCTAAACATACAGTTATTGTACAACCTAGTATATACATAAGAGAAGGAAAACACACCCACATTAAAGTTTATACAAAACTGATAAATACAACATGGTATATCCATGCAATGGGAAATTATTCTACCATTAAAAAATAATGAGGTACTGAAATACATTACAACATAGGTAAGCCTTGAAAGCATGCTGAGTGAAAAAAGCTAGTCACTAACGACCACATATTATATGATTCCCTTTACATGAGGTGTCCAGAACAGGCAAAGCCATAGAGATGAAAGTAGATGAGTAGTTGCCAAGGGCTGGGGATGGAGGAAAGGGGGATGACTGACAATTGGTACTATTTTGGGGGGGTGATGAAAATGTTCTGGAGTTAGCAGGGATGGTTGCACAGCTCTGGGTATCCTAACCTCATGTAATTACATACTCCCATGTGCAAATTTTATAGTATATAAATAATCTCTCAATAAAGCTATCACCAAATAAAAAATGAAAGAGAGAAAAAGGAGAGAAGAGAGGAAGGGGGGGTGGAAGGAAAGAAAAAGTAGAGTGCAGACTAGTTGGAGTAAACTTTGAACTATTTACTCTTACACTTCTTCAACGCATCTTTCCCCAACAAACACCCCCCAGGAGTTAGGGTACCAGAAGGCCCTCTTCCTCTGGTTGGTCATATTTGTTTCTAGGACACAAAGACTTTACTACTGGACATGACCTCCAGCCTCCTTGTGATTCATGAGGCAAACACATGCACACCTGCTTGACATGCCTCCTTACCTACCACAGATGGGGACTACCTGTGAAGAATGTGTCCCTCAGAGCCCTGCCCTGAGCCCCTGTTACATAAGAACTGCTTATTGGACAACAGTGACAGGGCCCCACCAGAGTTTGCTGATTACTTCCGGGTCATCAGCACTCACCACTGCTGTAGAATTCAGAAGAGTCTAGCCTGCCTCCAGTCCTGTCCAAACCTGAAGAGCTGCTGCCGTCCAAAGCAGAGCAAAAGGGCTAACTGCTTTTCTTCCTGACCTCATTTGTGCTTGGTTTTCCTGTTACACTTTCATACTGGTGTCACTTTACTCATCGCGGTTACACGGCCCCTTCTTCTGCAACTGTGCTAGGAGAAGCCAGCTGAGCAGTATGCATCCACATTTCCACTTTTCTCCTCACCCCACATATTCTCAGGGTGGCTCCTGCTTGTACTTTGAGAAAATTGCTTCCTAAGCCAAGTGCTTCATGCATGTAACTCCACTTAATCTTCACAATACCCCTGTAAAGGATGTGCTATTATCCTCATCTTGAAAGATGAGGAAACAAATTCAAAGAGGGTAAGCAATTTAAAGCATGTGGATCTGAAACCAGAATTCAAACACAGAACTGACCAACTTCTACTTCCTTAAATAATAATTCCTTCCTTCATTGAGCAACTATCATGGCAGGTGGTGCTCTGGATGTCTTAGCAAGAGTGCTTTGTTGATCCTCACAACACACCATGAAATAAATATTTGCATCCCACATAACGCATGGGGAAACTGAAGTTCACAATGATTACATAGCTACTGAGATTCAGGGAGCTTGGAAAGATGTTTTCTTTTACTAATAAAGTTAAAAAATACAAATGGTACATCTTTTCCTGAATTTGGGTATGATGGTTGAAGTTAAAACAACTGTCTTATGATTATGGAAGAAAAGGAAAATACTCACTGATATATTTCTCCCACACATCAACCTGTTTTTTTAACAAACTACCCTCTAATACTTTGTTTTATAAGAAAACTGAACTACTACTTATTTAATCCACTGTAGATAGGTTTTCTGTTACTTGTAGTTGAATACATTCCAACACAGAGAGAAGCCATTAGTGCCTGTTCATAAATAAAGAAACTGGGCACAGAGAAATTAATTTATCCAAAGCCACACAAACATTAGTGGCTGTGACATACTGATAATTGTCCCTCCTTCCTATTCACCTCTTAATAATTGGCCTTTCCAAGTTATAGATAGGCACATGGCTACCCAGCAGAAGGTCACATTTTGCAGGCTTCTTTGGAGGTTGTTGGGCCATCTGCCTATATTTTTGTTCACAAAATGAGAAGGAGGAGATGTGATTCATTTCCAGGTCATTCCCAGTTCCTCTTTCCTTCTTCCCACTGGTGACACTTGTAAACCGTGTTCAGTGACTTGGACCAGGGTAGCACCTCAGGGGATGGCAGACCAGCCATCAGGACCCCCTAGGTTCCTGAGTAGTCCCAACGTACTTTCTGTCCTACCTTTAGGTTCCCCATCAACTTTTATGGGTGGAAGAAATGAACTTTATCTCATTTAAACTGCTGTGTTTTAGTATCTCTTAAAGTTCTACTCTTAAGATGTACCATGACAAGGGGGCTGGGGATATAGCTCAGTGGAATAAGCGCTTGCCTAGCAAGCGTAGGGTCCTGAGTTCAATCTCCAGTACCGCCAAAAATAAAAAATAAAAAATAAAAAAAAGATGTACCATGACCAACCACTTTCTAAACAGGCCTATCTACCTCTAAATTTGAGTAATTTTCACTGCTACTCCAAATACTAAAGATTAGAGATTATCAACTCTAGAAGCTACATTAAATGGATTAAATCAGTGAAGTCTAGGTAGGAACTGGCGAGATGAAGGATGTATATGTGGTTATTGTGCGCTTACCACACTATTTCCTCCCATTCTACTAATCTGATCTATATTTCTCAGCTTTCCTTATAACTAGGTGGGCTATCAGCCTGACTTCTCACTAATAGAATATGTATAACAGAAATGAGCGCTGCATCTAGGCCTGCTTCATGAAACATTTACCACTCTATCATTCACTCTGCTTGCCCCCAAATGAAACAGAAAAGACACCCAGGAAGGTCTTAGGAGCCATTACATGAATAGAGTAGAGCTACAGAATAGAGGTCAGGGTCACCACTTGGAAAAGAGACACCTAAATACATGAGCATGTGGATTGTGACATGGGTAAGAAACAAAGTTTTCTTGTGTTGACTGATTACCTGATTAAGTCTTTTGTCATGATAGCAAAGGAATCCCTGTAGGAACATGGACCAGTTATTACCAGATCGTTTGCCTCTTTTTTTTAAGAGAAGGCAGAACTTCTGAATATCCTAGCAAAGCTACTGGTTTTCAGCATTAGCTAAGACTGAAAGTCAAGCAAAGAATGACTATGATCCAGACCTACCAAAACCAAGTTTGCTACCTGTCTCAATATTACCTTAATTGGTCCCAGATTCAACTGATACAGATTCAATTGCTCTTGAAACCAGCTCAGGTTCTAAAGACTCTTTCCCGGTAGAGCATGTGGGCTTATTAAACTGTAAGCCACTGGGTTTAGGCGCGTAACTGCAAAGCAGGGGAGACCTGTTGTCTGCAGCTGTTCTCTCATTTGCTAGAAATCCTGCAGAGTGCTTGCCTGGAGTTTTTTGTTTCTTATTGATCCATAGACTCTTAAAATAAAAGTTGCTAATGTCTATATTCAAACTACACTACTAAAAACTGCTAACATTTTCTCTGTTTAGTCACCTACCAAAGACAACTCAAAGGTTATCTTTTCTATGGGGTCTTTTCCAAACAGGTCTTTGCCTCTTCCGGGCCAAACTGGCTCACTTTCCCTTTCTGCACCCCACGGGGCCCTCTCGCCTTGTTGTCTTAGTTATTTTCTAAACCTGCAGTTGAAAGAAGGGAGGAGTTCCTTGGGCCCACAGTCTGTAAAAGTTTTGGCCCACAGTTCGCTGGCTCTGAGGCAGGATGGCGTGGCGGAGGAGTACGGCAGAGGAGAGCGGCTCATATCGTGGCAGTCAGGAAGCAGAGAGACTGGAGGGAGGAATGGGCAGCAGATAAAACTTTCCAGGCCTTGCCCCTCATCACTCAGCTCTTCCCGCCAGGCAGCACTTCCTAACAGCAAGTTGCCTGTTAGCCCCCATAATACAATCTCCTTCCTAGAGGCCCACCTATGACTACCTGAGCTTTAGGAACATTTTCAGTCTAACCTACAACACCTGTCAAAGAAGTATGTTCCCTAAGTTGCGAACCCTTAGGCAGAGACCAGAATACTTTCATCCTTATAGAACTGATTCCTGGTGTGATGTTTGTCGTAAGTGCTCCGCACAAGGGCTCAACACATGTATTAAATGTTTTGTTGTCATTATGTTACTTTGTTGCTGTTTTGTTTCATCTTATGTGCACCTTAATCAATGAATCATCATAGTTGGGTCCTGCACTGGATAAAAAGATGTCAGCAGGGAGGACGGGAGTCACGTGGATTGCTGCAATAATCGATACCAGAGACATCGAATGTGCTAGCCATTTAGGGGAGCCGACTCCGCAGCCAGACTTCCTAGGTTCCTATTTCATGTACTAACCATACAACTTTGAACAGGTTATTTAACATCTCTTTTCCCAACTTCCTCAATTGCTACATACAGGAGATAATAATACCGCTATCCTGGTTTGTACAGGTCGCTCTAACAAACTACAGAAACTGGCTCACTTAAGCAAAAGAAACACATTGTCCCATAGTTCTGGAGACCAGAAATCTGAATCAAGGTAACAGACAGTGTTAGTTCCTTCTGAGAGCTTTGAGGGAAGGATTTGTTCCAGGCCTCTCTCTGTGTCACAGATGTTTTCTTCCCCAGGGTTTCTTTATGTTATTTCCCTCTACAGGTGTCTGTCTATATGTCCAAACTTGTTCTTTTTATAAAGAATAGGATCATCTATTGACTTTATTTTAACTTGGTTGCTGATGTAAAGAAGTAACCTCCAAATAAGGTCACAATTGGGGGTCTAGAACGCCAACAGATTTGGCGGGTCACAATTCTGCCCATAACAATTATATATTAATTCAACCCACAATATCTCTCAAGTTACAGTGAGAATTGAGTCAACATATGTGAAGTATTTGAACAGTTGTACGCTTAAGGCATTCAAAATTATGTGGCATTATTACACTTTTTAAAATCCTCCTATGCCAGGATGTTAAGATACCATCCTTAAATAAGTCAGTAGAAACTACCCAGTTTGGGGATATCAGTTTGTTTAAGGGGAATAGTTGAAGTGAGTGGAAAGTGTGGTCCTTGCTTTCAGAATACAGCGGAGTGAGAGAGAGGGCAGCTCTCAACACTGACATCAAAGGGGGTTTATCAAGCAACAGCAAATCACTGTGTTCACCATAAGGTTAAAAATAATTCCATCTGAAGGATATGCCACATATTAAAAAACACATCACAGTTGGACTTTGTCCCCTGACTTATTGTTAGGTACTGTTAATTCACTTTTAGCAATAATTGCTATGATAAAAGATTGTGGTTTGCATTTTGCAACTTGACCTCTCTCCAATTAGGGGTTGATTATAAAGTCTACTTGAATACTACAGACTTAGAAATTTAAACTAAGTCTCTGAAGCCAGTTGATCATTTTCTAAGTCAAACAGAGTAAAATATAGCCCAACCAATGGTTCAGGATATGTAAATATAAGTATCTCCGATAATACCTGTGGATGCTAAGCCCGGAATTCTAGGGATCTCCTCAAAAAGAGAGGACTGTATCTGACAGATAATATTTACCTTCTGTCTACCTAATGTTTCCCCCCATTCTTTTGAGAGTGTATCAGAATTTTACTTCTGATCCATCTCTCAGGTCATACATGAATGTGCGGGGCTGGGGTTATAGCTCAGTTGAATAAGCACTTGCCTGGCAAGTGCAAGGTCCTGAGTTCGATCCCCAGTACCACAAAAAAAATAAACAAATAAATAAATAAAATTTAAAAATACATGAATGTGCGTCTGTGCTAAACTAGTTTATATATTCCTTTCAATTCTGACAGCATTTTAAGTTCAGGCCTCTGAGCAAAAATTTCAGTACAGATCTCCATTTCATTTCTTGACTCTATAAATGAATGGGCCTTCAGTGGGGAGAAGCCAAGCTCCTCTCAACAGCCTTCTACAAAGTGGAGGCTGCTTGGGCGGCTGGGGTGAGCTGAATATTGCCGCACCTAAATGGCCAGTCAGTGATGCATATACCACCCGACCACGTAGGTAACTTATTTTTGAATTATTACACCAGAAAGAGAAACCTCGACCACGCGTATGTACCATAGTAATACTGAAAGCTCAGGTGTCCAGTTTCAAATATGCCCACCTGCAAATCCAGACCCTCTCCAAAGTGGTGCTTGTATCATGTGTCAGCTTTCAGGAGGGCGGAAGAGCACAGGGAGGCCTCTTCTCTCTGCTCCCCCTCCTTCCCTAGCCCTCCTGACATTCTCAGCCACCCCCACACACACTTTCCTCTCCAGCAAATATTGGATCCTCTCAGCTGAAAATTATAGTCTTTTCATTTTAAGTGTATCATCAGATCTAGATTCAAAATCAACTATTTTTTTACTTTATATTGTTTTATTTGTGCTTTTTACTATTTTCAAGATAGTAAATGAAAATCCAGAAGAAAGCTTTATATGCACTTTAATAATACATGTTTGTGATATAATCACTTTCATTATAAAAATTTATAATTGCATTTTTAAAAAGAAAAGTGCTATTTAGAAATTTAAAATAAGTCTCTGAGGCCAGTTGAACATTGTCTTTTATTATTTTAAAGAGAAAATAACAAAAAGATATAAACAAAACAACATAAGAACAATAAAAACAATACAGAATTTCAAAACAAGGTGATGGGAAATTAACAATGGCTATTGTATTGCATGTTGTTATTTTTAAAGTGGTTACTCAGATAACCAGATCCAGACATGTAAGATTGATCAAACAATTAAATATTAACTGTTCCTTTCAATAAACCAATAAAACATAGTAGTATAATTACCTTAGCTATTTTGTGTGTGTGTTTATATATATTTTTTCCTTCCTTCTTTCTATCTTTTCTCTTTTCACCCATCCCAGTTGTTCTGCAGTTGATCACTGTCTAACTCAATACATTTTTAAAAAGGAAAGATAATTCTTTATACCCCAAAACACTGAATAAACACAGCTAGCATTTCTGTGCATAGTTTCTCAATTTGTGTGCAGTTTTAAAACATCCAACAGCCATGTAGTTGGACCACATAGCTACTCTATCTGGAGAAACATAGATGCTGAGAGTCGGGTGAATGACGGCTCTCCCCTTGCCTCTGAAGTGCCCACACCCCAGAAGCACTCTGAGATGGCATCGGTAAGTTTCTAAACATTTGTAACGGCTTCTTTGCTGCCTGCTAAGTATCTCCACTTGGCTCCAGCCATATACTATCGGTCACGTGGCCTCGGAACATCAACTGACATGCAGAACATAAACGTGCAATAAAAAAAAAGAAAACTTTCCAAATTTCTGAAAAAAAAAAAAAAAAGAAAAAACTTCCACTAAAGTTAATTCAGTGTAGCACCTGGCCTGATTTAACGAGGAAGTGCGTATTCTGAACATGTGAACCTATTTCGGAAACTGAGCTCATACTGGAGAAAGGTGCCCTCTGCAAAGAGGAAGACTAGTGTCTCTTCACAGCTAACACTTGAAAAACATATGTTTATACATATGTCTACACTTGTCCATGCAAGATACTCAAATTTGTACGTTTTAAGAATGCTACCCAAAAAATGACACTTTCACATGAGTATCCCAAAAGAGACTTTTTAAAATATTAAGGCAATAATCCAAGAACTTGATGGTATATAAAAGGAATGATCCCAAAGTAAGGAAGAGCTCTTAGAAATTAAAAATACTGTAGCTTAAGCAAAATTTCAATTAAAAATGTTAAAAGCTAAGCATAAAGAAAAGCTCCAAAAAAAGTGAAGATACAGATGAAATGAAAATGTGAAAGTCAAAATTGTAAATCCAGGAGGACAATTTCTAATGAACAGAAGTCCAGAGAGAACAGACAACATGAAAGGAAACTATACACAAAGAAATAATAAAAGATAATTTCTTAGAATTGAAAGATATGAAAAAGGGAGTACCTCATCTGTGAATGAGACGCAAAAATGAAGATAATTTGGAGATAAGTAAAGATGAAAGGGGGAAAAGAAAACTAACTTAGTTTATGTGAAATGACATTGATGGTTCTATTGGATTTATTGGGATGAAAAATAATTTCTAGACTGAAGGGGAGCTGGGCGTAACGGCACTCACCTGTAATCCCAGCACTTGGGAAGATCCAAAACTATGGCAGGTGGAGTTGTCACTCCGCTGTGTCCCTTGCAGCAGGACCTCTTTAATGGAGAACTAAAGAGCACCTGTCAGTGGCTGCCAACACAAGCATTGACTTGATTTCAAAATTTCAAAAAGCTTTTAGAGAGAATAGATTCTTCTGATTGCCAGGTGCGATGGCTATACACTAAGAGAGTAGCAGTCTTCCATGATCCTGTGTATTTTGGATTCCTCTTTTGTTCAAAGGCATTGAGTTCAGTGGGTCAAACGTATTTGGTTCATTCATATTTGAGGGCTCACAGTGGACAAGTGCGGAAGCAGATGTTTAGTTCAGAAAGCACCACAGAGCCAGTGAACAGGGTTCTGGGAGCATAAACGGCCCCCTGAGAACCTGTGGATTTTGGAGAAACAACTTTGGGAATTACATGCAACCACTGGGACACATTGGGCTCATCAAAAATCCTCTAATTCTATAACTCTCTGGACTCCAAAAATTCCTATTAACTTCACAAACACATCTGAAGACCAAAAGTTATCATCAGGTTGTCAGGTCCTGAAACTCATCCAACGTTTAAGGCTCTGTTAAAGGGAAAGAGCACAGGGGCTGGCGCATAGTCAGAGTAGAGTGTGCTCCGGATGTGCAAAGCTCTAGGCGCAATTCCTAGCACCAAAACCAACCAAACGAAAGGAGAATACAAAATTGTGAAAACAAAATGCCCCCAATACAGCCCCACAAGGACACCCTGTATTAAAAGGGAAGCATGTGTTGAGGGGGAGGGGTAGGGTGAAAAGAGAAGGCAGTCTCAACCAGTGATCAAAGTTTCTTCTCTAAAATGTATAAATACTTGTAACCATGGGAACACAGTGCTAGATCCTGCTAATGGCCTTGGAAAGGGCCCTGACACACTTCTTCTGTGGCCCAGGAAGTCCCGTATTTCTTCCTTATTTGAAGAGGAGCAGCAGATAAGGGAGTATAGAGTCCCTTGAGAAGCTTGTGCATAATGAGTATGAGTTGTAGGGGCCAAGGGTGGCCATTAATATACATGTTGGCATGAAAAGTAAAAACAGTATGCACAGAGGGCAGGGATAGACCATCCTCCATATGTCTGGAGCCTCCATGTGCTGGTCCTTCCACGCCAGTGCCTGGCTCTAACCACAGACACGCTTGTAGGCCTCCAGCACACTCAGGACGCAATTGTACCTGATTTCCCTGAAAACCTGTTACTCTGAGCAGAGCTGAGTGGCCAGAATGACACATTCCTGGGCTTTGTTATTAAAGAAAATGGATTTGGTACATGGCAGGTATTACCAGGGTGGTATAAGAATGAGAGAATCAATGAGTATCAGTTTTGAAAAGGCTTTTATATTACTTACCTATTGTTGCATCACAGATTACTCCAAAGCTGAGCAGCTAAACACAGTGAGCATTCACTATTCCAGTTTCTGCAGGCTGGGTATCTGGGAATGCTGCAGTGGAGTGGTTCAGATTCAGGGTCTCTCAGGAAATGAGGCTGCCATCAAGCTGTTGGCAGGGATGCAGTCATCTGAAGGCTTCCCCAAGACTGGTGGGTCTGCTTCCAGGATGGCCCATCAGATGCTGTTGGCAGGAGGCCTCAGTACCCTGTTACATGGGCCTCTCCATGCAGCTCCCTGAGTGTCCTCATAACACAGCAGCTGGCTTCCCTCGGAAAGAGTGTGTGTACGTGTGTGTGTGTGTGTGTGTGTGTGTGTGTGTGTGGAGAGAGAAAGAGACAGAGAGACAGAGGAAGAAAGAGACAGATAAAACCACAACGTCTGTAAAAAGAAAAAGCACAGCATCACTTCTGCCTTGCTCTTTTGTCGCATGGGCCAGCCTCGACACACTGTGGAAGGGAACACATGTTCAGAGGCAGGGGCCACTGAGAACCCTTCAAAACCATGTCCAGTCCCCATAAGATCCTTAGAAACAAAGCGTTTTTTTAAAGAGACAAAGCATTTTCTGTAAAACAAAAAATACGTAGTTAGAGTAGTTTAAGCCTCTAGAGAAAACAGGAATTCGAGTCCTATTTTATATTCTGAGTAATTAGAAATGGCTCTTCTGAAAACTTAATCTATCTATTTACATATTACATGTTGCAACTGTGATGCGATTTTGACAATGTTAACTTTTTTTCACTTCTTGGAAACTTAGCTTCTCTCCTCTTCCTCCAGGGAAAATTGGGTAGTTAAAGATTTTATTTTTTTAATGAATCTTAATACTTTGGTTGTATGGTTTCCAGTTGATGTTTTTATAAGCAAAAGCAAATAGACAAAAGCTTTTTGGGGCTGTTTTCGTAGTAGTTAGATGTCTAATTAACTTTTTAAAAAATCATCCTCCTCCCCTAACAGTACTAATGTCTTCCCGATGCTGTGTGTGGATTCCAATACATGGAAAAGGAGGGTCATGAAATCAGTATAGACACTGTATTGTTAAAAAAACAACAATGCCAGGCGTAGTGGCACATGCCTGTAGCCCCAGCACTTGGGAGGCTGAGGCAGGAGGATCGTTGTGAGTTTCGAGGCCAGCCTGGGCTACAAAGCGAGCTCAAGGCCAGCCTGAACTGCATCGCAAGACCCTGTCACAAAAAGACAAAAACCAAACCAAACCAAAACAACAACAACAACAAGGATGCAAGGCGTGTCTGCCTCAGATTTTCTTTGCAGATGAGTGAACTTTTTATGTTAAGAAAAAACCTTAAACATAGCATCAAAATTAAATACATTTTATATAGTTCATTAATTGCCTTTATTAAAAAAAGTTAAATGTGAAATTAGAGATGTCTTGAAAGTAGAAACATAAGATCACAGAAACATGGGACAGCATGTTACTTCTTTGAAGTTGCCGCTAATAAGAACAGGAAGAGGAAACTGAGAAAATTCCAGACTCCCCAGAAGTAGGTGTTGTCCTGCATCCATCAGTGATAGCCAGTGCCCGAGCAGAGCATCGGGCCCAGAGAGAAGATCAAAAAGCATTTGTTGAATGAATGAGGAGGGGGAAAACAGTAGATGTTTTGGGAAAATAATATGACTACAAAGCCAGTTCGCACCATAATTCCCATTCTATCCTTCCTCCCATCTCCCCACATATGTATTCCCAGTATCCCTTGACTTCAAAGAGTCCCAGGAAGACAGTTCTTGGCATTGGTAAATCACCAGATTTCCTAGCAGCTCCTGACTTGTCACCCAATCCCAATTAATTCCCTGTTCAAACTGGTATTTTAAATTCTGGTCCATAATACTAACGGAAAAAGAATTTGCCCAACTTTTTGTTTCAGGAATTTATTTCAACACCACCCCATAAATTTCTCTGTAGTACTCCCTCCCTCAGCGAAAGAATTAAGCATGGATTCTGCAGCTGCATGGGCTCTGCCTCCTGCCCTTTTGTCCAGCTGGAAAGCTACTTACAAGTTCTTTATCTTCTTTTAGTAACGGATCTTCTTCCAGGAATCTATACTCTTGCTGTTAAACTTCCCCACAAGTTCAAAGGAGCTCTCATCTCCCTGAGATCTGCCAGTTAACTTACCTCTGCTACATGGTATTGCCTTTGATAATTTAACCTCTCTCAGAAGAAGGTTTTTCTCCATCTAAGGATAAAACTAGGTTTTATCAACCTGTCAAAGCCCTGGACTTTGGCACTGCTTCTGAAGGGTGTTAAAACATTCCCAAAGAACAAACCCTCTTAAACTAAAGAATCACTGAGGGGAAAGGAATGCAAGCAGGTCTGACAGGATCTGTAGCTTTCCTCTGATTTATTGCACCTTGCTTTATATGAACTAAATACTCATTCCGGTGAGTTTAGTAGAGATGAGACACTCTCTATAGACCCAGGATTTCGCCACATGTCATTGGGTCATATGTACTAAAACTCAGGTGTGCTCATCATGGAACTGATGACCTCATTCTGGAATGTTCATCCCAGCACGTACTGTAGGGCTCCAGTATATTTTCTTTCTGGGCAGAGACTTTATTAGACATAATTATAGTTTCTGATAAGCCATTTTGAGTTTAAAGCCCTTTCTTTTTAAAAGTCTGAGATCTACATCTCCAAGGTGGCCCAGGATAAATCAAAACCATTAAAAATATAAGGACAATGGTTTGTCTTTTTGTTATTGTTGTTAGAAAAGTAATGTTCCCAAATTATAGAAAGAATGAAACCAAAAAAGGAAAGAGAAAAATATAGAAATAATTCTAGACTCTTTTTGGCATGCTTCCTTTTGGCCTTTGTTTAACATAAAATTTTGAACTCTTTTTCATTTAACCTGCTTTCACAATTTGCCCCTTGTGTGCTACAAATTAAGCTTACTTCATAACTGTGGCTTTTGGAGGTGATTTTGATAGAGACAGGTTTTAGCGGACTAATTTAGGCTGGGAATTTAAAAAAGAAAAGAATGAAGTCTAGACAATCACGAATTTTTCATTACATTCTTTTTCATCGTCAAATTATTTTTCATAAGTATTTCAGAGTATCTCTCTTCCAAGCAATAATATAATATATTAAATGCATTTGAGGGGAAATTCTGCACTTGTCTTAAAGTTTATTTTTTTCAACCAACCACCAATGACAGCTTTTCATTTTTTCTCATATATTAAAGAATCTCATCAGATCAAGAATTTGCAGAATTTTGAGTTTTATAGGAAGCCACATAATTTGAACGTTTGCCAAGTGTAAACATGTGTTGCCAGCACCAATACAAGGTGGGAAGGGGTTTATAAGAATATCATGAGTGACAGCCCCTCACCAAAGTCCTCGCTGCCCTGGAAATCCAAGTGCACCTCCCACTTCCTCAGTTTTAAAGTATAATAAGAAAAATAAGGCAGTGGGTTGGAAGGTTTGGAAGTCAAGCAAAGATAAAAGGGGCGGTGCTGTACATTCATATTTACTTTACATTTGATGTCCTCCCATGGTAGGGAGAGAGAGAAAATACCCAAGAGTACGAAGACAGTGTTTTTAATAAAACCTTGGCTGCTTTTCTGCAGAAATGGATGCAAGTAATTTTATCTCTTTGGGGGTCATTTTCAAAGCAAGAGGAAGAAACAAATTAATAGGATCCTATAAGATACTTTGAAAATGCGCTTTTTATATGCTTTAACTTCGGTGAGGAAAAAGTCGGGTGAAAAGGCAGAATCCCAGTCAGATCTAATTCTGCTTCGTTTTATTTTTAAGAATGCAGAAAGAAAGCAAGAAGGAAGGAAAGAAGAAAAGAAGGAAGGAAGACGAGGGAGGACTCAAGTCTTATCCCCTGTATTGGCATTTACAGCTGGTTTTTCAAAAGGTAGTAACATATTTCAATATTTTTTCAATTGCAATTTGATGAACTGTACACATTTCTGTGGTTACAGGTTTCTTTAATGGGGGAGACGAATTATATCTGTACTCGCCTGAATGATAGGGAAGCAAGTCTGCATAGAGCGCCTGCTGTCAAGCTGGGCTGTCATTTGAGCTCCTGTGGAAGGAATCCTTGGGAAAGGGTATGTTTTACACTTTTGCCCTCAGCAATTCAGCTGTGCTTCATTCCAATATGCATTTTTGCCTCATGTGTCATAATAACCAGCAAACCTTGCCCCCTGGAGAGGCACATGTGGAAGATCAGGCAGAGAATGTATTTGAACCACATTCCCTTCCACGATGGCTGGAAGGCAAGCTGTTACAGAAATGGAATCAGGGCACATCTAACCCATTATGGGTTTTCTCCTGAAGGCAGGATGTGGACCAGGCTTTCTGCAGGGGTCACTGAAGTTTGCAAAACTTTCTTTGTCCCTGGCTGATTGAAGGAGCCAGAGCCAGCTCAGAGTTTGGATTGAAAATCATATGAAACTTATTTGTGCCATTTTTTATTTTCTTTCTTTAACTCCAAGTCAGACATGGAAGAGAGATTACCTCCAAGTCAGGATTTGGTTTACAAGCATACTGGAACTAGAACTCAATACGGAGCAAGAATCCAGGTGAACCAGAGGCAACATGAACTCTTTATGAACCAAAGCACTGCCAAATACCCCTTTTCAAAGCCTGCAGGCTGCTCAGAAGCTCCCATAAACCCCAGCTGCTTTGAACGGATTTGTTCCAGGCAGTCTACCAGTAGCTTGTGTCCACATGCATCAGATTCAGCTGTCTCTTAAATCTGTGAAGTGTTATCTCCTGACCATGCACATACTACTGTACAGACCATATTCAATCCATATGCCACTTTGCCACTTCCTGGTTTCCCTTCTATTATAAGTATGGCTATTTTGCAACCAGGCAACTAGAAGACCGATATTCTAGGCACGTACTATTTTTGCTGATCTCCTTCTCCCTCTCCTCCTTCTCCCTCTCTCTCTCCTGTCTCTCTCTCTCTCTCTCTACTAGAGATTGAACCCAGGGTGTCATACATGCTAGACAAGTGGTCTGCCACTGAGCTATAGCTTCAATCTTCTTTTGTTTAGTTTTGCTTTGAGATGGGGTCTTGCTAAGTTGCCAAAGCTGGCCTTGGACTTGTGATCTTCTTGCCTCAGCCTCTTCAGTAGATGGCATTACAGGCATGTACCACCATGCTCAGCTATCTGAAATTTTCAGTACCCATGATGTGTACTACATCAAGATTACAAGAAAACCTACCCTAGCATGGCCAGGGTCACACACAATTCTCAGTGGACCAGCTTGATCTCCACACCTTCCTCTCTCACAAAAGCAAACTAGGATGCAAGTGATGGTGATTGTTATAGGACTAAGCTTTATATATTTTATGAGTAATTTGCAAACAGTGATACTTCACTGTTATAACCACAGTTTACTTATGACACCTAATCGATACATTGATATTTCAACTCTGATCCATTCAAACCACCACCACTCCTATAAGTAACTCCATGAAGGTTGTTACCAGTTGTATTATGGGAAGTGGTTTCTGCATCTATTTCCCCCTTAGGGATGATACCCAATTCTGGGTCATTACTTTATATAAACCAGTGCCAAAGTTATTGCAGGAATACGAAAACAGTTATGAAAACCAAGGAAAAGGCACATTCACACCTAGAATATTTCTGGAACCATCCTCCAAAAATTGCTAGCAGAAAACTTGGGGGACTGAAGTGAGAAACTTGCTCATCACTGTTCATTTTTTACTAATTGAACTTTTTACTCAGCATTCTGTATCTAAATGAAAACATTAAAACAGGTATTTACTAAGTGAACAAATGAACAGGTAAATAAAGGAGCGTGAGAGTTAACACCCAGCAATTTTTAGCTGTATGAACTTGAGAGTATTGGCTGTTCCTGAGCCCTCAAGTTTAAATCCTCCTAATGACAATTGTCAAGTTGTGTGCTAGGTCAAGAGAGCACCAACACTTGGACTATCTCTGTGTCCAGGCATTCTTGGCTGAGAAAAAGATAAAGAACTGTCACAGCGGCCAGATTTTATGGGTCCAGTTTTGTTGCATTCAGCAGACATGGAAATACTTTTTCTCAGTATTAGATGTTGATGCATGACTGCAAAGAGCAGCTATAGTTACCTCTTTAAGATAAAACTCAACTCAAGATCAAGAGTTCTTCTTTAGAAAAAAATGTATTTCCCACCCCAGAGAGGCAGTTTATTGAAGTGAATCTAAGAGCACTGAGTTGGGAGTCAGACAGAACTTTCTAACCACCTGGAGCCTCAGAGCCAACAACTGCATACAAACAGGGGACGATGGAGCTTACCTGAGAAGGTTGCCATTAGGCTGAAATTAACAAATGTATGTGAGGTGCGCTGGGGAAGAAGGATCTTCGTGAATTGGAGGCCGGCTTGCACTACCCAGAGAGTTCAGGGCCAGGCTTAACTACAAAGCAAGATCCTGTCTCTAAAAAAAAGAAAAATATGTAAAATCGCTGGTGATGAAAAAGGCTGAACAGTAAGTACTAAGTTACAGAGATAAGAAGTTCTGGCACATCGGCGCCCAGTAGGGTGACTACAGACAAAAATAATGCTCCATAGAGCTCAGAAAGCTAAAAGAATTCCAAGCACTTTTACCATAAGGAAATGATAACCATTTAAGGAAATATATCTAATTTGATTTAAACATATATATAACATGTAAAAACATAAATTATATATATATACTCAATAAAACCTTGGATTGTGAACAGCTTGTTCTGCAAATTTCTGCAAGATGAGCAAACATTTTTCATAAATTGTAGCTTGATAAAGAGTACTGTCTTGCAATACAAAGAGTATGTGACACCAAACGTCACATGATCCCTACTGAGCCGGTGGTTTTCTCTCTCTCCCACTCTCTCTCCCTCTCCCTCGGCCTCTCCCTCCCCCCTCCCTCCCCCCCCCCTTTCTCTTTCTCCCTGTACAGGATCGGGGTTGATCATCTTCCAACAGCAAGAGCTAATGGAGGAGGCGTCATCTGCACAGGAGGAGGAAAGGCAGAGCGATCCCTCACTTCAAAAGAGGTTAGGGAGATGTGGAAAATGTGGGGAACAGCACAGAATTTTGTGAAAAGCACTGAGTAAGGCTGTAGCAGTGCAAACGATGAATCTGTGTAACACCAATGCAATGTCACGTTTCCGCAAAATTCTCAAAAGGAGACAAAATCAAGCATTGTTGAATAGGATCCTTGTTAAAGCTGTGCAAAAAAAAAAAAATTCCATTGAGCTAATCGATAGCAGTGATTCTGAAAATCACCCTACATGATAACTTTCCTCTCTTTTGTCTCCCTCACACCAGCCACAAAGGTTTTCAAAGGTAAGTGCACTTTAATTTATTTATTTTTCTTTATATTTTGTGTTTTCTTTATTACTTTGTATTATATTACAATATTTTAATCATTTTTATATGAATAGTTTTGGGTTGTCAAACAAATCGTTTGAATTTCCATCATCTGCTATGGGGAATTTCACTTTGATATACGAGTGCTTTGGATTATAACCATGTTTCTGGAACAAATTTATATATATATATACATATATATATGTATATATATATGTGTGTGTGTGTACACACACACACACACACACACACACACACACACATATTACATGGTACCCTATACATGATTTTTATGCTCTTATATATGTTAAAATAAATTTAAATTATTCATTTACTTTAATAATTATTTTTACTTTTAACTTTTAAAAGAGCAGGCTACAAGAAATTTTTTTAAATCTCTGAAACCTATTGCTCAAAAAGTAGTTGCTATTGTTTTGATTATAAAATAGTATTACAGCTTCTTTTAATACTGATCTTTTCTTCAAACAAGCTCTGTGGCTTTTTTATAATATGCAACTACACTGTGAACTTAAGAAAGCTTCGGTCCCTCCTGTAATGAATATATTCTGAGAATGATGTTTTTCACATTACTTCTTTTTCCTACAGTGCAAAGACTGGCGATGAGCCTGCAATTTCCAAAATTCACTATGTCATCCATCTGCCTCATATAATTCTCGATCAGTCACCTTTACTAGCATCAGTCTATCCAAACAGGTCAAGTGCTGACTGGGAATTTATTAGCCCTGTCTTTTGAAGGGTGTTAGAAAGACACAGGCAGTACAGACTTCACAGCGATCTACCGTGCCAAAAAGAAGTGAGTTTTTTGCTACTGTTTTTTGACTGGGGATGGAGGTAGAAACCAAATTTTTAGGACAACAGTTTCCAAATTCCAAAATGTTTGCCGAGAGGTAAGAGCTGTCTGATAGCTTGTCTCTCTGTTCCTTCTACCTACCCAAGATACTTGATGACTTGCTGGGCTGCCAGGGGCCCTGCCTTTCCCAGCATGGAAGTGTGTGACTCTTCCCACTGTCCCTGGCCCAACAATGCCAAAAATCAGAAACAAGGGCCGGGAATGTTAGCAGTCCCTCAATAAGTGGCGGCTTAGAGGGCCTGCATTGTGCTTGGTGCACTGAGAGCAGCTTGCTATTCTGCAGGCATGAATTAGAGCCTGGGTGCTCTTGGCCCAGCGATGTCTTGCTGCTGCTGGCAGGGGCAAGGCCCGCAGTTGTACAGAATCGTGGGCCACATTCCAAGCACTGCCCGTCCAGGGCTGGTAAGAAGGTGGAAGTATTTGCTTTCTAAGTTCACGATTCCCTCAAACTGTTAATGAATCACCCCTCCTCCGTGCTCTCCACCCCTCCTGCTGTGCCATGGCACTGTTTCATCAGTTTTGCTCAAGTGTGATTATATTCTCATGCCTTCCATTTATCATCACTTAAAAATTTCTACTTCACATATGTTATTAGTAAATAAAGCACTAAATCAGAAATGATTATCCTCACTATTTAGTTGTCATTCTGACAATATTCCCTGGAGGTTTAGCACTATAGATTTAGCAGATTTGCTGAAAGAATGAAGATGGTCTGTTTTTATAGAGCTCTTTTAGACTCAAGGGCACCGAGCCATCAGTTTAAGAAATGACTGTCTTCCCTCTATGTCCTGAAAATCAGCTCTCCATGCTTTCTCACTGGCATAAATTCTAGACTAGATTTAACTGTGTAAAAGTTCTCAAGTCCAGAGATGACTACAAAGGCCTGAAAACCATCCATCATACTTCAAAGCTGACCGATCATTGTTTTTTAAAGAGATTCTGATTTCTCTGCCAACAGAGATGTATTAAAATCAATACCACACAGCTCCAGGACTAGGATGTCAAGATGACTTTGCAACAGTCCCCAAATGCGTACATTGGACAAACCGACTGGCAGGAAGTAGCAACCAATGAGATCTGCAGAGAGCATTTTGGAGAAAGTTTTAAAAGGACTCAACATGCACATATCCACTACCCCACTGCACTCTTCCTCTTTCCCCACTTATCCCCAAAGGTGAAATTTATGTTTTGGAGGAATAAAAAACACCCAGTGGGGGAGATTTCTAAGCTGTAGCCAGCGCACTCTCTTAACAGGGTCATTCATTCATTCCCGCTGCCCCACAGCCGTCCCTTTTCCACTCAGAGCCTGGCGTATCCAAGGTGCCAAAGGCCCCGACGCTGGCCTCATACTGACTTCCACACCACGCCCCACCTCACGTTGCTGGGTGGCGGTGGCAAGGAAGAATGCAAGGATTTCTCTAAGCCACTTTTCTGGTTCAAGCAAAAGGTAAAGGAAATAAAGGAATCACCAGCCTATGATGCTTCGCTAAGACATGTGCCCACAAGTAGGCTATCGTTCTTTGACGATAATTAAGAACGTTGCAGGCCTCCAGTCATATTTCCTGTCACAGGACATGATGACTTACTGAGAGCTCATCAGGCTTCCCTGCACTGGTAATGAAAGTCAAGAAGGCATCGTTTGAAACCCCATGTATACAAGTGTACACCGGCAAGAATAAACGTGGAAAATATTACAATATTCAAATTATGTTCAAAAGAAACAGAAGTAGGGGAATGTAGAAACTTTTCATTCACGGATTCACAAAAAACATTTTAAAATACGTGCTACAAGATACCTATGTCGTTAAATAAATGAATGGTTTCTGTAACTCTTTGCTTCTATTCTTAAACATACGCACGTAAGTGGCTCCATAGTTCAGAGTACTTCTGACAATCCAACTCAATCACAAGATTTTATTCTCCTTTTTTTTCTTACTCACTACAAGAAAGAACAGTACCAGACTGGGCAGTGGGGGGTGAGATTTGTCTGTCTGCTTCTAAACTAAGAGGTAATGACTCTTTTCACAGAGGCACTTTGAAAATATGATGTAAATTCCCTCTTTCTCATTTTTTTACTTTACCTAGGAGTTAATGCCAAAGGCATTAGATCTGATGGCAACGACAATTATTGTTTTGTAATATTCTCTACACAGTAATTTGTTAGCTGGGACTTGGGTGGTCCCTACCTATTTTTTATTGGTGTATTTTAGATATACATAGTGATAATAGTCATCACAGGGAATTTGTATCTGTACATAGTATACTTCATTATTTTTTTCCCTCTACCTTGATGGAATTCATTTGATCAGAAAAAATATATACATATTTATAGCTTGCTGGTTAGATGTGTGATTAATTACAAGGACTCACAATTTCTATTCTGAGCTTTGCCATCTTACCCTGGTAGCCCCAGGCAAATAGTTTAAATCTCTTTATGCCCTGGCTTTCTCATCTGTAAAACAGAACTAAGAATACCGGTCTTCCTCAGTTATTCAGTGGGAATTAATGTTTGAAGTTTTCTAATGAAAGACTCTGAGTATTCAGAGGGCTATTATACAAACAATAAAACTGTATTTGTACACAGCTTGGCATGATTCACAAGAGCAGAGAAAAATTCCAGTAAACTCTACATCCTGCCAAGACCGGGAAGTTTATCTATCTACCCTTTGAAGGTATAGTCATATACTGTGTTCAACAGAAATATAATATAAACCACCTATGTCATTTGAAAGCTTCAAGTTGCCAAATTTTAAAAGTAAAAAGGAACAGGTAAATTTATCTTAATAACATTGATTGTGCTTAACATAGTCAAAATGTTATCTCAACATATAATTAAGTATTCATGGGTTATTGTACAGTTTTTTGTTGTTGTTTTTTGAAATGTAATCACAGAATATATTCCAATCTGGCCGCAAATGGCAGTCCTCCTGCCTTGGCCTCCCAAATGCTGGGATTGCAGGCATGTGCCACCACATCTGGCTATAATTTTACATTTTTAAACTGTCTTTGAAACCTAGCAAGTATTTTATACTCACAGCACACGTTACAAAATTAGGCACGTTTCAAGTGCACATCAGGTACCTGTGGCCAACGGCGTTCATAATGGAAAGCAGAAGTGTAAGGGTTATCAGTGTTGTCCATAAAGTGCCTCTGGGAGCTCTCAGGTGATTTGTTAGAGTCAAATGTATTTCACTTTCATCCTCTGTTGTGTGCGGCATCCAAGATGATGACTGTCTAAAGTCCTTGCTTCTTGTAGCACTCAGAAGACCAGCAAGATGACAATGGAAGATTCTCTAGAGCAGTGGAAAACCTATGGCATGGATGCCTCAGTGGGCTGTTTGTAACACTGAAAGCTCTGAAACGTTCCCCACCATTGCTGTAGGGGGAAAAAGAAATGTCATCACCGTGTGTCCCATGCTCACAGAGGGATGTCTGAGATGTTTCTGGAAAGCATCATCTGTGTTTCCTACCATGACCCCAAGAAAACACTCAGCATCCCACAGAAAATACACCAATCACAGCCCGCGTCTGAGCCTCTGCTTCAGAGCATTCAGTCAGCTTTGGTTCCCAGGGAAGGTCACGAACAGCTGAAGTGCAGTAAGCAAAGTGCTTTTCGTTTTGTCTTGTTCCATTTCATTTCTTTGGGAGGTAACTGCCATTACTGAATTTCTTTGTGTTTTGTTGTTGTTTGGTTACTTGGTTGTGTTTGTGTATTTTTTTGTGTTGAGTGTGTATGTGTTTTCTAATATCTGTTATTATTGATTTGTTGTGTTTGACTTTTATATATATTAATTTATTCCTATATGATACATCATTTAACTGTTCTAAATTAATTTAAAATGTACATGCCATGGTTGGAGATGTGTGAATAAATCAAAAGCTAGGAAAACTAACCAGCCACTTTATGAATTATGCTTCTTGGACTTATGCTCAGATAATATATTCAAGTGCTGACACTTTTACAGTTTTACATTTATTGGTTAGTACTGGTTGTCCTTGTGTTTGTGTATGTTTTTCACTAGAATTGCCTCAAATTATTAAGGAAAGGATCTATTGTTGAATTTTATCCTTCATACTCATTTGCTAGACAGATCCTAACTGAAAAACCAGGGTTTTTTCAGAATCAATTTGAAAGAGCTAAGCCACAACATGATTGTCCATAATGACTTGTACAGTACAAAATGCTTCAGAAAAAGCATGATACACATGGAGACATGCTTATTATTTCCTCTTCCCACTGATCTTTGATAATCTCTGTCCTTTTTGTTAATTTCAATTCCATATTGAAAATATTTTGTTTGTTTTTACCTGAACCCCAGCCACAAATTTGCCCTAGAATTTGTGCATTCTAAACTCATGCTATAAACTCATGATCCATGACCTTCTTCATTCTAATTGCCAGCAGGATCTTGAATCTGTCCTACCTGGCCTCAGGGCATCATATATTTATTGAGCATCTACATGGGTAAAACCTTATGCAGAGCACCATAGAAAATGCTAACATTAGCAAGGCAAAAGGCCTGCCTGCATTATGTCTATATCTGGGAGAATAGTAACAACATATAAAGAAAGTGAAAGAAAGACCAACCTAAAGAAGAAACACAAAGAATCTTTTATACATTTGTGTATTAGTCATTTCAGATTGTCATAATAAAATATTATAGACCAGGTGATTTGAAAAATAGCAACTGATTTTCTCATCATTCTGAAGGCTACAAGTCCTTGATTAAGATCCTACAAGGTCAGTTGCTGGCAAAGGATCTCTTCCTGGCTTGTTGATGACCACTTGTCACTGTATGCTCACATGGCCTTTCCTTAATGTATGTACCTAGAAAGAGAATCCGGCCAATTCTTATAAGGGCATTAATCCCACCAGACCAGAGCCTACCTTCAAGACCTCATCTAACTCTAATTTAACTGCCAAAGGCCCCATCTGAGGTTAGACCTTCAATGTATGAATGGCGAGGGGACATACATACTGAGTCCATCACAAAGAACCTGGAAGTAAAGAGACCCTACTCAGTTGAGTTACTTGCAAAGCTTTTATGGTGGAGATTGCGCCTGATATAACCATGAAGGTGTCTTTCTCTCTGGGTACTAAATGAAGTCACTCATCAAAGACCAAACAGATGAGAAAGTTTTTGTACGTCAGTGCAGTTATTTCTGGATGGTCTCAACCCTGGCATTTGGCTCATGTGGCCTTCACCCCTTTTTCCTTTGCTTCAGCCTTGCTTATTGATTAGCCTGCTGAATATCTCCACCTTTATGACTCACAAGTATCTAAAACTCATCATGTTCAAAACAGAATCCATTATCTAACACAAGTTAGACTGTTCTCTCTTCTGTAGTCCAAACATTTTTGGAACCAACACCATCAGCTCAATCATTTAAGCTAAAAATGTCCTTTTGCTCCTGAAGCTTATCACCTAAGAGGCTGTCAAATTCACCTTTTATCTTTCTTATTTACATGTCCTCCTCATAATTTCCACCAAATATGTTACAGTTCAGACCATTATATCTTTCTTTGGAGCTTCTGAAATATATTAATTATTCTATTTTAATAATAATAGCTAGCATGTATTGAGAGTCTATACCGTCTCCCCTGAACACCTTATATGTACTGTTTCTTTTTCATCTTCGCAGCTGTCATGATTCGCATTTTATAGATGAGGAAACCAGACCAGCAGAGAGGCTGAGGGACGTGCCCACTGACACACAGTCGCTAACTGATGAGGTGTTTTAAATCCCAGCATCCGGCATCCAGAACCTGCTCCTCATCCCGACCCCAGGGCATTCTGCCCTCTCAGGAGTGAGATCCCTCCCTCCGACTACTCCCCTTTCATTCCCCCTTCATGCCTGTGCCAGAATGATCTGTCTAAATGCAAGTGGAATTCTCAACCTCTGGCTTTGGATCCTTCAACAGACTCTACTTGCTGTAGAGTAGAACTCCCTTGGGCCTAGAACAGCCAGACCCTCCGGGCTGTGGCCCCGGCTTTCTCTGCGGTTGTATCTCCTTTTGCTCTCTCATCTAACACTGTTTTACTCCAACACTCTTAGCTACTTACTGTTCTCTGAACATACAATCCCCTGCCTCCAAACTGATATCTCTTTCTTCATCAATTTACCATATTCCTCCTTATTCAGGCTTCTAGACATTTGTAAATGCTATGTTAGACAATTTCCATGAATGTTCATTGAGACCAGCCCCTCATGATATAGGCCTGAGGCAAAAAAATCATTGCTAAAAGTGAACTCCTGAATAATCACCTTGGGCTGGGGATATAGCTCAGGGGAATAAGCTCCTGCCTGGCAAGTGAAGGTCCTGAGTATAATCCTTGATACCACCAAAAAATAAATAAATAAATAAAACCACTGAATAATCACTTTGTCAAGAGGCCAACCTGTTAACTTTTTTTAAACTTCCAAATGTTACACTATTTAGAGAAAGTTTGCAATAATTCACATTTAATGGGGTGATTTGTAGTTTTTTGAAGATTTTTATGAAGTTATGGCTGACCAGGTAAACTAACTAATCCCTGGAATCCTGGACCATGGACTTTTCGCTCTTTGGCCTCTGTGGTCTCCATGCTCATCAAAGGCACTCATTACTGTGGGCTGATCATTTTCACATATCTAAGGTCCTCAGAAGATTGTGAGTTCCAATCAGGTCTGGCCTGTGTATTTTTCTTTCTCATCCTGTTATTCAGCGGAAGGTGATATATGGGACAGTTTCACAGCATATCACCTGAATCTTAGCCACTCAAAACATGAGCACTCTCATGTGTTACTCCTTCATATAGCAAGATAAATTATTATACTGAACAAAATATAGAAACATAGAAGGCCTTTAAGGTGTATACTAATGCCTATTCCTAACATTTTGGGGATCCACTTAGAGTGTAAATGGAGAACCATATATCTACCATATGCTAAAATATTTTAAATTTATAAAAGTAAACAAGCTATTAAATACAAAATATTCTATCCTTCCACCTTTAAAAAATGTAGTTTAAATTAATGTGGCTGACTAGATTGAAGTTAGAATTCTCGATGGTAGTATGAAGATATTTAACCTCCAACCCCGATCCTTGGGTCTTAAATCCTAAAATCCTTTTTTCTATTCTCAGTTTGGTTGTGCACTGGGAAGTAACACACACACACACACACACACACACACACACACACAGAGTCAGATAAACACATAACCACTTTAAATAGCTGCCTCTTGGCTACTTTTTGATGCCACCATGGTACAGTTTACCTTCAGAAACCCTAGTGGACTGATTAAGATTCAACTTAATATGAGGTCATTGGAGTGAGGAATTTCTGGCCCCTCTAACTAGATTCCCTGGGCTTGCAGCTACTAAATAATATTCTGGAAATAGAAGCACATCCATGGTATATTAACTTCCAAAAGCATAGTTTGGAGGTTTTAAGAAATCTAAATGAAATGGCAAAAGAAACTACAAGAACTTCATAAACACATGGAAATTAAATAGCACCCTCCTGAGCAACCACTGGGTCACAGATGAAATCAAAGAAGAAATCAGACAGTTTCTACAATTAAATAATAATGATAATACAACATACCAGAACTTATGGGACACAATGAAAGCAGTCCTCAGAGGGAAATTTATAGCAATGAATACCCATAAAAGGAAAACGGAGCAAGTGCAAATAAACTATTTAATGGTGAACCTCAAACTTCTACAAAAAGAGCAGGCTAACCCAAAAGCTCATATGAGGGAGGAAATTACAAAGATCAGAGAAGAAATTAAAGCACTGGAGACTAAGAAAACAATATAAGGAGTCAATGAATGGAAGAGTTGGTTCTTTCATAGATTAAATAAAAATGACAAACCTTTATCCAAACTTATCAAAGAAAGGAAAGAAAATCCTCAAACCCATGCAGTTATGAATGAAGAGTAAAATCACAAAGAATCTCCAGAGATCTGGACGGTCATCTACACCTTCTTCAAAACGTGTATTTTAATAGGATGGAAAATGAAGAAGAAATGGACAGATTCCTAGATACACATGAATTACTAAACCTAAATCAAGAAGATATAAAAGTTCTGAATAAACCAGTATTGATCAATGAAATAAAAAATGTAATTAAAAACCTAACACAAAGAAAAGCTTAGGCCCTGAAAGATTCACTGCTGAATTCTATAAGAAATTTAGAGAAGACCTAACACCACTATTTCTCAAACCCTTAAATGAAATTGAAAGGGAAGCAATACTCCCAAATTCGTTCCTGGAAACAAACATTACCCTGATACCAAAATGGGAGAAGGGTCCAACTAAGAAAGAGACCTACAGGGCAGTTTCACTAATGAATTTAGATGCAAAAGTTCTCAATAAGCTACTGGCAAACAGAATGCAGCAAATCGTCAAGAAGCTTATACACCGTGATCAAGTGGGACTCATCCCGGGGGTGTAGAGATGGCTCAGCATATGCAAATCAATAAGTACAGCACACCATATGAACAGAGCCAAGGACAAAAATCATGTGATCATCTCAATAGATGCAGAAAAACACTTTTGACAAAGTCCAGCACCCATTCATAATTAAAAAAAAAAACTACAGAAAATTGGAATACAGGGTTTTTATCTCAATCCAATAAAAGCAATCTATGACCAAAAAACAGCCAACATCATACTAAATGGACAAAAACTGAAAGCTTTCACTCTACAACCAGGAACAAGACAAGGATGTCCACTATCTCCACTCTTATTCAACATAGTCTGGAAACCTTAGCCAGAGCAATTAGGCAAGAAAAAGAAAAGGAGTAATGATAGGAAAGGATGCAATTAAATTATCATTATTTGCAGATGACATGATACTCTACATAGAAGACCCCCAAAACTGCACTAAAAAACCTGCTAGATTTAATAAGCAAATTCAGTAATATAGCTGGCTACAAAGTTAACACTCAAAAATCAGTGGCTTTCCTGTACAGGAACAATAAACTCACTAAGAGAGAAATTAGAGAAACAACACCTTTCACAGTAGCATCCAAAGAAATGAAATACCTATGAATCAATCTAATGAAGGATGTAAAAGACTTCTACATTGAAAACTACAGTATTCTAAAAAAAAAAGGAGACTGAAGAGGATACAAGAAAAAGCAAAGATACCCCTTGCTCTTGGGTCAGAAGAACTGATACATTGAAAATAGCCATACCACCAAAACTGTTATATAGACTTAATGCAATTCTGATCAAAATTCCAAGAGCATATCTCACAGAACTACAGAAAACAATCCCAAAATTCATTTGGAATCAAAGAGACCTAGAGTAGCAAAGGCAATTCTGGGCAAAAAGGCAAGGCAGGGGGCATCACAATTCCTGATTTGAAATTATACTATAAAGATACAGTGATAAAAACAGCATGGTCCTGGAAAAGAACAGACTCAAAATTGTGAGGGAAAAGTAACCCTTCTCCACTGTTGGTGGGAGTGTAGACTGGTGTAACCACTATAGAAATCAGTGTAGAGATTCCTCAAAAACTACAACTAGAGTTCCATTCAACTCAGCTATTCCCCTTCTTGATATCTTCCTGAAAGAATTAAAAGCATGACACCACAGCAATACATGCACACCCATGTTTACAAAGGCACAGTTTGTAATAGCTAAATCTTGGAAACAGCCCAAATGCTCATCAACTAATTAATGGATAAAGAAGATGTGGTCTTTTTATACAGTGGAGTACTATCCAGCTATAAAGAAGGACACACTTGAGACTTTTATAGGTAAATGGATGCAACTTGAGAACATACTCATAACTGAAGTAAATCAGTCTTGCATGTGTAAACATCATATTGTCTCATAGTGCAACAAGCTGAAAGAGTAAATAAGATCCAAAATGTATAATAGATACTGGAAAATGGGAAGAAACTGTTCAAAAGAAAAAATAAACTAGGATGGGGGAAAGGAGAAAAGAAGGAAGGGAAAAGGAAAAGTAAATACATAAGTAAGTATATTTACTTTATATAAGTAAATATTTTTCCTTTTCCCTTCCTTCTTTTCTCTGTGTGTATATATACACACACACACATACACACATATGATAGTTAAGATAGCTATACTAACTTCTATTAGTTCATTGAAAAGAAAGATTTGTGCTTATATCTTTCGATCAATTTTTCATGCCTATAACATAATATGAGCAACGATTTTAAAGATAACGATAAGCAACATGCTAACCATTGTTACTTTCCTCCTATACTGGTTTGAAATTTTGTATCATTATTTTTAGTGTTTTTCTCTTTAAAATAAGGTGTTTCCAGCTTACCCTTCTTATGACTGAGTAGTGCTGCGTTGTATAAGAAGACCACATCTTTTTTATCCATTCCTTGACTGAGGGACATTTGGCTTGTTTCCAAGATCTAGCTATTACAAATTGTGCTATTGTCTGTGGTATGATGTTTTTTTAATTCTCTCAGGAAGATACCCAGCAGGGGAATAGCTGGATCAAATGGGGCCTCTAATCCTAGTTTTTTGAGGAAACTTCACACTGATTTCCACGGTGGTTGCACCAGTCTACACTTCCACCAACAGTGGAGCAGGGTTACTTTTTCCACACAGTGCCTCCCAGCACTTGCCATTGGTTGATTTTTTTATGGCAGCCATTCTTTCCAGAGTAAGATGGAATCTCAGTGTTGTTCTAATTTGCATCTGTCAAATGAACATTTTTTTCATACATTTATTTGCTGTTTGTGTTTCTTCATTTGAGAAGTGTATATTCATCTCACAGGCCATTTTCGAATTGGGTCTTTAAATTTGGGGGATCTGACATTTTTCAGTTCTTCATATGTTCCAGATACAAGTCCTTTGTCTGAGGGACAATTGGCTAAAATCCTTGCCCACTCTGTGGGTTGTCTTTGCACTCTGTTGGTGATTTCTTTTGATGTGCAAAAGCTTTTTATTAAGATGAGATACCAGTTGTTGATTCTTTGGAGTATTTCTCATACAGTTTGGATTTTGTTCATGAAGTGTTTGCCTATGCATATGTCTTCAAGATTTCTACCTATTTTCTCTTCCATAAACTGGGAACTTTAAAAAAACCCTGGAGATTTTTATAGGTAAATGGATAGAAGTCAAGACCATCCTCATAAGTGAAATAAACCAGAGGCATGTGTGTAAACATCATAGTGTTTCCCTAGTGTGAAAAGCTGAAAAAGTAAATAAGACCCAAAATGTACAATAGATATTGGGAAATGGGAAGAAACTGTTCTAAAGGAAAGAGAAACTGGGCTGGGGGAAAGGAGAAAAAAACAAAGGAAAAAGTAAAGAAAAAATATATACATATACATACACACAAGACAGTTAAGATAGTTATACTACTAATTTCTCTTAGTTCACTGAAACAAAGGTTTGTGCTAATATTGATTGGACAATTAAATGCCTATATCTTGTACTCTGAGTTACTAATTTAAAAATAATAATATGCAATGTGTTAATCATTGTTATAGTCCTATTAGCTTATTTTTGAAATTTGGGTTTTTTTTCTCTTTAAAATAAAAAAACTAAATGATAATCTATTTTGTAAAAAATTATATGATATATAAATATGCATAGAACAAATCTAAACAAGAATACATTAAATTTATTATGTCAAATGTATTTATTAATAGGGCCAGGATCTAGCTCAATGGCACAAGCACTTGCCTGGCAAGAGCAAGGTCCTGAGTTTGATTCCCGGCAGCAAAAACATTTTTTTATTTATTATTACCTCAAGATGGTGAGATCAGATATGATATTTTTCTTTTTAGTTACCTATATTTTATGTTTCCATTATGATTATGCATCATGCATGTTATTTAAAAATAAAAGTCAAAATCAAAAACATAAAAATATTACTGTACTTACACTGGGATAATTTCTACACTAAGAGAAACGTGGTATTTGTTAAAACCTCAGAGATTTAGTGCTTTCCTTTCCAGAAATAGTCAAGAATGTATTAAATTTGCCAGAGAACTCACTGGTATTGAGGAAAATACATGTACCTATTGAAATTCTATATCTCAGACATGCATTCATGAGGCTATGAATGTATACATTTATACTGAATCATAAAAAATACTAACTATACAGAGCATATGTGTTCATTCTGGTGCTCAAAATTTCTGTGTACAGAGAAGTGCTCTGTTCTCCACAGGGACTGTCACTAACTCACTGTCGGAAAGTAGGAATGCTAATGTGAGCCTCAAACACTAGCATTAGAGGATAAAACCGGTCATCAGCAAAATGTGTGCAGGGTCTCCAAGAGCAGCCATCTGTCTGGGTAACATTACTACAGTAACATGGAATGTGAAAATTATTATTTGTTACTATTTCAGATAATTTTAAGGATTGTTCCTGTATGTGCAGGCACACCCACCATCCCCACATCCATATGCAAATGGAGGCTGCAGCCTGCCTGCTCCTATGCATAGCATTTTAATACCTTTTGATGTACTTTTTATCCATTGAAAGTAACTTTATGCCCAGAGGTAGAACCAGAATAATCATCATATAAATTCTCAACAATCCCAGTGAATAAAAATTGACCCAGATATTCCCTCAAAGTGTTTAAGCCATCTATTAGTTCTAAACTATGCCTCTCTGAATGTATTTTTTAGAAGCTAGTTTTCAATTAGTACTTCCTGCCATTTATAGTAAGTGTTACATATAAACAAGAACGTGGACATTATATTTTAAGAGGATTCTACCGAGCTGATATTCACTCCAGGATAAATATCTGAAGAAAAAAAAATACTCTAATCCCAAATGAACTGCCCATTTCCTCCATAGCCACTCCAAATCAATCTGTTTAAAAACAAAAAGTGTCATGCATTCAAAGGGTTTAAGCATTCTGTTATCAATTTTGCTTTCTCATAATACTAAAATAGACATATAATTGGCTCCGTGAGCTACACAAATAGCAAGCGAGCAGTCATAAAAATATTATACAGCAAAAGAGAATTTGAAACATTGAACACAGTAACATGCCATAATCACACTTAAAATCCTGCATTTATTCATTATGTTTCCTTGGTTAGGCAGTTTGCTACTGATTATAATGATGCATTCTAAAAGCTGGACATTAGAAAACATATATCTTTGTGCTCAATATTTGTTATGGTTTGTGTCTAGATGTCCCTGATAGGTTTCCCGCCCAAGACCTGCTCAGTCCTCATGGCAACAGTCCAATGCTGAGTAACAATGGTGCCTAGCTCCTTCTTCCCAGAGACCCTTGTAGTTTCTTCTTCCCAACTGCCTTTGCCAAAGCCCACGCAGGCCAACAATGATCCAATCCCCCTTCAGCAAGATATGCTGAGCAGCCTACGTCAGCTACCCTGGGCCCTCTCCCCTCAGAGTGCATATGAGCTCCAACCCTGTCCTTTGTCTTCAGAGAGCCAGCACAGCTGTCTGCATGCTGATTCCCTCCATGCCCGGCTTAAACTTTTATCTCTTGCTGGTTATATCTCTCTCCTCCTCTGCATTGTGTTAGATTAAGTACCTAATTCTCACGCAATCATCCCCACAAAGCCTTATAGAGCCATGGGAGCAGGTCCTAGAGTTTGTGATTGATTCATGGTCCAGTGCTGGGATTATGGGTGTGAGAGCCACATCCTTCCTCGGGCAGGGAGCCTGCATACACGACAAGAGAGAGAAAGAGGTTTGCTCTTGCTCTCCTCCCTTTTGCTCTGCTGCTTTTACCATCTTCCACTGTTATGAACTGCTGCCCTCTGCCATGTGCCACTCTGCCTTGGAGCCAGCCAAGTATGAACTGGAAACTCCACAAACTGTGAACTAAGTAAACCCTTCCCTCTTTAATTTTGGGACTTGGGTATTTTGTCTCAGCAACAAGTGAAAAGTAACCAAGACAATATTAAATCTTGTAATTACATTTATAAGATAGATCTTAGAAGCCTACATGTAACTTATAACTGGGCTAGAACTGGAGCCTCAATACTATTTATAACATTGTTTCTAAGAGGAAATACAATCATCAGAATAATTTAGGGAGTTATATAATCATCCTCCATCTATATTTTCTTCCATAGTTTAGGGCAGTGATACTGAGACTTTTAGGGACAAAAGTCCAAACTGCAGCCAAAACCCACTTATTTATTATGAAGTGCCAACATCACAATTAAACCTTAATATTGAGGTTTTAGTTTAGGAAAAAAACAACTCATATTTTAAAGCCAAAAACAATAACAGAGCTTTCATTGATACAAACAGCCTGCTGTAGCATGCATGCTATAAGTTCCCAACCACTGATTAAGGGAATAAAGTACCCACCCTCCTATATTTTCTAAGGATAAAGGAAGGAACACACTGGCTCTTAAATTCTCTGATGCTCCAGAATTCTGAGATGGTCTTTTTCCCCTTTTCTTTTTTCTTGTTCTTGTCTTCCTTTCCTTTTTTTTTTTTTTTTTTTGCATCGGAAACCAAATTCAGGACCTTGCGTTTGCCAGGCAGGCACTGTGCCACTGAGTTCTACCCTCAACCATCTTTTACTTTTAAAAAATTAATTGTTCTAACTATAAAAGAAATGTATGTTGTTGTTATAAAAGTTAACAGGGCAGAATATAGAATTTAAGAAATTACAGACTCCCATGATCCTATTCTTCAATGATACCTGCTAGCAGCAGTGCATAGTCATGATTTGCTTTTTGTGCTTTAGTTTTATGTCTCTTGCATTTAAAAAAATCAACTATATCATAAATCTTATTATGCAACTTCCTTCTCTTGACATAAAAAGGGATGTTGGACTTTGTGCACATACACCCTAGAATTAGAATTTTGGGATCAAAATGTACACGTACTTAGAATTTTATCAATATTCAGACAACTTTTACCCTAAAAGCTTTTACCGATTTACCTCCTCATCAACTTGAAATTAGTGCCTGTTTGTTCACAGTCTCTCTAATAATGAAGAACATAAATCTCTTCACAAATTTGAAAGGAGAGAAAAGGATTTCAACATTCTTTTTTCAATTCACAAATTATTAGTTCACAAGTGTATTTTAATTATTAGTAAGATTGAAAATTTTTAATGTTTGGTCACTTTTACTAATTTCATACATTTAAGTGCTCTTTGTTTTCATTCAAGCTGTTTTTTCTCCTTCATTCTGTACAATTTTGTTCATTTGTTACATTATGTCTATAGTGCTTGTGCTAAAAATACCTTTTCTACATTTTTGTTGCCTTTGATTTATCATTCTTACATTACATAGAATGTTAACTTTTTATGTAGTGTTATTCCTGGCATCTGGGTTTCATGTTATTTTTAAAAAACAACTTTGTCCACAGATATAGCACCTGCCTGGCAAGCATAAAGTCTTGAGTTTGATTCCTGGTACCAAAAAATAGAAAACAACTTTTCTAATCCAAAATTGCAAAATATTTACTGCTATATTTTTTTTATTTTTTTTTATTTTTATTTTTTTTGCGGTACTGGGGATTGAACTCAGGACCCTGCGCCTGCTAGGCAGGCACCTATTCCACTGAGCTATATCCCCAGCCCTATATTTTCTTCTATGACTTAAAACTTTGATCCATGTAGACTTCTCTCTCAAGTGGCTTGCCAATTATTTCAATTTGTGGAATTGGCAATTCATTTGTGGAATTTTCCATTCTAATTTGAAGTGCAATCTTTTTTAAACTACTTTTTGGACTATAGGTCTCTTTTCACTTGTCTTCTTTTTCAAAACTTTCCTGAATACCCATTTTTTATTGTTTTGCTTTTCTATTCATTTCATAAAGTTTCTAAAAATATCTTTTTAGTATTTTGAGATTACATTTGATTTATAAAAGGAGATATGACAATTATTTAATATTAAAATCTGTGTAAGGTTTCAGCATACATTTTACCATCTTGTTCAAATTTTTCATGCCTCTCAGAAGAATTTCAGACTTCTTATTTTAAAAGCTCTTATTCCCTATTAAATTTATTTCCAGGTATCTTATGGTTTTGTTACTGCTGTTGCTTAGCTGTTACTGTGATTGAGAAATCTTTGCCATCACTTTTTCCAACTAGCTATTTTTATCAGAAGAGCTGCTTTTTGTATAATTATTGTTTCTAGTCACATTGCTGAAGTTGTTCATTGTTTATAATAATTTTACATTAATTTTATTAGATTTTTGACACATATAGTTATATCTTAACTAACTGATTGTCATTTTTTCCTTTTTATGTGAAAAAGCACTTGCGACTCAAGAGAATTTTACTGAATTTATGCGGTGGGTTTGCTAGAGCTGGCTCTGTCTCACACAGCATACATGCGCTGATTGTTTGGTCTTTCAGGCATTTTGCAAGCTGCTGGCAGACGCTTCACTTAGTGATTTGAAACTGGTAAAGACTGGGACTATTCACACTATGGAAATCTGCAAAGACTGTTAATCAGTACTCCTGCTGGTACCCTACTCCAACCCAACAGCCCCAGTGTCTTGTTAACTATTCACCAGGACATCACTGTTTACTACATCCTAGATAAAAACAAATAGAACCTTGGTTTTTAACAGCTTCCAGAAGTGAATATAGATTATGATTAGAACTCAATCCCGTAACTAACAATCTTACCTAAAATCCTTCCCTATTTCTGGGAGTACGGAAAGATGTTATTGTGCAATAGTTAAAAGAGTTATAAATTCTGGCGTAGGACCTGAATTTGAATTTAAATGTAATAAATTATAACTATGTGGAAACGCAAATTAAAACAACACTGAAAGCCAAGGGTCACAGCACATGCCTGTAATTCTAGCATTCTAGGAGGCTGAGGTAGGAAGATCACAAATTCAATCCCAACTGAGGCAATTTAGCAGCTTAGTAAGACCCTATCTCAAAAAATATTTTTTCCTAAATAGGTGGAGACTTACTTCAAGCTAAATCAATCCCTAGTTCCACAGAAAAAAATTTTTTAAAAACAAACAAATAAAAATGTACCACATTGACATACTACATAATTAGGGAGGCTACCATAGAAATGGGAACCCTCATATTACTGATAGTTTATAACATAATACTACCACATTGGAAAATAATTCAGCCATTTCTCAAAATATTAAACATGGAGTGATCAGATGACCTAGCAGTTCTTATTCTAGAAATATACTCCCAAATTTTGAAAATATGTGTCTACACACAAAATAAATGTTCACAGTGTTATTCACAATAACCCAAAAGAAAAAAAGAAATAACCCAAATGTCCATCCATTGATGAATAAACAAAATGTGGTATTCCATGCAATGAAATCTTATTTGTCCATAAAAATATGGATGTTGAAAAAAATCAATGAACAAAAGAGAGATTTTTGCAAATCTGATAAAGGATTTGTATCTAGAATACGTAAACATTCCTACAACTCCAAGATAATAACACAATTAAAACACAGGCAAAGGATGTGTAAGTAGGCAGTTTTTCCAAGAAGATGTATGAATGGCCAGGTAAGCATATGACACCATTTGCTATTAGAAAAACACCAATCAAAATCACAGTGAAGTAACACTTCCCACCCACTGGGATGGCTGTGATGCAAGAGACAGATAACAACAAGCGCTGGTAAAGATGTGAAGTTGGAACCCCAGCCCCTGCTAGTGGGATGTGAAATTGTGCAGCGCTGAGGAAAACCGTCTGCAAGTCTCTCAAGGGGCTACAATATGAAAACTCCAAGCCTAGTTAGAGAGCCAAAAGGAATAAAACACATTTTCACATAGAAACTTGTATATAAATGTTGAGAGTAACATTATTCATAATAGCCATAAGATATGGAAAACCTAATATCTACCATTATTTACCTAAAAATAGATAAACTGTGGTTTATCTGTACAATGGAATATTATTTGGCAAAAAAAGCACAAAAGAAATGAAATGCTGCTATACGCTACAATGTGAGTGAGTCCTAAAAATATTACACTGACAAGCCAGACCAAAATGTCACATATTGTATAATTTAATTTATGTGAAATGTCTAGAGTAGTTAAATCCTATCAGAAAATTTCTTAGTGATTACCAGGGCCAGAGGAATGAAGAATGAGAGCTAATAGGAACAGGGTTTTGTCAGGAAGGACAATCAAAATGTTCTAAAATTACATTATGACAATTCACAACTCCGAAAAAATACGCTGAATTTTATGCTTGAAAAGGGTGAATTTTGCCAGATGTAGCGGTGCATACCCACAATCGCAGCACTTGGGAGGCTGACACTGCAGGATCGCTGCCAGTGTGAAGCCAACCTGGGCCATATACTGAGTTCAAGGCTGGTCTGAACTTCAGACCAAAGGTGAATTTTATGGTGTATGAATTATATACTGCTAAATGTGTTTTATATATTTAAAATGCGATTGGAAAAATGGTTAATGTATAAATAAAAATGTATTACAGTAAAAGACACACAGCCATTAATCCGCCCTCAAAATACACCCCTTTTCTTTGAACACATTTATCCCATCACTCTCGCTAATTTCTGAGGCAGTTCTAGAAGTCCTGTTTCATGAGTGTCTTTAGTGGTCCTGTCATTGCTGCCTCAAAGTCCTGAGTTGATTCGAAACATTTCCCTCTCATGCCCACTTTGACTTTGGGGAATAATCGGAAGTGGTGTAGTGCCACATCTGACGGATAAGGAGGAGCAGGACTCATCGTGGAGTGTGTAAGAAGCCTGCTTTCTGTTGGATGGCCCTTGGAAGCAGACTTCACCATATTTTTTTAATCATACCTCATAAAGACACTCGCGACAGAGGATTTCCAGAATGCTTTGGAAAGTGTCAAGAATGAACAAAAAGTGTGTTTCAATCACGGAGGAATGTTCTGAGAGGGATTAATAGCAATGTGTCTTTTGTTGTTAAAATTTTTAAAAAGTTAAACACTCAACATATATTTTTATCACCATGTTTTTTTCAGGCTGTTAAGGCATCCACAACAGTGCAGTTAAGACTGTCAGGAAAGAAGCCGTCGGCACGGCTTCAGAAAGTGATGAGAGCTATGTACAGCACACATGCATGTGCCCTGTGGCCTCAGGTAGGTTATTTACTTCCTCTGTGTCTTAACTTTATAGGTCTATAGGGTCCTATGAGGATTTAGCTACATGTTTAATAGATATTAATATATGATTACTACTTCAAGTGATACATAGATCCCTTGACACGATGCCTAGCATGGAGCACAGCTCAGATTATAATAGCTATTACTTAAGTTCTTTGTTACAGCAAACCTCTTTTTAAATGTCTTTTTCTGTGTTTTCTGTGTACAAAATAGCTAGCCATTCTCTTCCACATAATTTGTTGATCTTATATTTGAAAATCATACTTATTGAGCCCTCTCTCAGTCCACCTCTCTTCATAATGAATAAAATCAGATTTACAGTACTTACCTGAGTGGTAATTTTACATTTCTCTGCTTGACCTGATTAAACATGTCCTGTGTCAGACCATTCCAAGAGGGCAGGGCCTGTGCCTTGTTCCCTTCAACTCTGAATTGCCAATGTTCATATAGGGCAAGACACACAACTAGAGCTCAAAAAATTCTTGATGAGTGAATGAAGGAAGGAATGGTTACGTATTAGACCTGTTCAGTGAGTGGCCTTCCTGTAAAGGGTGATTCTCAGTGAGGGATGGGGTGTGGAGAGAAGAAGGCTGTCGTACAGGATACAGGCTGTCATCTATGAATCACCTGGGTGATTCTGTAAGGTTACTTGACACCTCTCCCCCAGGGCACAGCATACCAGAATTTACAGAGTGCTGTTTTCAGCGATATGGGCTCACTTTACCTAAAATATATCTCATACAACCAGTCGCTGATAACAGAAATGTCTTTAGTGGTACACAGGTCCTCTCATTCATAGAGATCAAAGCAAAGGTACAAATGCATTTCTTCAGCTAGTGTGATATGATAGAAACACTGTTGATTGGACCAGGAGTCAGCGAAGCTGGACTTTAGCCTTGCCTTGGCTTTGGACATAAGTATATGACAGGAAGGGAAGTGAGGTAAGTACACAGGCTGCTGAGTGTCCAGAGGAATAGAACGAGAGCGGGAAGGGGCTGGGGATATAGCTCAGTGGAATAAGTGCTTGCCTAGCAAGCGCAGGGTCCTGAGTTCGATCCCCAGTACCAAAAAAAAAAAAAAAAACGAGAGCGGGGACAAGCATGGAGACGATAAGGTGTTTATAGCAGCACCATCTTTGCAATTTTGCTTAAGCCTACCCCTTCTTGAGCCCATTTGCTTTCTGCTCTCAGTGTGAAAACTTCGTAAGTCACACTGCTCAAGCTAGGGTCTTCCTTGGCAGTCCGGACGTCTGACCACCGCCCACCAAGAAAGCTGCCCACAGGAAGCTGCAGGGGAGTACACTGTCTGCTGTGTTCTCCCTTCATTCTTATTTCTCGACACGTGTTAGCCGTTTTTCAGCAGAGTGCTAGTTGCTAGTTCATTTCACCTTTCATCCAGTCTGATTCTGAAAATCCGGTGCTGTTTAAATTCTGATTTTAACTTTTTAAATTGTAAAATATACACACCTAACACATAATAGTAATGAACTGTTATTAATGAACTGTTATCAAGTCAACATCTGTAACTTATATACAGGTTACACAAATATACAGGTTGCATTACATTATATATATATATATATATATACACACACACACACACACACACACACACACACATCATGTACACATAATAATGTTACATTAATTTTTTGTATGTAAGGTAAACTTCAATAGGAATTATTTTTTAAAAAGAAAGAAATGATATATTGTAAAACCTCAGAAAGCTCACACCCATAGCCCCTCTTCAATCCCAAACTGTCTATTGCTCCCTCAAAAAAATTATCTTGCCAGGCATAATGCATAGACCTATAATCTCAGCACTTGGGAGGCTGAGGCAGGAGGATCACCATGAGCTTGAGGCCAGCCTGTGCTACATAGTGAGTTCAAGGACAGCCTGGACTATGAAAAAAGACCCTGTCTAAAAAAAAATCATCATCTTTCCTTTTATGGTATTCAGTTTTCTTGCTTCTTTTTATGGATTAATCATCTAAATAATCTCCAAAAACAATAGTTTAATCTTGCCTTCTGTCAAACTTTATAGAAACATAATTGCATAATATACATTCCTTTGTGTTAGACCTCTTCCATTCAATATTGTTTTCGAGATTCACCCACATTATTGCTTTTAGCTATAATGTACAGATTTTCTTTTATATATCATCCCTTCTAGAGGGACATTCCGCAATTCCTTTATACATTTTATGGTAGGAGGGTACGAGGGTTGTGGAAGAAACCCTAGTAATACTGCTATGAACATTCATGTACATGTGTTCAGATTTACCTGGACACATTTCTGTTGCATGTACATCTAAAGTAGGACTCTGGTAACCTAAGAGGTGGTATGTGTGTATTCACCTTTACTAGGTAATGACAAAATTCCTGAAATAATTATATCAGTTTTTGTTCTACCCAACAGTGAATAAGATACTTCCTTCTATACTGTCAGAGTTTTAATTTTAGCTGACCTGTTGAAAAGTAGGATTTAATTATCATTTTAATATACATTCCCTGCCTCATGATTTTAGAGGGATTTTAGTGCCCTTCTTAGGATTACACACCCTGTTTACCTTTTTTCTGATTATTTTCCTACCTACCAGCATATGTTTGTTATCTATTTTTGCATCACAAATCATATCAAAATGTATTGATTTAAAACAATAAACATTTATTATTTCACACACCCATCTGTGTAGGTCAGGAATCTGGGAGTGCCTCCACTAAGTGTTTCCGGCTCCTTCTCTCCTAAGGTTGAGTCAATGTCTGCAGTCATCTGAAGGCTTATCTGAAACCAGAAGATTCAGGGTGAAGTCAGCTCATGTGCATGCCAACAAGTCACTGCTGATGTGAGCAGGTGGCCTCCATTCCTGTGCATATGGACATCTCCAGTGAGCTGCCCCCAGTATTTCATGACATGGTAGTTGGCCTCCCACAAGGTGAGTCACCCAAGACAAAGGCAAGGAGTAAACCACAATACCTCTCATGATCTGGCCTGGAAATCACTTCTGCTATATTGTATTCAAAACACAGTAAGGCACTAAATACAGAGAACAGAACTAGACTTCATATTTTGAAGGATGGTGTACCAAAAATATTGGGAAATGTGTTTTTAAACTGCTGGACATGTAATATAAAATCTATGGTTTCTATCATTTGGCAAGTACCAAAGTAGTCATTATTTTAGGCATCAGATGAAGAATTTCAATTCAATAATTTAAAAATTACTTGGAGAATATTTGATAAAATATAAGAAACATGTATAATCTGAAAGTATCTTCTCAGGAGATTCTCAGTAATAACAAAAGTAATAATAATAACTTTATGGTAGAAACACTTGGCAAAAACAACTATGACCAAGTTAATGTGATGTCAATACCATGTGACTTCCAATATAATACACTGAGAACACAAAACATTATTTCTACAGTACTCTGGCCAAAAATACATAACTGAAACTTAACCATGAGGAAACATCAGATAAGCTAAACCCAAGTTAATGAACATTTCACAAAACGACTGGATAGGACATTTTAATCACATCAAGGTCATAGAAAACAAAGAATTGAGAAATTTTCCCCAAATAAAGGAGATAAAAAGGCATTAAAACCAAAGACAAGATGTGATCTGGACCTGAAAAATGCACCAATCAAATGAATGGTGGTGAAATTTGAATAAGGTCAGTAAATTAGTTACAAATGTGTCAGTCAATGTTCTAATTTTTGCAATTGTACTGTGATTATATAAATGTCAATGTGTGCAGAAGATGGGTGAACATTATATAGGGATTCTGTATTTTTCTGTAACTTTTTGATACACCTAAAATTATTTCAAAGTGAAAACATAAAAAACTATTATATGAGTGATACGATTATAATAGAAGGTCAATGGTCTGTAACATGAGAAGCTATTGGGAAGGAATATAATTATTTCCTGTATGAGACCCATCTTTCCCTGCTTCTAATCCCTTTAAGACCTTCAAGTGAACCTACAACAGCTGTCTACCTGTAACATATGACTGATGTTGGCAGTCTCCTCCTTAAAACCTGTCAGTGCCTTCCTATGTCTTAGGATAAATTCATTTTCCCTAGTGGGGGATTCTCACACAAGTTCTTGGCTAACGCTGTATAGAATTGAACACACTCCCTAAGACAAAACCTTGGTCTGCTGTGTCTGGGTCTTTGTAGGTGCTTTTCCTTCTTTTTTGCTAGGAAAAGGACTGATTTTTCTTAGAGATTGATCTCTAAACATCTGTTTGTGAAGTTGGTTTTTTATTTGGGAGGACTCTTTTCTCTCCTAATATAGTTCATTGTTATATCTCTTGCTACCTATAGCTCTCAGTAGAGATTTCTTACATGGCACCTATTGTACTGTATTGTAAGTAGATGCTTACGTACTAAGGCTTTAGGCATGCTTGTTATTGTTGCTGTTTGTTTATTTTCTCTCCTGAGTAGTGTTAGCTGCTTGAGGACAAAGTCTAAGGATGGCAGGCCTTTTAGTTATTTCTATGTAAGAAGATATCCCCAAATATTAGCAGTTTAAATCAACTTTTATCATATCATATTGTTTCTGTCAATTCAAAATCTGATAGCAGCTTAGATTGGTGATTTCTAGCTTACAGTCTTCTATAAGGATCAAGTTGAAGTCTCAGCCAGGCGTGCAATCATTCAAAGACTTGACTTTGTCTGTTGAGTCTGCTTCTAAGAGGCCTTACTCATTCAACTATTAACTCAAAAACCTAAGTTTCCCCTCAGCTGCTGGCAGGAGCCTCAGTTCATCATCACATGAGCCTCTCTATAGAGACATGTTAGCTGGCTTCTTTCATAGCAGGTAATCTGAGATCACAAGCCATGATTTCCTCTCTAGTCCACCTCTGCAGTGACAAACCATTGCTTTTATCATGTCCTGCTGCTATTACACCTCACAGGGTATGCACACCAGGAAGCAAGAATCACTGAGGCCTGTCACTGAGGCGGACTACCATAATAAAACTCCTCCAATGTCTTAATGAATGAAGTTGTCTCTAGACCACATTCTAAAACACTTGGTGATCAAAGAACCAAAATAAACTCAATATCTCAAAGCAGTTTTGGCTATAAATGTCATTTCCAAACATGGCTTAGCATCACACCCAATGCCTAAGACAGGTTCCCATGCATCATTAATCTACTTCTATTACCCTGAATAGAAGGAACTTGTCATTTTCCAGGAATATAAACTCTGAACAGTGAATACGGGGTGACTGATTGAGATCACTGGAAAAGTCAAAAGACCTAGGAGCAGATTGCTTAAGCTACTATTGTCTGGGTGGCCTTGCATTATTTACAAAGCTAAGTCCTCTTCTACCTTTATTAAAATAAGATTCATGGGTCCAGAAGATGGCAGCTCTGCATCAGTATGTTAAAATTTTCCCTTTCCTAATTTTAGCATGAATCATATTTCCCACCACCTCCTATCCTCTGATGGAAAAGCAAATCACTGAGCAAATGTGCAGATTTTTATAGAAGATTCTCATATTACTTAATAGCTGTGCACTCCAGCAGAGGATCCATTGCCACATCTTTTGGCCTTGGCTCTTTGTCTCATGCTACTTCTCAGTGAGGACTATTCATTCCTTAAATTCTAGTGTGAACCATTATAATTCTACCAGTTTGTCTAGTTGCAGCCATGTCTCTCCTTCAATAAGGTGCCCTGATCATTCTCACCAGAGCACTTTCTTCTTCATGGAACGAATCTGCTCATATTTTTTTCACATTTAGAGAATTTACATTTTAAAAAATATTTAGATACATGTAAGATATGTCATACATATTTTCATTCTGTATATCTCCCTGACAAATGCTTCTTTAATGGAATAAGAATTTAAATTCACCACAGGGGCTCTTTATTCTGGAAAACTCTAGGGTAAATACTTCTAGCAATAGTCAAACTATGTTTCAATCTCTTTTAGCTTGCTTATGTTTGCTTTCATTGTGATTTCAGAGTTTAAGTAATTATACTTTTGAGGGTAACATCCCCATATTGTGACATTCATAGGTTTTATACAGGGGCACTATGGATGTGTGTCTCCTTTAATAAAGTTAAGTGCACTAAGCGCATGCATTTCTAAAGCCCTCTGAACGTGTGTCATGCTTATGTCTATCCACATTCCAGAGAACTGAATACGTGTTCCAAAAGGAGAAAAGAACTGGGGGTAGGGAGGAAACCCATACAAGGCAAAAGAGTTGAGCGTGTGCCAGCCTCTGTACTAAAGGAAGGAAAGCAAGGGAACACTGTTTTGGAAATATTAAGCAAAGAGAAAGGGAATGGAAGAGAGAGGGGCGGGGCTGACCACACTCGGGACATGAAGCAGAACCAACAGCGGAGGGGCACGCACTTCCCTAGATGACTGCTGACTTCCAGGACTCTTTTGGCCCCTTTACTCAGCCCCACCCTCAAGTGATGTTCAGTCCAAGGTGTCACCCTCACTCTGGACTCCTGAGAAACCAGCCCCTCATCTAACCATCTCCTCTCTCACCTGCGTGGGCGCTGTCACCTTGGACGATAGTGGGGCATGATAGAGTCCAACGGACATGGCAGAATTCTGATTCTGCCACTTAGAAGCTGTCAAATTACCTGCTCCGTTGAAACAAACTCGGGCTTATAACACCCACAATCAGGACTGCTGTGATGAATGTACATTAGCTGTCACTCAGTAAGTAGCAGCTATTGAAAAGCAGTGTAGCATGATGGTTAAAAGCATGGAGTCCAGCTCTAGACAGGGCTTCCATACATGTTCCGTTACCTACTTTCTGGATGACTGATTTTCTCTGCTTCACTTTCCTAATCTATGAAATAGGTTTAATACAGTAATAGTAGTCTCTGTCCCACAGAGTTGCTAAAGTGATATGGTGGCTATAATTCAGAGCCTGCCACATGAAATCACTTAGTAGATGGAAAGAGCAGCAGCAGTGGTAGTAATTACTGTTGTGGTTATTATTGCCATCACAGAAGATGCCGTGGAAGGCAATAGTCAAGACCAGTGCTCTGGTGCTGAACTCCCTGGGTTCAGATCCTGGTTTCATTCTTTCTCAGGTGTATTTTCCAAAGGCTCCTTTTTTCTCTTCTGTAAGTTGGAAATAATAATAGAATCTACTTCCTAGGATTAAATGAACTAATACATGTAAATTACTTAGGCATATGCTGGTATATAATACATGATAAGTGTAGTCATTGTAAATTCCAGTCAGCCCTAGGTCTAGTGGTTCGGCATTTCTGTTAGTTATTTTGAAGTATGATGTTTTACAGAGTTAAATAAACTTTAAGTATTCTGTGGTGATTAATCTGGACTACCAGTGAGTTGCCTTGAAAATAAGCCAGGTTTTCAGCCATAAAAGGTTTTTAGCTGAGTCCCCACTGACCATATCTTTAGCATTGATGTGTATAGCAGATGGTGAGCTGAACGTATTTTGAAAGTTACTCCTTCAAAGGGAACACTGAAGTTCTCATCAGAATTAAGTGTACAAGAGCACGCCATTGACTCAGCTGTGCCACTCCACACCTTTATGACCCGCACTGCGAAGTGCCACACAAAGGAAAGAGAACTCAAATTCAGGCACCTGGAGACTCTCCCTGCAAGCCGCAGGCACTCAGGTTTCACTGGCTCGCCAAAATCTAGCGACTTCCCGGAGCGATTTTACTCTTCTTTCTGGCTGTGCTGCAGCGGCACATTCGTTCAGATACAAGAAAGGCCTGCAGTCCAGGAAACTTTCTTTGCCTTGTCTTCAGCCAATAATCTTGTAGCACAATGATGTCACCTCTTTGTTATGCAATATGACTTAACTGTTGGAAAGGTGACAGGAATTCCACTGACATCAGGATCACAGTGAAACTGCTTAGCTGATAAATTAGTCATATTGTACATAACACATAAGTCATCTTACACTGTGATTAACTGCCAGTTGCAAAAGTACTATTGTCTGGGCAGGAAGTCAGGGCCCATCGCTCAGAGTTTAAGTGGTCACATCCAGTTATTCTAGTGCCTCAGTAATGCAGACAAGTGGTCATTGAGTTTCACAGTGTCACATGCCACTTGAAGAAAGACACAACGTAAAAGCAAACACTTTCCTCTATTCAGGAGGTAATTTTCATAAAATTTGTACAAAATTTCCTTGACTGCCTCTAAAATTAGTCGTTTTAATCTTTGGATGATTTTCCCAATACAAGTAGGGTGAGAGTAAGATCCTGTTTCTCAATGACAATAGGGATTTTTTGTCATTTTTCTTTTACACGATACTGTGAAAGGGGACTTTTTACAGAACATAAATCATGGTGAGTTAGATATCATGTATTCAACAGTATCAGCTGTTAAAAATAATACTTAAATTTTCTCATTTCTAACACATGTGTTAGAAAAAATTAATACCGAAAAGTACTAAAAAGGAGCACTCCACAATCCCGCCCTCCCCAAAGCAACCATAATGAGAATTCTGCTGTAATTTCTTTTAGTCTGAGTACTCAGTGAATACAACAGTGCAAAGAACTCCTTGCCTGGCTGTGAGTTGAGTGACAGGCACCGAAAGATAAAAATGAGACTCACCTCTGCCTCTGGAGGAATGCATAGCTTGATGTAACGGGGTATCTGAACACCAAAGAGGCATTTATTTAGCAGAGGCTGAGGCAACGGAATGTAGGGTAGAGAAGATGGGAGGGATTCCCAAGGAAGCTTAGAGAAATCCTGGAGCAGGGCTCCTCAAAGTGTGGTCCCCAAGGTGACAGCAGGTTTTACAGACAACCAACAGAAATCAAGAGGGAGTTTTTAAAACCTTCAGGGCAATTTGAAAAGGTAATTGTTCTTCTGTTGAATCTAACAACTTTTTTTTTATTTTAAAGAAAAAATATTTTTAAATTTCAAAACAAAATAATAGGAGAGTAACAATAGTGAACACATTGCATATTGTTGTCTTCAAAATAGTTACTCAGAGGACAAGACACAGGCATAAAAAATTGTCCAAACTGTATAGCACAAACTTTCTTTTCAATGAACTAAGACAAACTAGTAATATAACTATCTTAACTATCTCATATTTTTTCCTTTTCCCATCCTTCCTTTTTCCTTTCTCCACCCCAATTCTAATAACTTTTTAAATCAGATTTGTATCTTGTATGTCATTTTAAATTTTATTTTGGATGTATTTTTATTGTAATTTCAAAAGTTTCAATCCACAATAGATTTTTAAAAAGCTCTTCCATCATTACAGTTTGAAAACCAGTGTTCTTAGAGGCTCAGTAGCTTAGCTAAGTATAGGCTGATCAACTGTTGCTGTTTGTGCTAAAACAGTGCTTAATTACTAGAAAAAATTAGCCTCATGAAAGAATAGATTAGATAAAGGGGAAACAATCATCAAAGAAATAATAGAAGAAAGTTTCTCTGACGAGTGATGTTAGTCTTCAGGTAAAAGGTAAGGTGGTAAAAAAGAGAGCTACAACTAGTTATATGCTAATATACTTTCTAAATTCTGAAGATCAAGAGAAAAATGCTATAAAATTACACACATATGTAAAATTGAACAAACTAAATTAAGGTAATAAAGCACAATATTTCATATTATATGCCTTCAACAAAAATTTTTCTAAGGTAAAAGAAATAAGGAAAATTGTCCTTTATATACAACTATAACAACAGGAGTAAAAATGGAAATAGAAAACAGTACCAGAAAAGTGGAATGTGAAAACATTTTCATTTTAAGAATTAACTGAATTTCTTTGATTTCCTGTCAAATCTGGCTCTAATCCTCTTGATGGGTGCAGAGGTTGGGAATCACAATCAGTGAAGTCTCTGCTGTTATGATGAAGGAAGAAGTACATAAGTTTCTTAGCAACACATTTTTTTCCTGCACGAAATTTGTAACAAATTCTCTCAAAGAGTTTAACCTAAGTCTGTAACGCTTAGGCAGACACTACTCTCAATAACATATGTTCTGTAAATGTTGAAATAAATTTCACATACTTGCTTCTTGGCGGGATCCTCAACAGTGAAAAGTTCAAGATCTAGCAATACATATAACCTGAAGATCTTATTTGATTCAAAGATAACTTAGAAGAGTAGATAAATGGCATGTCACTTGCTGTTCTCTGAGTATTTCTCTCAGGCAGGCTTGTCCAATAACAGGTAGTTTGAGGTCTCATAACGTCTAAAAAGAGGTTACTCTAGTGTTCTTTACTGCTAACTCAAAGTACATAAAGCTTCCAGACTTTATGTACCTAGCCCTTTCACCACTGATAATAGCACTAGGCATCAAATAATTTGTGCAGCATTAGGTTATTATGCTTTATACAGTGAATATTATCAATAGTCATGAACAGCATTTAACATTCTTATCAATTTTATTTCTCTAACATCTCAATAAATTCAAGAAATATTGTAATGTTTCCATTAATGAGACTGGATTATCAAAGTATTGTTACAATATCCAATCCTAATAATTTTGAGGTAGGAAAGATGTCTTTCATATAAAATCTTCTTCAGCAAGCATTATTTTGCAGATCAAGTATGACCATTATGATCACTTTCTATAAAACAGTTATATAAATAAATGTTTATTGATATGTAAGGACAGATGAAGCATTAGAAAAGTGTAACAAAAATGATAACCCAGGTTATCTCTGAGTGTCAAGATGTGGGTCACTTTTATTTTCTTGCTTTTGTTTGTCTATAAATTTGAACATCCTATCATTATACTTGTGTTATCCTTGCAAGAAGAAAAGTAACATGACTACACATAGGCAGGGAGGAGTGGGAATGAATAATGTCTCTGCGTCCTCCCGGAAGTAAATGAGCTTGGTGGTCATCCTGCACTACTGCCTACTTCTCCCCACAGTTAACCTTCACCAACTTCCATGATAATTTTCTAGACAGGACAGCTTAAAATAGCACAATTTAGGTTGGGGACAAATTCCAACCGTGCACCTTATCAGAGATGTGACTTTGAGCCAAGTTTTAAAAAATTATTTCTTTCTTTAATTTTTTTTGGGGGGGTGCTAGGAATTGCACTTGGTGCCTGGTAAGTGCTCTACCACTCAACTACATCCCCAGTCCTGTGTCAAATTTTACACTTGATTTTCTAGTTCCCACTTTCAATATGGAGGGTGTATTATTATGAATGTAAAATGAAATCCTTCTACAAAGTAAAGTGGCTGGAATAAAATAGGTATTTAAAAATACTACGCTTGCTCCGTATCTAAGAGTCTGTCCTGGTTCCGTAAGTATTTGTTGTCTTCCCTACAGTAGCGTCTTATACACCTAATTCAGTGTGGATCACTGTCAGAAATACAAGGAGGCTCAGTCTCTCTTTGACTACTTAGGAGCACAGAGAGAGAAAAGAACACTCAGCACGGATCTGGTGAGTGTCAGACACTATGTTACACATATCACTTTGCTTTAGGAAAGTTCCAGAACTTTCTCAAACACTCAAATCCCTGAAAAATGTCTCAAGTTTCTGCTTTGTTATAAAACACTTGTCTCTTCAGACCTGGCTTACATCATATCACCGCACACCCGAAAGCAGCTCCCTTATTTCTGTTTCTATCTGCACAGACTCTGAGAAGTCAAATGAAGTTCGACTGGTTATGTCACCAACAGCTGGGCACATGTTCACAACTTCACTCATGTATTTGCAACTCTAGAAATGTTCATTTTATTTTTGTATTCCTTGCTCTACACGTCAACAGATCTCCATTCCTGCTTTTTGTATTAATTGGTTTATAATCAGTCTCTCTAATATACGTCAAGCATGTCTTACCTAAATGAGCCTTATTCTATGTGGGGAAAATTAGACAGAAAGCTAATGAAATAAATACTTCTAATTACCAGGCTCCAGTTTTGAAAATATGACTAGATGAACTCTTCTAAAAAGAAATGACTTTCAACAAATTTACAATACATAAAAGCATTCAATACAAGAATGTTCTGGGTCTACAACTTGTTCTCTTTGTAATTTACCTCAGTATTTCAGGCAGATAGACTTAGGCAATTACGAAGAGGCTTCCAGCTTTGGGACATGAAGATTCTCTCCCTCATGACCTGTTGCCGTTGTGTGGCACAGATTGCACAAGAAAGGGTGCTATTTGTCTGCATTTTTGCTTTACCACGTGCCAACTAAGTCTTTTTTTTTTTCTTTACTCCCCTAAAACCTCAGCCTTTCTCATCTTCTATACTTTTGTCTCCCTGACATGAAAACTCTTAAGAAAGCAAATTATGAATTGCATCCATCAAGGTCCCAAATAAACGCGATATAATTAGCTATATAAACATGAACTGAGTCTTTCTGCTGTAAGATTTTCCAGCAATTTAATCTATGAACACTGGGCTTTTCTGCGAACATCTTTCCCAGGAAATGTCCCCAGATGGCATGTGATCTTTCCATTTTAGACAAGCTGCATCGATCAGGTGTCATCCCACTGACCTGCTTTTCTCTACTTTTATTCTCGATACAATGTTGTCTCTACAGTCAGTCTGCTGAGTCCTGGTTTCCTTCACTGGGTTGCATCCTCAGCTCTGTACCTACAGCGAGCTTTCGCATATACCAGCCTCTAACACACATTTTAGTGTTGCCGTATGATTCTCACTGGTCTCTGAATGACCTTGAAACACTATGGTCATTTCTTCAATGTTCTCTTCCAGTCTTTTTGTCTGACAGAGCTGGTTTTGAATTTTCATCACTGCAATTACTTTTTCAGCTTTAAGTCTGCTGGGAACTAGCACCCTGCCCTCTGCCCTGTGATCACCTTGAAAGCTACCAATCTAGGTCATGATCTTTATTCATATGTCTCTCACCACGAGAGGGTAAATCCAGTGACATGAATGACTGACATGAGAAAAAAATTAACAAGAACTCTTGGATGCTATAGAGCAGAAAGGATCTTAGACACTATCTAGTCCAATTCTATCATTTTACAGATGACAAAGCTGGACCTAACAGTCTGTCTTAGTTATTTCCCTGGCACAAAATAACCAGCAACCACGATTAAACCATGAGCAGTTTATGTTGGCTCATATTTCAGCCCAGAGGCCGGGTTCCAAGCTAGGAAGGTGCGGCCAGCAGGCGTGGTGGTGGAAAGCTGCTCCAAAACGGAACGAGGAGTGAAGGGGAAGGGGGAAGGGACGACGACACCCTTCCAGGTTACCCTCTTTGGTTTGGTTACTCTCCCAACCAAAGCCACCTCCTTCCAGCAAGTCAGATGGAAGCCCCTCTTAATCATCTTCCAAAACCCCGCCTCTGAGGCTTTGGGGGGACATCCACATGTAAACCACAACAGATTCCTAAGCTCATGCAAACAAATTTGGTACCAGAGCTACCAGGAGGAGCATACCCAAGTGTCTAAAACTCTTGATTTTGGAATCAGATAGGTCTAGGTTCAAATCTCATATGTAAAATGTCTAATACATAGTATCCTCGTCTGCCAAAATGGGGATGATAATACCTATATTATTAAGCTGGAGATAATGTTGCTATTAATTTTTAACTGGAATCCAGCCCTCCTAACTTTTATTTAAATACTGTTTATAAGATAATGCTACTAGGGTTCTAATCTTCCAAATTCTAATCTTCTAAGATCCCATATTTAATCCATGATGGTATGACTTTGAATAGCTTATTTATGCTTGGTGTGCTTTACTTGCCTATAATGTAGTTAATAATAGTATCTTACATAGATTCAATCATCTATCATCTAATCATCAAAAGTGAACCACATATAGGAGGTGGTCCCATAAGATTATAATGGAGCTGAAAATTTTCTATCATCCAGTGGTGTCAAAACCATCGTGATACGGGGCTAGGGGTATAGCTCAGTGGAATAAGCGTTTGCCTAGCAAGCACAGGGTCCTGAGTTCGATCCCCAGTACCGCAAAAAAAAAAAAAAACAAAAACATCGTGATGTTGAACCACAACACATTACTCATGTTTTTGTGGCCATGCTGGTAAAAGTAAACCTAATGATTGCACAAAATATACAAGTATAGCACGTATACTTATTTAGGGTATAATAGTATATAACTATGTTACTTGATAATATATAATTATGCTACTGGCTCATGTATTTACTATATAACTTTATCAATATTTTAGAGTATACTCCTCCTACTCACATTTTTTTTTGGTACCAGGAATTGAACTCAGGACTTCATACTAGCCAGGCAGGTGGCATACCACTGAGCTATATCCCCAGCCTGACATTATTTTTTTTTTAAGTTTGTTATAAAACAAAATAATATGCCATGTTAGGAAAGCAACATCCTCCCACATCTCATTTACTGTACTGCTAGATTATATCAAAAGGCTAGATCCAGGTTTGTGTAAGGCTGTTCCATGATGTTCATACAATAATGAAATTGCTTAACAGCACATTTCCCACCACTAAGTAATGTATGGCTGTAGTTGTAGAAGTTAAATAGATAATCCTTATAAATATAGCAGTTCACTGTGTTGAGCATGTAGGAGCCAGTCAAGCACTGAGTCATTTTAGATAGTCCCAGATATTTAGAACACAGCACTGATGATCAGTACTCTTTTCTCAGGTACTCTCGCAAACAGACCCAGTGTCATGCAGTTGGCGCTTTCTGGCCCGCAGTGCCTACATTCATTCCCTTGAGCTGGGCCTTAAACAGTGAGTAGCACTACAGCACACAGACATGGAAGAAAAGATGTTTTCAACCAGTGCAACTGTTATTAGCAAATGAGAAAACGGGGGAAGTGCACAGGGTGGGGGTCCCTAAACACTAGTTAATTCTGTTTGGCTTCAAAAACGGAATTGGCCTCCCTAGCTGTAGTCTCTTCCCAGCCAGTTTCCTCCGCGGTGCATCTGCCTCCTCTGAGCCCCTTGCATTTGCCTGAACTTTCTTTCGGCTCTTCGCACTGGCTTTGTCTTTCGCTAAACTTCAGTCTGATGATAAAAGACAGAGAAAAGTACCAAAATTATCAGGTCTGATTCTGACTTGGGATCTTGGGAAGAGTGGTCAGAGGCTAGGTTGAGTTCACCTTAGGGTGAAGCTGGCTTCCATAAAACTAACATTATTTAAGGACTGTTTTAGAAGCACTGCATTAGACCTTGGAGTTGTCCTAAAGTTTCCATTTGAAAAATGCTGTACTGCACTCCCACCTCCTGTTCTACCACCACTAGGCCGCTCACAATGCACAGTAGTATTTTAAGGCCCTGAATATCTCAGCATTGGGAAAATATGGTTACCTTTTATTTTCCAAATTAATTTGACTTATATATATATATATATATATATATATATATATATATTTCAGTTTGTTTTGTTTTGCATTGCTTTGCTTTGCTTTAACCTAACGTTGCTTTAATCTTGTGGATCAGTAATTTGTGACACGTTTGGGGAAGTTCTAACATATATCACTTTCTACAACCCAGTAGCCTTGCTGTGGTAATTCCTAGCTGTCAGCTCTATTTTATTCAGTAGAAACAGAAAGAAAATAAGGTGATACAATATTTGAAAAGATATAATAGTTTGCAGATGCAAAAGTAAGAGTTACAAAAGCCTTGATAAATCCAATTTCACATTTATTCACCTTCAAATAACTTTTGCAGAACTAAAAATGGTAACAACATGTAAAGGCAAACACAAATAAATACTAATATAAGTTCTCTGAAAAAATATAATTCTTAAGGACTAAAATCCAATTCAAATGCATGTTTATGCACTGCAGGTTAGTCATATCTTTAAAATTAAAATTAATAATTCCTGCTCAGCAAAGCACAAAAAAAGGTTTACTCATCACAAACCCATCTGGCTTATTTTGGTTACAGTTATTTTAAATGATAGACTATTTATTAGGCATTTAAAACTAATTCTACATATGCTAGTCATCAATTCCCTCCCCAAATGTGAAACTGGGATTACACAGTGAGGGTGATGGGTTGGGTTGAAAATGACCCAAATATGCTATGTAGTGAAATGCTAAAGTGAAATCCATTGTCCTACATTACGGTTACACAAGCTGCAAAGCAAAATATGTACACGCACTAACTCTGCACAAGGAATGTAAACATCATGTACTAACAACAGGTATCCCCGAAAAGGGAAGAGCTCCAGAGAGGGGTGGAGCAGGGAGAGGGAGGGAACGGGAATGAAGAGAAGGGATGAAGGCGTGCTACGCACATGTACCAACTTCCCAGAAGCAAAGTAAGTCGCGTGTGCTCACACATGTACTAATAAACTGAACCTTAGAGAGTCAAACATGTCAGGCTCCTCGTGATACAGAAACTTAGCAGTGGGATAAATCCACACCAAAGGCTAATTCAAACTGCTGACACGTTGCTACTAGCTAAAAATAGGACTAAAAGCAAGTTCTGCTAATAGTAGGCTATAATTATAATGCTTTTGAAGTCCACTTGGGAAATTCACTTTATGTATCCTTTATTAGAATAAATTTAATCCTATGAAATAGCTATCCTAACCGTACAAAAATATTAAACTTCAATTATATAGTTTACACATATATCATTAGAATATGTAGAACCCAACTCCTAGATAAGGTTTTTGTTTGTTTTTGACACAGAGTCTCATTATGTAGTCCAGGCTGGCCTCAAGCTCAAGGTGATCCTCCTGCCTCAGCCTCCTGAGTGCTGGAATTACAGGTGTGTGCCACAACACCTGGCCTGATGAAATTTTGATTATAGCCATCTTTGTTACATCTTCATAAATTTCCATTTTTCTAATGCCTTTAAGATTATGTTGAGAAAATGAATGCTATTAAGTGGTAACAATAAATGTTAGTTGCATTAATATCCTCAAAACAGATTTTGTCTCAAAATAAAAATTGATCTTTGAAATATAGAATTATAGCTCAAGTATTCTTATTCATGTACATCTAATAAAACAAGATCAACACCTTTAACAAAACTTAACCTATGCCACCCAAAGACACTAATTAACACAAGCTTCCAGTCACAATTCACTTTTTAAAATCGATCTTGTATTTGGCTTATTAAGAGTCAATTTTTTTAAAAAAGTCAATCAGAATCAAAACTAAGAATTTTGTCATATTTAATAAATATCTACCCATTTCAGCATCTTGATACTTACTTATTCTTTATGGAGTAAAGTACCTTAGCACTCATTTCAGGAATATCTTTTTTTCAAAAACTCCCTTGAGAGCTAATATCAAGAAAGAATAACCAGGAGTTCAGCAGCCTGAGTGGGGAGGGAGCTCCCTCCAGGCTACATGAGAACCCTGAAGACCTGGACCGGGCCTCCAGCAGCAAGGCAACAGCGCAGAGCCCAGCGGTCCGCCCTGCCGACCCTGAGGACTCAACTGGGCCTCTGGACGTGCTGTATCCAGGGGGAGCCTGGCGGTTTGCTGGGTAACCCCACCTACTTGACGGGACCCCGGATGGCCTTGAGGCCTTGTCAATGGGGGCTTGACCAAGTGAGCCCGGTTCCCTGCCTATCTACTGTCTTTGAGGATGGGTGCTTTTCCACCTCCTGCCATAGCAATTTGTATACACCCATGTTTGTTACAGCATAATTTGAAGCAACCATGTCTCTTCCCAGTGTGAGAGCCCGAGGGAGTAAATAAAACCAAACAGTACAGTTATTATCAGAGGGAAGATGACTGATTGGGTAGTAGAACAACAGAGATGAGGGTGGAGGAAATTGATTAATCGAACGAGCCATCATCTGTATAACTGAATAACAAATGTGAAGATAACATTATGTACTACAGCATCCAGTGTTAATTTCCTACTATCTTCTTTATAATTTGGTATTTCCTTTATTGTTTTTGTGTTAACAAATGCGAAGATAACATTATGTAATACAGCACCCATTCCCTACTATCTTCTCCATAATTTTGTATTTCCTGTATTGTTTTTGTGTTATACTAGTTTATATGTCTCCATTCTTTTATCTTTAAAATAAAAAAAAGAATAAATACCAAAATGCACAGACTAAAATGTTCTCTCGGTTAAATGGCACAGCCACATGGGGGGAGAGAATGGTCTTTTAAATAAATGATAATGGATCAATTAGATATATAGATTTAAAAAGAACCTTGATCATCTACTTCAAACTGTACATTAAAGTTGATTTTAGACACACAGTAGGCTGAAATGTAAAAGTAGAAATAAATGACTTTGGGAGGGAAACATAGAATATCTTCATTTCCTGAAAACAGGCAAAGACTCCCCAAATAGGACACAAAAAGCACTAACCCTAAAAAAGTAATATATCAGACTACATTAATGTTAAGAACTTCTATCCCATAATAACTCACCATTGACACTTAAAAGGCAAACCAGGGAATGAAAGAAAATATTTTCACTACATATTTGGCAAAAATTCATCCAGAGCATATTTGAAAACTTTATAAGTCAATGTGAAAAACAGACAGTAGAATAGAGAAATAGACAAAGACTACACAGGCAGTTCATCAAACAGGGTGCCTGAGTGACTGGTAAACCTGCGAAATGACAGTATAACCGCAGTGAGATTTCAGTGATCGTTCACCAAAGTAACAAAAAGGCCCTGGATTTCTTTAAACGACCATATCATCACTGTAATAAAAGTAAATAAATACCTATGTGCTCCTGCAGACTTTACATAAAAAGGAACAAATATGCACCTTCTCTATCTAAAAGAATTTGAAGCAATTACCTTCAAGGACCTGGACTTTTTAGACTGCAAATATCAAGGATTAGTAAGAATGTGAGATAAGCGGGACTCCTACACATTGTCCGCGAGAGTATGAAACTGGTATCGCCACTTCAGAAAACTGTTATTACAAAGGTAACCTTTCCTACCATATGACCTCACACGTCCATTCCTAGGACAGAAAAGAATATGTATGTCCAGTAGAAGTAACGTGAAAATATTTTCACAGATGTACTTTTTATAGTAGTAACTCAGGATGGGCAAATAGCTCAAATGCCAGTCAAAAATGAAATGGTTACATACACTGCGGAACATTTATAGAACAGAATACATACAGCAGTGAAAATGAGCCATGACAGCCATACACAAGAACTGAATTACTCTTGTGATCATGATGACAGAATACTAGACAGAAAGAAAATCATCAAAGAAAAGGAAGGAAGGAAGGAAGAAAGAAAGAAAGGCAGGTGAGGGATATAGCTGAGCAGCATAAATGCTTGCCTGGCAAGCCTGAGGTCATGAGTTCGATTCCTGGTACCAAAAACAAAGAAAGCAAAAAAGAAAGAAGAAAAAAGCACCACATTATATGATCACATTTATACGGAGTTCAAGACTGCATTTGGGGAGGGATAGAGTTTATACTTTAGAAGTTAGAACAGTGGTAACACATGGGAGAAACATAATGTCTCAAAGGATGCATGAAAGAGGCTTTGGGGGGCTGTGATATTCTTTCCTGGGTGCTGCTATGTTCCACTACATTGGCGTGTTTGCTTTGTACCATTCATCAAGCGGTATACTTGTAGTTTGTGCATTTGCTGAATGTTTTACTGAAACAATAGTAATAGCTTTACAATCCTGTTGTATATATAGGAATCTATCCCTAGTACAGTGTTAAAGAATGCTGACTAGAGTTAATGTCATCATCCTACGAAAGGGAGAAAGAGAAAGGGAAAGTTAGAGATACGGGCAGGCAGCTGACCAGAATATATTAATACCAAGTGTTAATAGCAATTCTCTCTGAGGGTCGTACCTCTAACTTTCTGAAGATCAAGACTGTACTTTTTCTGTATTTCTAAAGTGAATACAGCTTTATAAAAATGTAAACATTATCTGTATACTGCTTCTAGCATTTATACAGTAAAAATTAACCAAATTTATCAATATATAGGTCTTGCATTTTAGGCAAAAGAAACAGCTTTAAGCAATAGCCTTCAATGACCTAAAAAATTAAGTGAAATATTAACTTGAAATAAAATACATCTTACATAAAATATATTACTGAGAGGCTGTAAAGTAAACTTGAATAAGTGTGGTCAACGAGTGAGTGTCTCCAATATCAGGAACTTCTTGCTTTAGAAAGTATTTGAAAAACTGCCTCATTTTGCCCATAGATTCTTCATATATCAGTAGTTCATCTACTAAGTGAGTATTTTAAATACTTCAGCAGTAGTGCAGTGAAATGCATTTTAAGAAAATAAAGCACGGGATAATCTAGCTTTCTTCTAACACCAGAAATAAGCAGACAGGCACTTACGCCGCTGAGCTAGATCCCCGGAGCACCAGAAATGAGCCAAAGAATAAATGTTTCTTCATTCTCTCCTTTCTGCTCCTCTTTTCTTGCCTGTTCTACTTCTCCGGCCTTTTCTTCTTCCTCCTTCTGGAACTGCTTCCTAATGGCCTCATGGATCCTCTTTTTTTTCCTCCCTTAGCCTGTTTGGTGTTGGTTCTGTGGATGCTGATAGGGCCAGAAGAATTAAACTTAGTTTGCCTGGTATCCTTGAAACGCAAGCTAAAATGGAGGCCTCTTATATCTGAGACATTTGTCTCTGTTCTCTCTGAAGCTGGAAATACCAACACAGAAGAGAGTGAGCAATGATCTGTTTCTTCTCTGCTCTCTGGGCTTCAGCACCTCCCCAACAGCTCCCCAACAGGCCTAAATGCAGCTCAGAACAAATGACGCTGCCAACACCGTGATGCTGGCTGGTTCGCACTGACCACCTCGTTTCATGTGTGCACTTGGGAGGTCACAGAGCACTAGGGGAAAGGGGAGCGGTGATGCAATATCTAAGAGTTCTGCTAGGGATGGAGGACCAGCGTGTTCTCAGGGGGAAAAAATACAGACAGTGGGATCCAAGCTGCATTAGAGAGTGGCTTTTCTTACCTATAGTCACAGAAAGGACAAACCAGATGCTGTGCATGTTAGCTGCAAAAGGATAACAAAGCATTGTACAAATGCGATGCTGTTTAGGTCATTTTCAAACTCATTAATTATGATAAATGCTTTAGGAACTTGCAGAACAACTTGTATATTAGAGCAACTTGTATGTTAGAGCAACTTTAAATGGGGTACGAAAACTTGAAATTGAATAGACATCCCAGAAATTTCCCCAACAGAAACTCTGAAACCTGCATCTAGACTTTCCATTTCATAAGGATGAAGAAGGTGGGAAAGAGCATTGAGGTGCTTTCCACTGGGTCTGCCAGAGTAGAGAAGAAAGGTCACCTGCTCCCAATATGCAGTATCTGAAATCCCCTTGTGAAGTATTGTGATGTGAGGTTGAAAGACTTTGAGCACCCAGGATGAGCCTTCAGGTCTGAGCCAGGAGGTTGGTGGGCAAAAGAAACAAGGGAAGCTGCTTTCCTGGCCCTTCGGGCATATCAGCCCCCAAATCAGAGCAGGGTCTCTGTGGCAGCTGCTGCAAATTAACGGTGAGGTGGGAGGATGACCGACCAGGTTTCACTATTCTATGTGAAAAAGATTCGGGGTGAGGCAGAGAACAAAATGACGTGATAAGAGAACCAGAGAGGCAGATAAAAGACACAAGATAGAAGAGGAGACGCTCACTATAGAAACATGATTGTTGGCAGTTGAAAGATAGGTATTTGGGGGAAAATGCAGAAAAGAAAGTGAGTAGTATGGAGAGGAAGAAGGAAATTAGCCTTAGGAGAACCAAAGTTCATGTCAGCCTGAGGCCTGTGTGTGAAATAAATCCATACATTGTCTATGCTGAAGAGTTGTGGTTGGGTGCCCTTTAGTGAACAGGATTGAGGGGATGTTCTTTTTAAATAACTGAGCCACAAACGACCCCCAAAATTTAACTGTTTAGTATGGAAAATCAAATGTATAATAAAGAGGTAAACAGGATATAACAATGCTCTTAGACTGTGATCCAACAATTGTCAGACACTAGCCAGTCACACCACATCCCACCTCCGCCCACCTCCCTCTTCTCACATTAGTTTTTTTCATTGTTGTGGCTAAATATATTCTCATATCACTTTAAAGCACATTTCAGACATTGCATCTTTCTGTCTGCAAATATTATAGTATATGTCTCTGAAAGATAAGGATTCCTTCTACATTTTAAAAAAGTAACCAAAGTATCATTATACTTTACAAATGATTTCTACTATCATCAAATAGCGGGGTATATTTTGAAGGCATTTCTACATTAAAGACTTTTCTTCCATTACTATACCTGAAAGTGTTAATGTATTCAAAAGATTTTAGAAGAATGAGGAGAACTTTTATTAAGAGAAGGGACCAGTTAATAAAGCTGTACTAGGAACCCTGGGAATGGCACAGACCCAGCAAGAGAGAGATAGTGCACCACACTTAACCACAGTTGTGCAGTGGAGGACAAGCATCTTGTAAGACTTTACAGTTGGCTCTAGACAAACCTACAGTAATCAGTACACATCCAAGAGCCAGCGTATGAACTGCTCTCATTGAAAGCAGAGAACTGGAGGATCTGAGTAATGAGGAAAAGGCTCTGTTTTGTGTCCTCCACCAATCTGTTGTTCTAATACTTGTGTGAACTGTAACTTATTTTAAAAACAGACATCATTAAAGAGTGGGGTTTACAAATACTAAAATGTTAAAAACACTACTTGGCCATAGGAATCACCTCATATTGTCTGTTCCCCTCTAAAGAAGCCTGACCAAAGTAGGCAGGGTAACACTGAAACACAAGGACTGCCCCTAGATTCTTTGCAAGGACAGAAAATGGCCCAAAAACAAGGTACCAGGCTTGGTTCAGAATCCAGCAGTACGGGTCTAATGCCCAGGTCACACACAGACGGGCCCATTTGTGGGACAGAGCAAGGTAAGTGGATGTGAAAAGAGATGAAGGCAACTCAATCAGATTTGTAGGGTAGAGAAATATGATCAGAGAGAATGGGAGGAAAGCACAGGACAGAAGGATGAGATTGAAAAGCTTAGTTAGTGGCTGGAGATGTTGCCCAGTGGTAGAATGCATGTTTAGAGCTCACCCGATCCTGGATTCACCTCCATCACCACCTCCAGCAAAAAAAGATAATAACAACAATTCTCATATTTTCCCACACTCATGGATCATCTTGGGCCCCTAATTTGGAGACCACAGTCTAGGGTAAACAGGTGACAGGAAGGTCAGATTTGACAGATTGGAGAAGAGCCTGGGATACACTTGCAAAGGATAGTAGGGATCATGGGTCTCAACTCTGCTACATATTAAGAATCAGCTTGGGAGATTTTATGAAATGTGAACCCATTTCACAAAATGTTCCACCCCATACCAGTCAAATCCATCATTCTGGTTCTGTGCACTGGTATTTTGTTAAAGTTCCCCCAGTGATGCTAACATGGAGGCAGAATTGAAAAACCACTGTTAGAAGTGTTCAAAAACTCTGTTGATTACTGTAATAATATTAGTTCTAACCTAATATTAGCAGTAAAGTACGGCACTACTAAGAGTGGAGGAAAATGTTTCACTGTTTAATAAAGAATACATAAAACTGAGAGGCAAAGGTAAGCAGAGAAATTTTAACATAAAATCATACCTAATAAAAGTGAGATCTCTCCGTAAAAGATGGTTTTCATTTCCATACTTCAGGTTGTAACTTTCTACATTTTAGTGATCAAAAATTTTAGCAGATCTTATTTTTATTCAACCAAAAGCATGTATCCTACAGGATTATTAAAATTATCTAATGACTATTTCATATTGTAGTCATGGTTATTTCATATGTCAAAATAATCCTGACTACTTAATTTTTCTTCTTTTTAAGCAAGTTTATCTTTCAGTGGGGGGAGGGCTGGCTTAAAAAATAAAAAGATATTTTCTACCTGTGAGGAACTGACTTCATCAAATTATCCTGGAGGGAAAAGCAAGAACAAAAATGTGAACCATAGGCAGCTGGAAAGCAAAATTTTATACAATGAATGACACACCAAATCCTGCAGGGAAATGTGCACCACAATACATGATTTCCTGTGGCTTCCTGCCTGAGGACACTGAAGAACAGTAAAAAAATTTCCAGAAATGATTTCCTCAGCTGTCTCATTGATGGATTCAGCATAGGTATTTGGTCAAAATGTGGAATCACTGTCAAATCCAAATATGCATATTTATAGATGTCTACATATTTAATTACAAGTTCCTAAAAATAAAAATTAAAAGAAACTTGAACTGCATTCCATTTTAACACAAGCCTAGAATGCTGAAAAAACTGTGGCAAAGTCATCAATTCAGTCATCCAATTGAAAAACCTATAAAATCACAGCCGTCTTGAGCCACATTTTAAAATTTCACCATTTTTACCTAGTCCACAAAAGTTATATTGGCACTATCTTTTGTACTAGAACAAAAGGCAGTTGTCTTCTAGAGGATACTTAAAATAAAATGGGCAATATAAGTTTATTTTATGATGTTTAAAGAGAGTTGAAACAGCTTGTTCCATAAATAGCCTTTATAATAAGTCCTGAGAAGTCACGAGGATCATATGGGGGTAGTGCATATCTACTGCAGAGGACACCGTGCCTTAGCTTGGCCACCGAAAGTATCTACAAAAGCAGGGATGGGTTGTCACAACAGATTCATGGTTAGGACAGGTACTTAGTATATTTTAATGGTTTTACATAGTACTTTACATTTTAATTGATTTATTTTTACTTAGCATCCCTCCTGGGCATACTCAACTCTGTAACTCAAAATTTTTTAATCTCTTACCTTGATGACTCCTTAACTGGTCTCTCCCCTCACTCAGCTCTCTTCATCAACAACAGTGCTCTTCTGACGATGAATCTTGGAGGTTGCCAGCCTGTCCCTTACCTCTGGGATGTTCCATCTCTTGTTTCTCACCTCTTACTGCCTTCTCACAGTCACCCCCTGCCCCAGCCACATGGAGCTTCATGCTATGCCCCAACATACTGGTTGTTGTAATCTCCATTCTTGTGCTATCTTTCATGAACGCCTTTCAATATCTCTTTACCTGAAAGGCAAATCCTCACATGGATTTTGAGATCCAGATGAAATTTCACCTCTTCTGTGGAAGCCCGTAGGAAGGTTCCAGTGTTGACCTTTGTAGCTTTGGCCTTACCTTACCTTTTAATATACTTTACTGTCACTCTTATTACCACTGTTCCTATCCAAATCTAAGTTCTCCCCCCTACCTTCACTCCTAAAGAGAAAATGAGCCTTTTCAGGGGGCTGCTCTGTGTCAGCCATCTTGATGTCTCCAGAAACAATCAGATGTTAATGAAGGGACTGATGAATTCAGTCGGTGAATTATTAAAAGAAGTTTTGTTCCCATTTGGGGAAGAGAAGGTGAAATACTACTAAGCAGGAATTTAATTCTCTTTCATCTAGATCAAAAATGAGTAATCTTTTTTACTGTGAGCCAATGTGGAAAATTAAAAACATTCACTTACTATATTTTTTAAAAATGAAAAGAAAATAATAATTTTATTCATTTATAAATAAAATGAACATGTTTTTATGGAATGAAAGAATTTCACTGTGACCATAGGAGTAAGCAGTAAACCGTTAACACTAAAGCAGATTTGAAAAGTAACTGCATAGAGATGGTTTTCTAATCTTTCATCCTGAAATTCATTTTGCACAATATCACAAAAGCTGGGAAGTGACCAACTTGTTTTTGGCACTACATCTTGGTATTTCAGTTATGGAGGACCAGAGGGCCCTTGCTCCTTAGGAAGACCTTTCTGCAACAGCTGGCCCTCTACTCTCAGCAAGAACCTCATAGCATTTCTATCTTAGGAGACTCTTCCCTCCTCTTTCCCCATTCTTGTGAGTCAGGTGCTAGAGTTAATACTTTGCAAAGCAAAAAATGAAGGAAAAAGACAAGAAAAAAAAAAAGCTGCTCTTGAGCAGCACCATGTAACTACCACCCTACGGGAAATGCCTGTATAAATAAACATTTGTTTACAAACTATGAGTCACAGGGTCTTGAGGGGTTATGTAGCAATTTGGGAGTCAGGTTGGATGGCAGATGTTTCAACTATTTCATCATCTACAGCCCTTGAGCATTTCGAAGTCTTCTCACAGTTCTAGGCCACATGTAACAAACGAACATGCGAGCTATGTCTACAGAACATCAAAAGAGCTATACAACTTGAACAAATCAATTATTCTGAAAGCATAACTATCTATGGCTAGGAGAATGATTGTTTTGCACCTTATAAGAGGTAAAGTAAGTCACTACTTAAATTCTTTCACGATTGTAGTGGAGTTGAAAAGACATCGTCATCATGTGATCCAATGATTCCTGCCCTGACCCTGAGAGATGAGCAACAAACAGTCCCATTGCAGAAAGGCAGGAACTGACATATTTTGAGCATCTTTCACGTGCTTTATAAACACAATCTCATTTCTCGCTCATTGCTATGAGGTAGATATCACGTAGCCCCATTTTACATATGAGGAAGCCAAGATTCAGAGAAATTAGGTAACCAAATTAAGAGCACATAAATAGCAAATGATTAAGCTGTTAGTCTACACACGCGGCGTTCTATCACTCATACCACGCCTTTGCCGGAGGCCCAGGGCTCACAGGAGCTCAGTGGAGCCAGGGTAACGCACACAAGCCTCATCGCGAAAGTGCACATGAGCAGTGCCAGGCCGCTACGCGTGCATGTCTAGTCCCACACAGTTCCAGGAAACGAAATGCCTCATCTGCTGAGAAATTCCTACAGAAAAATCTTCACCAGAACACAAACCAATCTTCACAGTACAACTGTATTTTACGTAGCTAAATATTGTATTAACTGTATTTTATGTAGCTAAATAATGTGAATTCTTTGTTCATTTCAAACAAAGCCATACATGCACACAGTTTCAAGAGTTCAATTTACAAGAATTATTGTGAAAAATGGCAATTCCCTCATTTTCCTCCACTCTAAAGCCAACCACATTCAAGTTTTAGAAATTCTGGTTGTTCATTTGTTTAGTTGGCCGGCTGGTGCTTTGGTATTTATTCCCGTAACTGTTTTGTGCTATTTTTGCTGATGGTGCTAACCTGACTTTTCTAGTATGGTTATTTTCCGTGAATTCTCACCGCAAAACGAAAGTGCACGGCTTTCATTTGCTGCCTTCTCCTTCGCCAGACTGCGCATCTGCCCTTCCCATTTCCTCATCTGCTCAACATCACTATATCAAAATTTAGGTTAGATGAATACTTAATATTATATTACTGTAAGCATAAAAATGTTATTTATTTGAACTTTATTGTATAAATACTATAATTCTTCTTTTCCTTTTGGTTTAAACTTACATTTTCCTAGAGTCAGTTTTTATGTATTTTGCTAGTTTATGTACTATCATTAATTTAACCCCAAACTCTCCATTAAATGTTTAACCTTTTTCTTTAAACTTTCATATTCTTGAAAGGATCTTTCCCGTGCAGTATAGCATGCATCAGCCAGACAGAGGCTCTTTGTCACGGGGTGCACTTGTCTCCCAGGCACTCCCTTCTACATATGCAGGAAACCCCTTTGCCTTTCTTTTGCATCCATTGTCTTCTGGTGCATCCCTGCATTCCCCCATTCTGTGGAGGACGCCCTCAAGTAGCTTCCAAGACTGAGTGTATAAAGGTAGAACTTTTTGAGAACTTATCTGACTGAAATTCAATTTATTGTCTATTTCCAAATTTCAATTACTCTCTAAGTCATCTGAGTCTCATACAACTTGTTACGACTCTTCTTACTAAGATTATTCACCCATTTATGCACTTAGAAAACCTATGACAAAAAAAGCATAAAGTAATACTACAATAAAATATTTCCATTCAGCAGATATTCATCATTGAAGTATATATATTTGAAGCCAGGCATGGTGACACACATCTGCAATCCCAGCACTTGGGAGGCTGAGGCAGGAGGATTGTCCTGAGTTCAAGACCAGCCTGGGCTACAAAGTAAGCTCAAGGCCAACCTGAACTGTATAGCAAGACCCTGTATTAAAAAAAAAAAAAAGACAAAGACGTATATATGTTTGAATAACTGAAGTATTGTAATATGTATATTTTCAACTTGGGGCTTGGGGTGCAGCTTCGTGGAAGAGCACTTGCTTCACATTCACGAGGCTCTGGTTCCACTCTCAGCACTATGGAGGAAATAAATAAGCAAAAATAGTTTTCATTTTCCCATTTCATATAGAAAGCCATTGTCCCTAGGATAGTGTCTGAGGAAGGAAATAATTTTTGGAGTGCTTGACAAAATTATTTGTGGTTTTAAAAGTACCTGAGTAGGATACCCCCAATAAATAATTTATTTTAAATTCAAAATGAGATGTATTTAAAAACAAAAAAATCTAATTGCTAGCAAAGTCTCACCCTACAGAAAGATTTTCTAACAATCTAAAATACAGCCAAATAAATAAATGTATGGAAATGCCAATGGACCTGTTTCTTGGCAAACCTACAGAATTCACAGACTTTAAGTCTCTGAAACACTAAAATGTGTATAGCAGACAGTTGTTACATTGGAAGTTAATTGGTTTTCTGGTTTCTTTGTTTGCTTGGTTTGCTTCGGTTTTGTTTTCCTCCTAAAAGGGCTAAGAGATAAACTGTGATTTCTGTTTCATGCAACTGCAGGGCGGAAAGGCTGGAAAGGAGTCCGGGGATTGTGTGGTTCCACCCTCTCATTCTCAGGGCCTAGAGAGGTGAGGTGATTTGCCCGTTCCAAAAATGGGGCTAGCAGTAGTGCTCTCCTCTCTGGGACAGGAAGCAGCAGCATGCTACAGAAAACATTGCCTGGTATCCCGGGAATTTGCTTGCCTGCTGTATGCAGATAGTCTGACCCTGGAGAGTCTAATTCCAAGACAGTTACACATACATTCCACATAGAGATACATCTTCATTTGAACTGAAATAGAATGAAAAGCCAACACCACTTCCTTTATTTAAGAATAGAAATTTCTTTACCAAATATTACAAAGTTCCTATTCCTTAATAAAAGGAAACAGAACGTCCTCCAGTCAACCTTATCCAACCACAGCAGCAGCTCCCACCACACTTGCCTAATTTGCTGGCATGCGCAAGGCCCACCCTGGTCCACAGCGTCTTTCACATGGCAGGCGGCCAGCTCCTGCCCACCTGACTCCTTAGTCAAAAACCTCACTGCCAACGCCCTTTCTTCTCACATTCATCTACATTTGGCTCAACTCCTATATCCTCACCCTGCGTCACCAGCGCAAGGTCTCAAAGCAAAGCACAAAACCCTGAAAGTAGCTCTTCTACTTATGAGAAAATGTGAACCTGGGTATCACTCAGACTCACTCCACTGTGGCTCTGATTCTAACCTTGAGAAAATCCTCACTCTCTCTGAGACTCAACTTCCTCAACTCCAACCTGGAGATAATAATGCTTATCCTGTTCAGCTGTGGTAAGGATCAAACGAAGAAATGTTTGTATGTGTCCATGGCCCTGCCTGGCTCACTCCTTCCTTACAATCTATTGCTGCTGCTAACTTTTTTTATAAAAATACTACCTATTTCTCTTTTCAATTTATATAATTCATCATAACTGTGGGATTAATCACCTCCAAATTGGTATCTTTTCAAATTGCTGTCATATATAGCTTGAACATTGATCAATAACTTATAAAATAATATTCAATTTCATACATTTAAGTAAAGTTAATGAGTTCATGGTTCAGAATAAATGTTTGGTTATTCTCTTTAGAATAATCTATAAATATCACCTTTTAATCCATTATTCTGTGTATTTCTTGAGATCAATGTAGTTAAATATTTAGAACCAATTTACCTGGTCTCTCCAAATTTTAGTTTACCAAGCTAGATGAATAATAGAACTTTACTACTGTAATCCCAGCACGTAGGAGACTGAAGCAGGAGGATCACTGCAAGTTCGAGCCAGCCTGGGCTACAAAGTGAGTGCAAGGCCAGTCTGAATTACATAGCAAAAACGTGTCTCAAAAAGAAAAAAAAACTTTACAATTATAAAAATAACTTTCTTTTAAAGAGTTCATAATGTATTGAACTATTCCACTATCACTTCTGAAGCATTCTTAGTAGAAGGTATCCATGAAATCTAGTTTACTAATCAGGAGCCAAAGCTACAGGCCTGAACCACTTGCCAAAGGTTACACAGTTAGTTGAGGACCAAGTGGTGTGCACAGTGAGGTTTGACCTGTATGTTAAACCTTAAAGTGTGACCTGTATGTTAGGTATGACCAGAGATATGAACATATTTGTAATGAGTTTTTACAGTTATTGGCTACTATTTTTAACTGTTGTCCCATGATTTTCTGGTCAAAAAAGTATATGCTCCCTCAACAATCTCATCACACGTAGTGAAGAGCGATGAGAAATTGGAAAATACACGAAACTCCTTGGATATACAAGGCCATGCGATTTGTATGGCTATTGATACTGACTCTACTGTGCAAGTACGCTCTACAGCTCATTTATTTAGTTACTTTTTTAAAGAACCAAACAATTAAGTTTGGAATTCTGATCAAATTCTAATTGGGGACTGACTTTCAAGATTTCTGAATCTCTACAGCTGCAGTTTTCTACTTGGGTGGAAAATTATTGAGACATCTTGTACTTCATTTTAAATACTTGCTACAGTACATTCTTTACACTGTTACAGAATTTTAACAAAAATAATGTATTACTCTCTTTGATTCTCAGAACTGTTTCAGAGTTTAATGAGCTGCTTCAAAGAAGTCCAAAGTCTTCTAACAAAAGGTATTCAGGACATGCCAAATACCATGGTTGCTATGAAAATTATCAACGAACTAGAAACATTAGATATTCTATGCCAAAAACATTGTTTTAACAATGATTCATTTTTGGTCCTTAGTTGATTATTTTGAGTTCTCATTATGCTGAAACTATATCAGCCCCAAGAAAAAAAATAAGTTTTCAAATTTGGCTTCTTTTATGTGGTGATTCCATCTCTCATGCACCAACCATAAATTCTTCGCCTTTGGACTGCAAATGCCTCAGGATGTAATGGAAAGTTAGTATCACATGGCAAGACATTCGTTCCTATTGCAGAGTAAGGTCAGCACTGAAATTCAAACCCTAATAAGAACAAGTATATAAATGAGAGAGCCAAAATGCACAGATAGGTGAAACAAAGCCCAAGGAGTCTACGACAGTTTTTTTTTAAATCCTAGATATTCACTAATCTGTAGCATTTAGTCTCTGTGCGTTCAAATAGAACTTTTCCTCAATAGTTTGTTATTATAGTGATTTCTCTATAGACTTATTTTTTAAAGGTAAATGGTAAGACCTTCTTACCTTTTTTACCCTATTCATTGGGTATTTCTATGTAAAGGGAATGTTACTTAAACTAGATGCTATACAAAATATTAAACAGAGTTCAATTTTCCTTGAATCAAACATGATTAGACATGGCTGGTCACAAAGAAACACGTATTCTTCATCAAAATTTCAGTCTTTCTATAGGATATTGAAGACATCATATTCTCAAGAATGTTTGTATATGATCCAATATATAGCTTCCATATTTTCTGAAATTTTTCTAAAGCATTAAATGTTTTGATTAAAAGGAAAAAAACTGTCTTTGTCTAATTAAAATGACTTCTTTCCTCTTCAAGATACATATTTAAACAAGTACTTATCTTTGTAGAGAATTTCCCAGTGTACAAATGTTCCACAGCAGAGAATATTTTAAAAATAACAAGTTCGAGCCAGGTGTGGTGGCGCACGCCTGTAATCCCAGCACTCGGGAGGCTGAGGCAGGAGGATCATTGTGAGTCCAAGACCAGCCTGGTCTTCAAAGTAAGCTCAAGGCCAGCCTGAACTGCATAGCGAGACCCTGTCTCAAAAGAAAGAAAAATTCATGTATTTATACACTATTGAGACTCTAATATGTGGCAGGCTCTATGATAAGACTCTAGAGATACAAGAATGCACAAAGCAGATGTTTATCTTGCCCACCTAGAATAATTCACTCTATCATAGGAAGAGAGACAGCAAATAAAACAGGCAAATAATATAGCATGTTACTAGAAGATGATAAGTGCTACAGAGAGGGGGAAAGGCAAGAACAAGAAAGGAAGGTAGAGAGGTTCACTGTTTTAAGCTTGTACTCAGGGAGAACCTCACTGAAAAGGTGACATTAAGCAAAGGCTTCAAGGAGGTGAAGGAATTTGCCATGCAAATATCTCAGGAAATAAGCAGCAGGTACAAAAGGTGCAAAAATACCGAGGCAGGCAGGTAAGTTGGTAAGGTAAAAGGACAGCAAGGAGGTCAACGAGGCTGAAGCGGAGAAAACGCAGACCGAGCCATATAGGGTATTGTCAGGAGTTTGGCTCTTATTCCAGGATGGTACACACTGGGTTTGAACAATGTTGTGGGAATCAGAAATATCAGAAGTATAATTCAGAGGGGATTTTGAGGAGAAACTAATGAAAAGAAGCATTCCAGAAATGTGGGCAGAGTTAGACCCAGCAGGGAATTCTGAGACACTCAAAGGCCAGGACATTGGTATGCCATTGCCACACTTGGATCTGAAGGAGACTAGTGAGGCTTGGAGCCATAGAAGGGGTCTGATAGGAGGTCTAGTGACAAAGGGATGCAAGAATCGCAGCCAGCTAGAAGGAAGGGGAGAAACACCCTAGACTCTTCTTCTGTTGCCCTCTGATCTTGTGCCAGCAGCTCTCAGTGGCTAACTCTAACTAGAAGCTAAAAAACAAGGGATCTTTAGTAACGAAGGGTATAACATCTCACTCCCAGAACACAGAAAAGGACATGGAAGAGCAGGGAAGGGAGAGAGAAGTGGCACAATGCAATGACCAGCATACTTAAGAGTCACCAGCACTGAAGAAAAGGCATTTAGTAGACCCACTTATACATCAACTGTTGCATATAAAACCAAGAATCCAAATCTTAGCGCTAATAATGTTCACCCTCTTGGTCAATCCGCTCACTTAACAGCTAAAGAGAACTGAGACCACAGAGATGATGGCCTGCTCAAGGACACACAGCTAGAGAGAATGCTGCAGACCCTATCTCAGTACCAAAGTTCCTGAACATCTCACTTCTTTCAAGTGTACTTTTCATATTTTTTCTGTCTTTATGCCCTTCTAATTCCTTTCTAAATTCCTCTATTTAATAAGTTAACTTTTTAGTTAAATAGTCCGTGACCCTGTTTAATTGTTCAATAGAAGAGGGGAAAAGTAGTTTCTAAAAGAAAAGCAACCTACCAATACCAAAATGTGTGCATCTGAACAATATAAAGTGTCCCCAGGTTTATCTATGTGCTTTTCTATCTCACTGAGACGATGAGGCTCAGTCCTCAGCCTCTCTAAAATTAGTTCTGCTTGTTGGAAGTTCTTTGTCAGGTGGTTTTACCACACTTACCTAATAATTATATTTAAACAAAATGATTTTTTTCACTGTTTTTAAGTGGGACATTTCAAGTTTACCTAATTAAAATTGTTGCCTTTAGATTACAGTTACGGTTTTCATTGAGAAAACAGTTCTCTCCTACAGGTCCTGAATTAGTTGTTTTCTAAAAGTTACCAAATATTTGACTAGAAAGTCATATATATTGTCAAATATTTCTATCATTTTGGTATGACCCAAATATTATAGTCCTCTTAAAAGAAATATATCCTTCGTCATGTAAGAGAAGGTTGTTTTCTTAGCCCTTTCTGTATAAAATGTACAAAATATTCTAAACTATTAGAGGAAGACAAATAAAAGTTTCCCTTGAAATGTAAATCAGATCATTTAATTCTCTATTTATAATCATCCTATGGCTTCTCGTTACATTTAAAATAAGATATTCCTTCCCTTGGCCCACAAAGGTCCTCATTATCAGCTCTCTTCGCGGCACACAATGGCTTCCCCACAAAGCCACTGTGCAGTACTTACTGTCTCCCACCTAAAATGCTCCCCACTGGCTACTGATAAGTCTGCCTTGGCTTAAAGAGCTCTTCAAGTCACTTGGAGGATATCCACCTAAGAGGATGGACAGCCCTCTCTCTTGAATTTTTTCTTAATACTTAAGAATACTGGAAAATACTACAGTCCTCTGTCTTTAGTGTCTGTTTCCCTGTTAAAATATCAGACCTATTAGGACAAAGATTTTCCTTTTCTTGACTAGTTCACAACTAGCCAAGCAATGAGGCCAACACATAAGAGGCCTCTACATATATTTTGAATGAATAAACAAGCCTAGCTAATTTTTAAATTGTATTTGGAGCTGGGTGTTCAAGACATATGCATGATGCTATTATGAGAATTTTAGTGGCAAAATAAAATATTTCTAATGAAATATTAAAAAGTAAAATTATTTTGAATTTAGTGGTGAAGCTTTAAAAAAATCCAGTTGTAAGTACTTGCAAATAATATGAATGGATTATATCCACATAATTTATCTTTCTTTAAAATATGCATTTTGGGAGAGGGCTCTTTCCCCTTAGAATGTAGGACAACTGATTGAATTAGTACTCATAAGACAAGCAAGAGGAGAGCCGGGTGTGGTGGCGCGCACCTGTAATCCCAGTACTTGGGAGGCTGAAGCAGGAGGATTGTTGTGAGTTTGAGACCAGCCTGGGCTACAAGGTGAACTCAAGGCCAGTTTGAACTGGGTAGTGAGAACTTGTCTCAAAAAGCCAAACAAAAAGAAAGAAAGAAAGAAAGAAAGAGAGAGAGAGAGAGAGAGAAAATAAGCAAAAAGAAATAGGCTAAAAATCTAGAATTGTCAAGTAAACATGCAATATGCACAGAAGAAAAACTATTATCATAATCAAGGAAAAAATAGGTAGATACAAATTTTAAACTTTTGAAGATGAAAATATATTTGTATCTAATCAATTTAGCTTAAAAATAGGTAATTTTGCCACAAAATGAGTGTCAAAATAATACTGTCATTAGAGATTTGATAGTCAAAACTAAAGCTAACTGTTCATTGATGTCTTCAATTTAGTGGCTTCCTTTCTTCTAAAGATCCCAGGTATTAAGCATGGGGTAGGGGATGACTAATTTGCCAAGAAGTAGCTCATTATACGGCCATTTTAAGTAACATTCCAATCATTATGCAAACACGGATTAAGGGTTGAGCTTGTAATGAGTATGAACGTTTTCGAATTAGGATTTCGAGTATTTTAAATTTAAATGCTTAAATTGTTTTATTTGTATGGACTAAAGACTAATCATTTTTGAATTAAGATATAATTCTATCTGTGCATTTCAACCCTTGGCACCTACCAGCTAAAAGTAGTACAGTCTGCTGATTAGAATGATCGCCAGGTTTTCAGTCAACAACATGCGGACCGTCTTTCATGTCCACATCCAATTTGTGCAGATTTCTACACTCATGTATTTTTTAAAGCTTTGCAGGCTAGTAATAGTAACATACAGAAGGAATTACAACCCCAAAACCCACAAATTAGCCAAATGTTTTAATGTGCTTGTATGAGAAAGTTACAACTTAGAATTAGAGGTGTAGTGCCACTTGAAATGATATACAACCACACCTATGTATACACCGAATTCCTATGTACAAGACAGAATAGCTGGTGATGCTTCACTTTATCAAAGGACATGTCATTGAACATAAATCACTAGATCCCCCATGATAGAACATAGCTTCTTCAAAAAGCCACATATATCAAGTTACTATTTTTTTAAGTTAGCAAATTCTATTGAGATATTATTGTCAACAGTTTCATACTGAGTTCCTATCTTGTCTCCCAGGAAGGGCAAAGCAGCGCTACGTCTGTTGTCTTTTTCCATACACCTCAGTGATTTTGGTACCATAACACCGCTTCACTACAGTGCTTTTCCTTTTCTCTTCTTTTTAGTTTGAAAATGATATGTTTTCTTTTTAAATTTTTTTTTAATTTATGAAAAACTAAAACAAAATTTTATGATCAATAATGCCAGTAGTCACACTGTGTATCATTCTTTTCTTTCTTTCTTTCTTTCTTTCTTTCTTTCTTTCTTTCTTTTCTTTCTTTCTTTCTTTCTCTTTGGTGCTGAGAATTGAACTCAGGACCTTGCACTTGCTAGGCAGGCACTTGTGCTGCTGAGCTATATTCCCGTCTCATTATTTTCAAAGTAGTTACTCAGAGTACAAGACATAAAACAAAAGAATTCTTACAAAAAAAGGAACAGATAACACAAATCTGCCTTTTCCGTGAACTAAGATAAGCCAGTAGTATAAATGAAACCAGTTAGTATAAATGCTGAAATATTTTTAGAACAATCAAATTTGTAGTTTGGGGAAGTATTTGAGTGCCTCCCTATTTCATACATATCGCTCTTCTAGTTTGCTCTTTGTGTTTCTTGTAGAAGAGAAACCATGTAATATTTGAGCTTGTGTGTGTGACTTACTTCACTTAACTTCATGGTCTCAGTTGCATCCATTTTTCCTACAAATGCCTCAAATTTCTCTCTTTATGGCAGTATAGATTTCCATTGTGTAAAGATACATTTCCCTAGCTGCTGCTTCCAGGACCTAGCTCCTATAAACTGTGCTGCTATAAACATGGGTGCACACATATCCCTGTAATATGATTATTTTAACTCTTTCCCAAAGATACCTAGAAGGGGGATAGTTGGGTCAAATGGAATTTCTATTTTTAGATTTTTGAGGAATCTCCACACTGCTTTCCATTGTGGTTGTGCTAGTTTACATTCCCACCATATTTCTTTTGAGAAATAGGGAAACTGAAGAACTAGTAGACTTGCTGGCAATCGCAAAACAAGCTTATAGTAAAATGCGTGCTCACTCCTGATCCCTCCAATTTCTTTACCACTAGGGGCCACATGCAGCATTAAAAAAATGAGAACAGCCATACATCTACAATTCGAAGATATCAATGGATAAAGCAACAACTACTGTTGAGACCATATCACCTTGTCTATAGATTAGTTGTGATTGTACTATTTTCTATGATAATGGGTGTCTGTTTGTCAATATGTTTTTGTACTTTTATGTTTCTAAAATAAAAAAAAAAAATGAGAACGGGTATACTCACGAGTAGATTTTCTATTCATGTGACCCTACATTGAGTGGAGCATTTAAACTAAGTAGTAGAGCCACAGAACTAGTATTTTAGTTTCGTAAGATTGTATATTAAATTTCATAGTGAAATCAAACAGGCTGTAATAGGGCATTGAGGGCTGGGGGTGGAGCTCAGCAGCATAAGCGCCTGCCTGGCAAGCGTAAGTTCAATTACGGTACCCAAAACAAAACAAAGATAGGACATTGTACTTATTACTTCAAAGTACAATCTTTTCTTTCACCAAATTGCCTAAGCTTCAAAAGTTCTTGGGAATCAAGGAAACTGTCATCCTTCAAAAAAAACGACATCATCATTTCATAGAATGTCAAATCCTAAATGTGTCTAGTAGAAGTTTAATTAAATGTGAAAATCTTAGCTATCTCATTCTCAAGTAAGAATTTGTGTCTCTCGATCAGATTATGTTTTCCTTTATAAAAGTATTTATGGAATTTTGTTAGCCTTAATCCTTTCCCATTGGATTATTTTCCCTTTTAGAATAATATTACACAATGATCTCTGCTTCAAGGGTTTATTAATAAGATATTGTTCCAGAAATAGAATGCCAGGAAAATCACAATAATAAATCAAAGACTATTTGTTTAGACAACTGATATTTATTTCTAACAAATGTGTTTCAGAACCTGACAACTCAATTTTGCATTTTTCTAATAATCTAGTGATGAAAAAGAGAAAACAAAAATAAGTTCTTTTGAGAGGGAAGAGTGCTGGGCTGAGCCAGGGCCTTTACGCTGAGTTCCATTCCCAGCCCTTTAAAAAACTTCATTTGACACAGGGTCTGGCTAAGTCACTAAATTACCCAGATTAGGCTTAACCTTGCAACTCTCCTACCTCAGACTCTCAGAATACTGGGGTTACAGGCATGCACCACCACACCTGGCTAAAAAATAAGCTATTTCTAAATGCCAGGGAACTCTGATGACTGAGATACAGGCTGCCTACCTACTAATATAACCAAAGAATGTACAGTAAATGTCAGTGTTCGATAGAGAAAGCTAAAGTGTTACTGTTCTCAACCTAGACAGTTAATTTCTACAGAAATGTATCATTGTTATTTTAAATATAACATAAATCATGGAAGTGGGTGTCAGGTGTTCTTGCTTATCTGTGGGTCCCATTTTAGGACCTGCTGACCATGAAATAATTCACTGATACTGATAGGGTTAGATAATGACCTAGTAGAATTTAGGAGTATGATGTTTACAAATGGTCAAAAGATGTTTCTGCGGCAGTGTTTTTTCTTCAGTGAAAGTAGTCCTTACTTTTTAAGCGTCCCCTTGTCTTATATTGTTTTCTCTAAATGTACACCCCATACACTGCTGCAATTCAGTGTTTCTGAGGGAGATACCAAATGCAGGAAAAATGGTCAATTTGGGTGCTCTGGGAATAGTAATCAAAGATTCTCAGTCTCCATATAAGGTCTGTGGGTGCAGGCATGATGCCAGGATAACTCATTAAGGGCCCCTCCCCCTAAGGTTTGGTCTCCAGGGACCTCTCTAGTTCCAATAAATTAGGGTACCAAGTTAGCTACTAACAAACTTACACACACCCAGTAAAGGTACTTACATGTAAGAGCTAAATGAACTCTTCATTCTGGAATCACAGCAAATTCAGAATTGGGAATATGTTAATAACTATGAATCGTTTTTTAACCTGACTTCAACTTGAGCAAATAAGCATCCTGATACTATTGTTGTAGACAGAATTTCTAGCTGAAAGAAAGGTACAATACTATCATTTTAATTAGTTCCTTGAAGATATTCAATTCTTTATGGGCCAAGTATGAATTATACATCTGTTTTGTTGATTAGACAGTTACATAATTTTTGTCCTCTGTACAATGATTTCAGTCATTATAATAATCAGAATTCTTATAATTTCTTCATAACAGTTTATAAAATTCTTTACTTGTTTTTTGCCTAGAGTGTTTGTTTATTTAGACACAAGGTCTCATTCTGTTGCCCAGACTGGTCTGAGACTCCTGGACTCAAGTGATCTCTCTGTCTCAGTCTTTCTGAGTCTTACATTTTTTAGGGGCAAATATGCAAAAGAAACTAGGGTTTTTAACTTTGGAAAATATTACTTTTAAGAGGACTATTTTATCAGTCTAAACACAGAAATCTCTGAACATCTTAATGAAACATTTTAATTTTATAATCCTAAACTTTTTTTTGTACTGGGAATTGAACTTAGGACCTTGGGCTTGCCAGGGAGGTGCTGTGCTACTGAGCTATTTCTTTACTCTTACACTTAAAAAAAAAAATATATATATATATATATATATATATATATATACAAACATATGTTTCACTTCCTCAGTATCAGAAATTTAGCTCCTCTTAATCTCTTTTAAATTAGCTTTATCTTTGTTTTCATTTCATAATAAATCCATTACATATTCTTTAAGGAGAAATGGCCTTACAGATAACGTCTCTTCCCCCTTTGAATAGGTGATTTAAGAGCATCAGGACAAATAATCAAGAAGTTTATGTAATGGGTTTACAAGCAAGATGTTTATTTTTCAAAAAGCTTCATGGGGGAAATCAATTCTAAATTAAATTAAACTTTTATAAATTCATATTGTACTTAACAAGTTGCTTTAACTTACTGATGGAAAATTTTCTCTAACAATTACTGAAGTAACAGATTTAGAAATGAAAAATCGCATTAGCTGTTCGTTATGTAACATCTTTGCGTAAAGTTGCCCACCTCCAGAAGAAACAGGGGTGTTCTGTGGTCTTACTTGGTTTGAACGACATGGTTTCTACTGAGTTTAGAAGATCCACCTGAATAAAACACAAGTAAGGACCTAAAAATCCAGGGCAAATTTTAATTCTCCAAACGTCTTTTGGGATAAAAAAATGTTCTGTTGTTCAAAGATTGGAAAGCTAAGTAGAACATTTTACTGATTAAGTTTTGAGGCAATTTCTAAAGCTGCAATAGATATGAAATCTGTTTCCATCAAGACTTAGTGTTTACCTAGATCAAGACTAGTATGTCAGTATTCTTTTACTGTTTAAAAGAACGGCCTTAAAAAAAAAATGGCCTTAGCATTTTCTTTTGCTGGAAAGCAGCTACCTGATAATAAACTCACCAGTACTTTCATAGCTGCTGTCTGTACTAGGACAGGAAAGGGTGCTTTCTGACCTTTGTGGCTGTTCATGGCCCAATCCAAACCACATAATACCCTTCTCCTACAAGGAGTCGTAGAATAAACAAAACAAAGAGCTGTAACTATTTAGCACATTAGGTTCTACATTTATGGAGCATATTAGCTGATTTCGTGCTGAAAGTAGAAACAGTCTCAACAGTTTAAATGAACTCTTCCTTCCTGGAATCACAGCAAATTCACAACTGGGAATATGTTAGTAACTCCGAATCATTTTATAAACTGACTTCACCCTGGGCAAGTTACCATCCCCTAATGCCACTGTTGCAGACAGAATTTCTGGCTGAAAGATCATTTCTATGATTCAATCTGGCTAGCTGCTCTTGGTTAATCATCGTGTTTCTCTCAGCATTTCACTTCCTTAACTATAGTGGTTACCGTTCACTTTCAAGAGCTCTTAAGTAATTCGATTTCTCCAGCCGTACCCCTCCTTATCCCATTATAGACCCCTTCATCTCCTCTCCTATGGCCTTTCTTTCTCTGAGAGCTTGCCAAACATTGGACACAGCAGATGACCTCGTCTTCCAGTGCCTCGGACAAACCAGTATAAAAAGTTGATTAGCGCGGTTGTAAGTTTCCCCAGTTTAGAATTTTAAACTGTCTTCAGTTTTGCAACTCTTTGTGAACTTTCACCACAAAACTTAAATTTAAAAATATTTTAAATAAAGAAACCACCCCCTTTAACCTTTAGCCCCGCCCATCACCTCCCCCCGCTTCCACGGGAAACTGCCGGAAACCGGAGGGGGCGGGGCTGTGACGTCAGGACGCCAGTGCGTCACCGAACGGCGGCGGCTGCGGCGCTGGCGGTGGCTGCGGCAGCGGCGCATTTTAGTCAGCAGCGGCGGCGGCAGAGAGCTTGCTGCTGCTCCTCCCAGCATCCCTGGCGCGGCCATTTCAGCCCCATCTTGCCTGAGGGGAGGGAGCTATAGCCGCCGCTTCAGCAGTTTGAATTTCAGTTTCTCCAGGGTTTGCGGGCTGGGCGCGCTGAAGAGGAACCGAAGAAGCTGCCGCCGCTACCTCAGACAGCCGGGGCCCTCGGCTGACCGGCAGCCGCTGCCGCCCCTCACTCGGCAGAGCCGCGAGGGAGGCCGAGACTGTCGCCGCCGCCCGCCTGCGGGGGAGGCTCCCCGTGAGGGAAGGCCGGCCGGCTCTCCCCTCCCCCGGAGCGGGCTTCCGCCTCTCGGTCGGCATGCCCCTGGGCTGAGCTCCGGCTGAGCCGGGAGCCAGGGCCGCCGGCCCGTGCGCAGCCCGCCCCGACCCCAGCAGCCCGGGCTCCGGCCCGCCGCTCCTCCCCGCCCTCCGCGTCGGAGAGCCGGGCGCCGGCACCGGCCGAGCAGCACGCGCGGCAGCGCCGCCCCTCGCACCGCCTCCCTCCGCCCTCCCGCTCCCGCCCCGGCTGGGCCTGCTGCGCGAGCGCGGCCGCTCTCACCGCGGCGGCCGGGCCCTGGGGCCGCACTCTCGTCACCGACGGCACTGAGGGGAGGCGCCGCAGCTGCAGGCGGCGGGAAGCGAGACGAGCGGCAGCGCCGGAGCAGCCGACGCCCGAGGGAGCGGCGCGGAGGATGTCTGAGCGCGCGGCCGGCGGCCGGACCAGCCCGTGACCGCCGCGGGGCCCGGACCCGGCGCCCGCCCCCCTCGGTCCCCGAGCCGGCTCTGCCCTTGCCGGCCGCGATCCGCTGCCGCGGCGCCTCTGCCCGCCGCACCACCATGTCCAAGATGCCGGCCAAGAAGAAGAGCTGCTTCCAGATCACCAGCGTCACCACCGCCCAGGTGGCCACGAGCATCACCGAGGACACCGAGAGCCTGGACGACCCGGACGAGTCCCGCACGGAGGACGTGTCCTCCGAGATATTCGACGTGTCGCGCGCCACGGACTACGGCCCCGAGGGCGTGTGCGAACGCAGCTCTTCTGAGGAGACGCTCAACAACGTGGGGGACGCGGAGACCCCCGGCGCCGTCTCCCCCAACCTGCTCCCCGACGCGGCCCCGGGGCCCGCCGCTGCTGCCGCCGGCGGGGGCGCGGCCGTTGCGGCGCGGAGCGTGGCGGGGCCGCCCGGCGGCCCCGCGACGCCGCCTCAGCCCCCCGCCACCTGCAGCTCGCGCTTCCGCGTGATCAAGCTGGACCACGGCAGCGGGGAGCCCTACCGCCGCGGCCGCTGGACGTGCATGGAGTACTACGAGCGCGACTCGGACGGCGGCGTGCTCAGCCGCTCCGGGGACTGCATCCGCCACAGCGGCGCGCTGGACGCGGGCGCCGAGCGCGACAGCGGCCTGGGCGCCACCGGGGGCTCCGTGGTGGTGGTGGTGGCCTCCGTGCAGGGCGCGCGCGGGCCCGACGCGGGAGCTGACAGCGCCGCCACTGCTGTGTCACAGCTGCTCCCGGCCGAGAAGATGGGCCCGCCCGCCTCGGCCCCGCCGCCCGTGGGTGGGGCTGCGGCTCCGACTCCGAGCTGCGCGCCGCCGGGGGCCGGGCCGGGCGGCTCACCCCCCGGGCCCGGCGCGCCCACCGGTGGAAGCCTGGCGCAGCCGGCCGCGTCCCTACCTCCGCAGCCCGGCGCGGCGCGCGGCGCCCCTGCGCCGCAGCTGTCCCAGCACTTCGCCTACCCCCAGCCCCAGATGCAGCCCGCGCACTTGCTGCCGGGCCCGCCCTCCGGCCAGAGTGAGTACTTGCAGCCGCACGCGGCCGGCTTCCAGCCGCTCAGCCCCGCGCAGCCCTCCTCCGCCGGGGCCACCGCCCCGCCCGCGGCCGGCTTTCCCGTGGGCCCCGGCCAGAATGCCTCTTCGCTGGGTGTGCAGATGAGGGCCACGTCTTCCCAGCCCAGTGACGCGGTGGCCCCGGGACCCGGACTAGTACAAGGCGGGCAGGCCGCGCCTTGCCAGCCGGCTGGGGTGATCCCGGCTGCTGTAGGAGGCGTGGCGCAGCCGGGCATGGCTTCCACAGGGGCCGGGCTGCCTCAGCCCGTGCCTCCGCCGCAGATCGGTGGCAGTGCTCAGCTGTCAGCTGTGCCTGGTGGCCCTCACACCGTGGTGCCCGGAGTTCCAAACGTGCCTGCAGCCGTGCCCGCTCCAAGCGTGCCTAGTATGTCTACTACTTCTGTTACTATGCCAAATGTACCTGCGCCTCTGGCCCAGTCGCAGCCGCTGAGCAGCCATACGCCAGTCAGCAGGAGCAGCAGCGTAATCCAGCACGTTGGGCTGCCTTTAGCTCAAGGCACGCACAGTGCACCAACAAGTCTACCACAGTCAGACCTAAGTCAATTTCAGACTCAGACCCAGCCTTTAATCGGGCAAGTTGACGATACTAGAAGAAAATCAGAACCCCTACCTCAACCACCACTTTCTCTCATTGCTGAAAATAAGCCTGTTGTGAAGCCACCTGTTACAGATTCCCTGGCAAACCCTCTTCAGTTAACACCTATGAACAGTCTTGCCACCTCTGTGTTCAGCATAGCTATTCCTGTTGATGGTGATGAAGACAGGTATGGATATCTTTTTATTTTAAAAATTTGATAAGAATGGCCAGTTTGGGATGAAACTTTGGTGGAGGTTTTATTTGAGCCCTTCGGGTTTAAATATAAAACTTAGTTTATGCTTGGTAAACATTGATTTAAATTGCTTGAGTAAGTGTAATAAGAGTTGGTCTTGTTTTGTAAAAGCACTAAAATGGGTAGGAATATAACAGTGTTTACTCAAAACGACAGATTTCACCTTAATCTTATTTTAAAGGTGGTAGTTACTGTGCTCCCATAGGGTAGGCCCTATAAGGATAGCAGTCATGCTTGAACACTTTTGGTAGTTTTGTTAGTGTGTGTTTTGATGCTAAAATGTGAAATTTTCTTTTTACAAGTTTTCAATTCCAGAAAACCAGTGAGCCTTCTGGTTACTTAAAAAAAAAAAGAGGAGAAAGAGAAGAACCCATGTAAGGACTCTCCTCCTTTATATCTGGAAAGACTGGAGAAATAAAAGAGAAATGTCAAATCTAGGTTTTAAAGATCATTAATTATGAACTAAGTGTTCACCTTTTTAGTGAAAAGGGGTCACAAAGCTTCTCAGTGACTTCTTTAAGACAGCTGTTTTTTGTTTAAGAAAAAAATGTATTGGAAAAATGTTTTTACCTTCCATAAGTTTTTTTTTTTACTGTGGGAAATGGAGGTGTGAGCTTTTCATAGTAGTTAAAACTTTAGTTGTTGAAATTAGTAATTTTATACTAAAAGTGTAATGTCAGAGTCGGCTCCCTCTGTGTAAGGGACGCTTGTTACCGGGTCAGGTGGAAACTGGTGTTTTGTTGCACCGTTTTCTACAGCAGTTGATGTTTGGCTGTGGCTTAAGGAGAATTTTCAGTGATTTTGAGGAAATACGACATGGAAGTTTGATATATATTGCAAATTTCTTAAACTGACCTGTTACAGTGTTTGAAAAATTACAAAGAAAATCTAATATTTTATAGTTCCACATGAACTTACTGAGGTTTTTGAGGGGTTAATTTTAGGTGTGTTAAAAGATCAAAATTATTTTTACGGGTTTCTAGAATAATTGGTTTGTAGAACAATACAATGTGATGTTAAAATTCTTGTTCTTCCTGTTCCTTTAACTTTCCTTTCTAATTATATCTTTGTTACACAGTTCTGTTTGAAAAATGCTCACTAAAATTCATTCATCTTTGCTTTTTGTAATTCAAGTTCATGTTTTTTTGTAGGTGACTTGCTTGTGGGACTCATATTTCACTTAAGAACGCTTAGAGAATAATAGAAAGGAGCTCAGCTAGCTAGTTCTTGACAGATTTTATATGGATGTGATCACCAAGTAATGAACCTGATTCCACAAGCCATTCAAAAAATTCCTCTATTTTTCTGGTTCCTCCCATTTTCCCACATTGTGACGCATTTGAATAACTTGAAATACACTCGTTTATTTTTTTTACCTTTGCTAGTAGTCAAAAGGAATGAATGGTCAAAAGGAATCTTTCTTTTTCTCACAGCCAGAAGCCAGTTTTTCCTGATAAGTTTGTAAATAACCTTTTCCTTACCTTTGTGTTCCTGTACATTGCCCCATATCTCTTCAAGAAGTGACTATCACTGGTTTCCCAACTTTCTTTCCTTTCCTTAACATATAAATGATTGAAGAATACGTTTCCCTCCTTTTCTCTACAAACTGCTCTTAGTTTGTAGAATATGTGGTTATATGCCTCAGAACCTTAATAGGATGATATGGCATGAAGCAGAGAGATCTCTTGACAAGTGGAAACTCTGAAATTCTTTAGGTTATGACCTCATGACCACAAAGATGCATTTATTTTCCTTTCGTTGCATTAAAATCTCAGGAATCTCATTACAAAACATGTGAATGATTGAACTACCAATACTGCTGTATCATTCTTACCCTTTCAGCAGTTAAACTGTAGTGCAAGTGTAAGTCCCATTTTAAAGATGGCATTTCTTTCCCTCTCCTCAATCTCTTAAAATCTGTATTGCTAATCAAATGTGCATCTGCAGTATGTGTTATAGCCTTTCTTTGGTATTTAATTTAACATGTTAGTTTCCAAGATGTAATCTTACACATTTGACATGTTATCACTGGAACAACACACCTGGTGAAGGAATGAATCCATTAAGTAGAAATAGTATTTTTTTAAAGGAAAAACCTTTGTAAAAGGGAGGACATTTTAAAGTTTGATGCTTGAAATTAAATAACACAATTTTCCAGGCATATATTTAAGTCATCAAGATGAATACTTTAGAGAGAACAGTACTAACTAAAAATTTTAACATGGTAATTTTGGGTCTCCTTAAATTAAAATTTGCTACCATTTTATGTGCAGTCATTCAAATGTAAAATAAAGCAAATTTGAATGAGATTAAGAGTAATTAAACTTCGTGAATAGATTGACAGATTCATATACTTATGAAATATAAGTAATATTTACCTTATTTATAAAAACTAATTTAGGATTTTATTAGTATTTTGAGAAATGGAAGGGAAATGGGAGATGAATAAAAACTGAAGTGGATTTTAGGTTGATATATTGAAAATATCTCATGATTTTGGTTCCATTAACCCAATACAAATTGTGATCACTTATATTGAGAGTCTGGCCTTATGTTAATGCATCCTAATATTATCACATCTTTAAAAGGGTTGATAGTTGTATATGCAAAAAGTTCTCAAATATCATTGCCTGACTATGATATCTTTGTAGCCATTCCCATTAGAAAAGCATATGGTTAGTTGTTGAGACTATCAGATTCATTTTGTATAAACTGGTGGATGAAATGATGGTTGAACCACTTGTCTGGCCACTAGTGATCTTTCAAAATTTTGTTTAAACTACCTACATACTTAGCAGACTCTTTTACTGTAAATGGGGAGATGTATAAAATTTACTGGCCCTAAAAGGGACACAGTACAGATTGCTTTCCATAGATAACCAACCAATGTGAACTCAGTAGGCTGCATTCCAGGAACTCATAAATGACTGCAATTGTGAACTGTCAACTGTAGTCCAAGACTGTTGAAAACCTGATTGTAAAGATCCCTTAGTGGCATATATCTCTTAACCTTGTTAATGGTTTTATTTATGTAGTTTGTTAATGACTCTGATAAAATATTATAAATTGTGAATGCTAAATGATGTGCCCTAGTATGTGCTGGAAATATATAATTTCATACATAAATTTTAATGGAGCTCTTTTTTTTTTTTTTAACTTGAAGTTTGAGAGGATCATGTCTACCAAGAGGCAGAATTGTCAACCTATAGGCACCTTTCAGAGCTATGTTAGTTGAAAGCCTTACTACATTTAAGTCTAAAATTGTGGAGGTGATTTTGCCCCTCTCTCTTTACAATTGATGTGTAAATCACACACTAGATATATTAGTCAGATTCTGGGGCTACAGGTGTTTTAGGTAAAGGTATAGTGCTTGGCTGGCATGTTTGTTCCCTGGATTCCATCTCTAGCACTGCCAAAATTTGGAAATGGTGTGATACTGGATTTATAGATCTGCTACTTGGCCATTTGGAGTGGAGTGTATCTTTTCTCTGTACCAGAGAGATTGGAAGCAATTATGTTCTCTAGTCATCACCACTAAGGCATAAATAAACAAATAAATCTCTTTCCTAATAGAGGAATAAGTTAGGAGAGTATAAAAGGATTTTGACTTTTTTCCCCCTAAAATGATAGAAATTGGAGATGGGAGACTATAAAGTGGTAGGATATAACCAAGATGAAGAAAATGTAGTAAGAATTACCTAAAATACAGTTTTAAGGGATAGGCACACATGTAAATGATAGGAATAATCTAATTTTTTCCTTTAATAAATTGTTTTAGATCAGTATATATTTCATTTTGTGAAGATACACTGTTTATTTCTTAGTTGTATTACTCTTTATAAATACTTAACTCTGAGGAAGGAGAAGCTTTACAAAAGCAGATCTGTCTGGTTAAAGGTAGCCTGAATGATATTCTCTAGCTAATTCCTTATAAATGAAAAGAGCAGATTTTTAAAATCAGAAATCTTAATAGTTAACGGTATTTATAGGGAATATTGCTGCAAAACAATTGAACTGGAAAAAAAATCCATTATAGTTTTTCTGTAAATTCAACCAATGAGTTTGTGATTTAGGGCTACCATTTTAGAGTGTATAATACCAATTACTGCATCCACAAAGAATATGCACACCTGAATCATGGACTTAATGTCTTGCCTCACAACAAATCTTTGACATACCATATTACTCAGTATTTGCTATCTTTTTAATCAGGCATTGTTTAAGGCAAAAATAGGGTCTCTCCCATTAAGATTTAGGAAGAGTAGCTACTTTGTTTCTATTTATCGTTCCATGACACTAATAAATATGTTGTATGTACTGTAAACTTTATATTTAAGGTATATTATTTGATAACTTGATCTTTAAAATATTTACATAATCTCTACTTTTAAATCAAGTAAATTAACTTGGATATACATTACACTGCTCAGGACCTCTCATAATTAAAACCCCAAATCAGACTTAAGCACGCAGTCTTACATTTCTTTGAACTCATGTCAACAATTGTTTTTAAAAAAGAATGAGTGCTTATCCTTTAAGTTGTACCGCTATACTAAGTATTTGATACAATTGAATGTAAGCTAGTTGTTTCGTTCTGTAAATCTTGTTTCCTCCTGTGAATATAATACCTAGTTTGGAGAGTTCAGAAGTACTATGTTAGGTTTGCTAGTAATATGTGAATAACCAGTAACATAAGACAATTTGCATGGCAGGCATACATCACAGAAATGTGAATATAGTATTTCAGTGTCTAAACTACTTTCTCATGTGGTCCCTTGTCGTACTACAAATTACTCTGAGAGTTTTAAGTTTGGTCTGCAAGTATAATTGTATAGCATGAACTTACAGAAAAGAAGACATTGTTTTAGGTCAGATATCATGGTGTAGTAAGCAGTAGAGCAAATTGTATTCTGATCTTGGCATTTCTACCACTTTGCTGGTGTCTTTTGTCAAATCATTAACTTCTGTCAGTTTTTCTCATTGGTGAAAGCAGAATTTGAGATTTGGTCAGATTTCAAGATTCCTTCTATTGAATTCACATATTTAGATGAGTTTCATGAGAGAGCTACCAGTTTAAACCTTTCTCTTGTAAATCCCCATTTTTGCCAGTAGGCAATTTTGTGATATATTAAGTTTGCAAATGCTGATTAAGTATATCAGATGCCAAAGAAAAATTTAAAGCAATAATACATCAACTGTTCAACTTATTGTGCTCTCTGAATACAGAAATAAAACTGTCCTCCCCTCCAAGATCTTAGGCTATATGAAAATGATTATCAGTTGTGACAAACTCAGCATTAAGTGCTATTGGCAACAATTTGGTGTGAGAAGGTAATAGACTGACTTCTGTTTGAAAGTTACTTTACATTTATATAGTTGTGGATTGAAAATGTACAAAAGAAAATGTACAGATACTGAAAAACTGTCTTCTACATCTCTAGTCACCCAGTTTCTCAGAATCAATGCGTTATTTGTGCATTCTTCTGAGGCTAACTTTGAACTCAATATTAAAAGGGTCATTCATATTAGACCACTGATAAAGGAATGATTTTCCAGGACTAGAGAGAAAGCAGTTTGTATAATGATGTGGAAGAGTAAGAGTCTCACATTTGTAAAATGATATGATTAACAGAAACCAGAATGAAGGGCTTAAATATGGTAAATTGAGATTTCTGTAGTAAGTTTATGGTTGTCATTAAAGATATTTCTTGAAGTTCTTATTGTGCAAAGTAATATTGGTAGCCATTCTGTACCCCCTTCAGTGATTATCTTTTAAAGAAAAATCTTGTGAACAAAAGTTTTGTTTAGGCAGTACATAAAGGATTAAGTCCCAGAAATCGGAATTCTCATTCAGTAGAATGTACTAAATTTAAATAGTTTGGAACACCTACTCCTAAATTTAAGTATTCTGTTTGCCTCAGTAGTAGCTCAGTGGTGATGCAACATTTGGTACATTTTAAGATACTCTACCAAAAGATTTTTATACAGCATAATATGGAAATTATAACCCTGTGTAAGATACTCTACCAAAAGATTTTTATACAGCATAATATGGAAATTGTAACCCTGTGTTAAAATACATACCACCTTAATTGTCAGACCCTGTGTATATATAATCTCATTTGATCTTTTCAGCAACTTGTAAGGAAAAATTTACCACCACCCCTTTCATGGATTAAGGAATGAAGTTCTGAAGAATCTGAAGTTGTTTTTTTTTTGAGACAAGCTTCTGCCATGCAGTGCAGACTGGCCTTGTACTCATTACATAGCCCAGGCTACCCTCAAACTCACAGAAATCTTCTTGCCTAAGCCTACCAAGTGCTAGGATTACAGGCGTGCACCGCCTGGCCTGGCTCCATAGCTATTTTTGTGTTAATTTTTTATTTTTATTTGTACGTGTTTACAATATGATTATATTTATCATGAAGAATTGGTTCATATGCATAACACATCTTAACTCTCTTTAGGTCCCCCTCGTCTTGTCCCCTTCCCCTTGCTTTTCTCCTCCCTTTTCCCTCCCACCATCTTTTGGTCCCTTTCCTATCATCTATCCCTAATTTATTCTTTGAGTTCCTTATAGAAGAGAATACCTAGCTATTAAGTGACAAAGTGTAGTTTTACTCAGCTCTTCAAGCCAGTGAGTGCTCTTGTATTTTCTCAGAGTTAGAAGCTTTTTGCTCTATTACTTGGCACACAAGGGGATAGAATGAAATGAAAGAACTGTAGCCATTGGTGTGTTGTATCATAACCCTTTAAATGATATTTCTTTGTAATCTCCAGATATTAATATTAGAAATGACCCCTGTTCATCTTCTTATCTTTCCCTGGGTTCTACCCAGAAATCTCTGAAGTTGACTTTTGAAATGTATAACACAAAAGCAAGGTGTTCTCAGAATCCGAGGCTCACATACCTTACCCTTTTAGCTTTTATAACTTAACTTTGTTATTTGTGTATGTGTTTTTCCTCCTTGTTACAGTGAACCCTTCAAAGATAGTATCTTGCTAAATTAAGCAAGTGGTCATATATTACATGCATTATGTCCTTTTCTGATGTACTATTTTTATATACTTGGAAATTAACTGATTATCTAGGATATAAACTGGGGGAGGAAAGAATATTTTGTTTAGTAGTTTTACAAATCTACTATTAGGAAATTAGCATTTTCATTTAGGTGCCTGAAATCAATAGAAACCATATCTCAATCTTCAAAAAAAATGACTTCATTGGCTCTATATTTAGAATGGTAGTTTGTATTAACATCAAATAAGTTGTTAGAAAACTGGTTTCATTTTTTTTTTCTTGCACACAAGAGAATTTGTGACCAAAACTGTAAATTCTCTGATTTTTTTACATTTCAGTTATCTCTTGATGCTTCTAGGTTTTAGACTATCACCTTGAAATGATCTGTTAACAGTTTTCCTTGGGCGCTTGCTCCCCTCAAATGTTGTTATTCCAAAACAGTAGTCTCTGATAACCAGTGTTAGTACTTACAAATGTGTTTATCTCCCCCACCCAACTTTGAAGTTCTTGATTAACTGGGTTTCATAGACTTAGCTCCGTATAACAATGTTCATCAGTATTTTGAGACAACTTCTTGCTATTATTTTAAAAAATGCTTCATTTTTTAGATAACATCTCTGTTGAAGGAGTCCAGAAACAACACCAAAAAGAAAAACACTTTTTTTTTTTGTGGTGGTGCTGGTGATCAGATCTTTAGCCTTGTGTATTCTAGGCAAGTGTTATACCACTGAGTTATATCCCTAGCCCCAAATGCATTTCTCATAATAAGACTTAATCAGTAAAATCTAAACTGTGTAAATTTTTCTATTGCACATAGATTGTGAAATTACAAATGGCTTCACTTTCTGTATATGTAGAAAGATTGTTAATTGTCACCTCTTGTAAGGGTATTCTGGTGTATTTTAAAAGACTTTATATCCACTTATTCTATTTCACAAGTGCTTTTCACACCGTAGAAATTATCATTAACTCTGGATACCATTCTGTTTTCACTTTACATTAACTTACTGTTATGCCAAAAAAAGAAAATGCTGAGATTTCACTACTTAGGTCTTATGACTTCATTTGAAACCAAACCTATTTATTGGGCAGTAAATATTTATTTCCAAAATCAGAGGATCTAAAGTTCGTTCTCTAAAAATCATCCTTAAAAATATATTTCTTTTTAAATATATTTAAAGTGAATGTCCTTGATATGTTTTTATTCTAAACTTGGAAAATAACTTCCAAGCTTACTCCTTGATTTCCTCCTATATTTACTATCTTGCATCTCTGAATCATTCCATTTAGACTTGTCCCCAAACAGATCTGTGAGGATAGCAAACTGCTAGTACTATATGGTCATAGATAGGGCCTGTTTTTTTCTGTTTGTTTTTTAAGCCAAATGAAGTTTTTTGGTGGGTTTTCATTTTATTTGACACATTGATTTATAAGTACAGTTTAAAAAAAAGTCATCTGACATATATTTTGAGAGGATGTAAGATGTTAAACGGAATTTAGAAGCCTCTTAAACTTTATTGGTAGGTCTAATGGGTGCATTTGATACTATAGACTAGTTAAAAGCAGAGAAAGGGTTAAAAGATTGGAAAGCCTTTGGAGCAGGACAAACAAGGAGTATATATTAAAGAAGTCTAATTAATCAAATAGCTATCTGTCTGCCTTTGCTGATTTATCTAAAAAGAGGCACTGAATGGTTGAAATTTTAAATTCTATGTATAACACAATTCAGTGAGTCTTAATATGAGTTTTTAAAACACAGATTTCTGTTATTTGTCTTGTTTGGTGATCGTTGAGATTTGACTGCTATTCCAGTAGACCTTCAAAATGGTTTTCTTATTTTACCTTGCACTATTAGGGCATCAGAATTGCAGTTGATTGACATTCATTTGTATACAGACTAATAGCTACTGGGCATTGAGTATATCCCAGGAGAAGCTTTACATCAATGATAATGAACTTTTTAGAGACCAGAAGTCCAAACTGCAATCCAAAACCCACTCATTTATTGTAAAGTGCTAATACTACAGTTAAACCTGAATACTTAGGTTTTAGTTTAGAAAAAACAATTCAATATACTTGGTTCACATGCCTACTGTGGCGTGCATGCCATAGGTTCACTATGCTGCTTTAGATATAGTCTTAATTCTTCAAACACCTGCAAAGCTAAATAGTAGTACTATCACTGTTTAACAGATAGATTTGGAAAAGCAAAAATTTAACTCTGCTATACGTTTAACATTCTGATTGAAGATCATAAATTCCAGGTCCAGATTGCTACCTACTAGCTTTGTGACATCAGGCAATTTACTTCTGTGTAATCCACTTTTCTAATCCATTGAGATGAAACTAACAGCCCTCTTTTGTTAGGGCTGTCATGAAAATTGAGTTAATAGTGTAGCACACTTAGAATAGTGTCTGGTATATATTTAGCACTTAACATTCTTAGCTTCTGTGCAATCTGCTGTACTGTGGGTCAAGAATTCTAAAAGTCATGTGACAAATATTTTTATCCCAAGAGTACAGGTAAATGGCAAGGGGGACCATACTACTGTGCTGAAGAGGAAGAATTGTTAAAAGTTTATTCCCTGAAAAAGTAATGAGATACCAAATGTGAATCATACATAGTAGAAGATTCCCCAGATGAGCCCATCAGTTAAGATTCTGTAGTATAGCCAGGTATGGTGGTGCTTGTCTATAATCCCAGCACTCAGGAAATTGAGGCAGAATGATGACCATGAGTTCAAGGCTAGCCTGGACTACCTGGTATGTTTAAGGCCAGCCTGAACTACATAGCAAGATTCTGTGGTGTTAGCCCTAGGAAATATATCCCAAAGGAATGATGATTATGGTGAATAGATTATATCAGTACAGGGAGTTAGAAAGCTTCCATACAGAGATGTGCTAGTCCAGAAGAACCACACATAAATAATTCTGAAAGTGGGAAAACGTCAAGTCCAACTCAGAAAAGAAATCTTCATTATTATCAAACCCTTTCCACTTAGCAATTCCTTAGAAAGGTTAGCTTAACATTTTATAAGAATATTCTACCTGGGAACAGCTTTGTTAAGTTGCTTAACCAATAAATATTTTTAAAAGCATATGATACAGAATAGTGTTGATAGGTCTATGAACTAGTCACATTCATATGTACATATTAGATGTACACACAGTTGGATGCTAGTGTTTAATTTTATCTATTATTACCCTTTTACTTTGGTCCTAAATGATTGTTGGGGTCTACTAGATTTTTGTCTTATTTTTCAGTTCTTTCAAAGTGTTGTTTTAAAGCTTACATGGTTTTTCCTCCTTTTTTTTCCTTTCGTTTAGTTTTAAATTAAAGCAGTTGCACTGTATTAAAATTCCTGTTCCTCTTTTTTTGGAAAAGTAGTGATTTTACTGTACATTCTCAACCTCATTTCATTTGATTCTTGGGTCTCACAGGAATCCTTCAACTGCTTTCTACCAAGCGTTCCATTTGAACACGTTTCAGGAATCAAAGAGCCTCTGGGATAGGTATGAATACTTACATGTAATGCATACATGCAAAGTGTATGCATGAATTGCTTTGCATAAAGCTGACCTTTGTTACAAGGGGGAAAATCACATGGTGCTAGCATGAGACAAAGCAGCAAAATAAACCAAATGGACAGTTTGTATTTTATGTAGACTATAAGCATGTTTTTCTGTTCACTGCATTTTATGTACCTTATTTTTTTAAGATTTGCTGGGAATGGTGGCTCACAGCTGTAATCCCAGCATTTGGGAGGCTGAGGTAGGAGGATAGCCCTGAGTTCAAGGCCAGTCTGCACTACATAGTTGAGACACTGTCTCAAAAAAAGAGAAAAAAGATTTGTCTATTCTATTGAATTTTATGATGTGAAATAATCGCTTGTTATATTTTAATGCAAAAATATATTCTGTAAAATAAACCAGTTGTTATAATTTTGTGCTATTTTACATGATTTCTTTATAAAAGTTGCAAAAACAGAACAAAATATTTCAAATTGAAAAATTCGAGGAGGGACAAGACCAAGATATTGAGGCAGTGATGATTTAGCTTCAGATGAGAAATTTTGAATGCTAAATTTGTTTGGTAGTATTTGGTACATCTCCATTACTGACTTGTTTGTAACCCCCTAAAACAGTTGCTTTCTCACAAACTACTGCATAGATTTTTTTAACTTTTAGAAACATAAAGTATTGGAGTTCATTTTTGACAAAAAATACTTTGGTTTATCTTTCTGCTTAACACATTTTAAATAGTGTATGTTCTGTTCATTTATTTTGCTACATATTTATTAGTACTACTGTCATTCTGTATTTAATAGAAGGAGCGCAGACAGTGTTCTCAAAATTCACACAAAGCTTGTTAGATTCTTTTAACCTTGCCTGGCAATGCATTTGTGTCTTCTGGCATAGTTTTGGATAACACTCGTGGACTCAACTTTATTTCTTTCATTAGAAAAGAGTATTGCATGTACATGTCATACTAAGACATGGTCTACATAACCTAAAAATAGTAAAACTTTCCTGGGCTTGATTTGCTTGTGTGTGTCACTCTAAAGATACTTTCTATCAAAGTATCTTTTATAATGTATATTCCTTACCAAAAATGTATTTGAATAGTCACTTTTGGAACCGGAAGTTTAAAATGTATAGTAATAGATTTATAAAATCAATTTTTAAATAGTTCTGTTGTAGCAGTGTAGATTAATACTATGTAGGATTTAAATCTCGCAGGAAACAAACATGAGGATAGAGATGAGTATTTTGGAGTATATACCTTGTACTTTTCTTGAAGAAAAAGAAAAAGAAGCTGTCTAGAAATTGTCAGTTTGAAAAATTTTAATCTTTCAGCTTTCATTGGATGCCCTGTAAATACATTATTTTTGTCAAAGCAGAATAGAAAGGCTTGAGCTTTAGTTTTCATTATTTGTATCTAACATTAACAGAGTTCTCTGTTTCATTTTGTAAAACAACCATAGAAGTTGACTGATCATTTGTTGTACAGCTGAATAGTCTTTATCTGTTTTCTTTTATAGATAGCAGGAACTTTTAAGATATCAGAAGTGAGGCAAGTTGCTTTAATTGTAGTTTCTGATGGATTAAAAAAATAATATTCTCTTTTCTTGCAGCCTGTTTTCCAGAGAAGTTAATGGACAGTTTTCGTTGTGTGTTAATATGAAAACATAGTCAAAATTTATATTGTAGCTCAGCCATTCTTTGCTGGAAGTTGACCTGTTGGTATCAAGGTGACAGACCCAACCCAGTGGAAACTGACTGATGGCTTCCTTATCACTTTTCGACTAGCTTATTAGATTTTTAATTGAAAGAAGCAATAGCAGCCAGGTTTATTAGTTCTAACAATCTACCACTTAAGTTGCCCAATACCTAAACTTGTTGATAGGTGCATCGGGTAAGAAAGTACTGTGGTACTGTTTAATTATTGCAGACAAGTTGAAGATTTGTGTATGTTTAGCTTTACAGAAACATTATATATAACTTCTGCCCTTGTTTGTTTTGGATCTCATCAAATTACCTTCTTCCTATAAATAATTCTGTAAGTTTAGATGTTTTAATTGTGCTACTTATTTATTAAATATGTAGTTTATAGAGGTGTTTCTGCTATAATCATTTAGGAGTTTAGTGAGCCATAACTTCCTTACATTATTTATTTTGAGGCATAAATTTGCATGTCAGTGTTGCCAAATACCATATTTTAGGTTCCTATTTATAAAATGTTAGAATTCATTTGGGGAAGCTTTTAAGCCTCATGCCAGTTTTCATTGTACATGCCATAGACTGGGTATTTTAAAATCCTTGGTTTTTCTTAGTTCATAGATGGAAACTCCCCTCCTCTAAGATTCTTTCAATTTAGCACATCAAAATGAGTGACTAACATACTTTTCCCACATTGACTTAACAGTTCTCTAGCAGCCCCTTTGTTTCCCTCACTATTTAAATTAGGATTAGCAAATAGAGACTACTTCTACCTATATTTAGATATTCTCCTTGGGTATATCCAGTGCTTTCCTCAGTTATTGCACTAAAATTAAAGCTACTCTGAAGCCTCCATTTCTGCCTTGTTGTAGGTGCCATCATAGTTTCTGTCTCCCTATTAGTTGACTGTAAAACCCTCAAGGAATCAATCAGTAAAATGATCTTCAAATATAACGACAGTTAAACTGATAGCTCAGAAATAGTTCACTCCTTCCTTAGGAAGCCCTGTTTATTAAAATTAGCTTTCTAGGGCTGGGGATATAGCTCAGTGTTCAATCCCCAGTACTGTTAAAAAAAAAAAAAGCTTTCTAGCCAGGCTGATGATGCACGCCTGTAATCCCAGCACTCAGGAGGCTGAGGCAGGATTGTTGCAAGTTCGAGACCAGCCTGGGCTACAAAGTGAGTTCAAGGCCAGCCTGAACTACATAGAGACCCAGTCTCAAAAAAAAAAAAAAAATTAGCTTTCTTCATCTTATTATAAAGTTGATTTTTAGTGAAATCCTATCATATTAACATTTCAGAGTACTTCATAATTTGACCATTATTTAAATTTAACTTTAAAAAGTTCATAGATTTGTTAAATCTATAGTGTTTATCCTCATAAGTCACTAGGGATCAGATGCTTCTTTGGGGGCCCATTTGTTTATAAAAGCTCAGAATAAAAATCTATAGAAAACAGTTGTGCCCTCTCTTGGATAAGGAGACTAGGAAGAACAAACTTTAGACTAATGGAAGCAGTCAGGTGGCTTATAATAGGTTAACCTTGCTGATAAAATCGTCCAGTATTTTTTCTTTCATGAAGAAATTGCATAAATGTAGTTTAAAATGAGAGGAACAGTTGCCAGGCGCACTATCCCCTTGAGGGTGCTTGTCCTGCCTTATGGTACAAGCAATATTTACAGTGATTATTTAGGAAAGTAGTAGACATAGATTTTTAAAATGAATGTCTAAGTTTATGGTAAGTCTTACTAAATAGATGATTTCGCTTTACAATTTTTACAGTGATTACTCACTTTGGAAATATGTTCTTAAATTACCTTGAATATTTTGTGTGAGAAAAACTAATTTTCCGTCATATATACTGAGATTTCATGTCTGAAACTAAAAGTTGTTTTGTTCATCCTTCAAGAAACTTCAGTCCATCATTAACCAAATGGTAGCCCAAATGATGACATATTTCACAACTGGGCAAATCTATTTTTGAATGATGAGTAATAGAAATTGATAATCTCTTTAATTAAGTATGACTTGTACTAGAAAAGTGTACCGTTCATTAGTATGAAACTGAAAACACCTGTGTAACCAGCACCAAAATCGTGACACAGGGTGTTATAAACCTCCTTTATTGGCCTCTCATGCCCCCTTCTAATCATTTCTCTCCCTGTCCTAAGTTCTGTAAGTACAATTTTTTGCACTATATATTTTGTCTGGCTTTTATGTTTGAGATTGATCCCTATGGTTCTGTATAGTTGTTGGTCTGAATTACATAATTTTAAGGAATCACTATGGGGAGGCAGTACTTGTTGGAGATTGTTACTGGTAAATGCTCTCTTAAGTACCTTGAGGAGGACATAAACCCAAACTATTTTTGTAACCAACCCAAATTTAGTTTCTAATAATTTGTATCTCATACTTAAGTATTTTATGATTTTATTCCACTTTATTCTACTTAAGGACACCTAGTAGAGAAAGACAAAAACTAAGAGAATAAGCTTTTAATGACCTTTTAGAGGTCTCTTGCTTCCATCCTGCTTACTTTCCCCTCTGTTACTTTAAATAATTTTTAAATTAAAAATTGAAAAAATAGTGCTGAGGGCTCCTGTATACTCTTCACCTAGCCTTTCCTAATGAACAAATATCCAAGGTACCAAGTCTGGTCTTCATATGTATGGAGATTTAGTTAACTAAGGATACTCCCAAATTTCCAGGGTTTTTTTGTAGTACTTATTACGATTGGTATACCATAGCACTCTAGTGTCACAGTTTATGAATATTTTTGTCAGTAATTTAATCTATAGATTTTATGTAGAAAGTGGGCCAAGGTATGAGGGACAAATAATCAATGTTACTTGGAGGATCAGGTGAATGTTACATATATTCTCTCTAAGGCTTATTCTTGGAGCCCACACTTAAATGAAGATCCAAGGACTTGCTTATAAAATGTTCAGATTACATTAAAGCACACAAGTGATACCTCTTACAGGGTGACAGCACTTAACAAATTTACAGACTGAGGCATATACAGAAATAGACAAATTAAAAGAATTTGTATGGAAATTGCGGGAAGTACAAACCTGCAATGAGTAAGTATAGCAAAAATATACCCAAAAGCGTTGGTTGACTACATTTTATAGTACTGACTAGCAAATTACCAGCCTACAAAAGAAACAAACTAAAAACTAATATAATTTTAGGCAGTGTTGATAAAACTAAACAGGACAATGACAAACCTATTGTATTACATTACTGTAGGATGGTTCCAAATACAAAACTAACAAGAGAACCTAGTTTAACTTCTACCTGGATAGTTAGGTAGGTGTCATTAACAGGCACAATTAAGCTTACTGAAGGGAAATAGTCCTTCTAGGAAATTAGTCTTATCTTTGGAAAACGTAATAAAATTATGTTCTTGTCTATTAATTGAGAATGTTGACTTTGAGTGAGGTTTAGATTAAGCCCCTTCATGGCATTGTTTATTAGCAAGCCTGAAAGAACTGTGTATTTGCTTAAGAAGTAGCAGGTTAGCCAACTATTTACCAGTAAGTGGTGGTCCTGAATAAGAAAACCAGTGCAACCTGGGAGTGGGGGAGGTGACAGCAAGCTTCCTTGAAAGTGAGAATTCTCATAGATGCGGTGGTAAATGAGGCCTCTACAAATATCTTAAAATTTTCATTCTGTAGTGCCAGACAGGTAAAATAACTTGTTGAGAAAAAGAGTGACTCATGTTACAAACTGACTTCAGAATTTAAGGTTAATAATTCCATTCAAAAGCCATGGACTGTGCATACCTAGCCATCAGTCCAGGTCATAATCATAGGAAAATAAGGCCTTAAAAAATTTAAAACCACACGCATGGCTATGAAATTGATGCTTTCAGAGTATAAATTAACTTGTTGATGTGGAAGAGCATTAAGTAGAAAGAAAATACAATTGTATGTGGAGTGTAGTGAATGTAGATTATTAGGATGCTAGTGAAATGTGAAAGAAAGCCACATAAACCTTGAAGATCCATGCCTGCAGTGTTCTGAAAATCTGCTTGGGAGTTTCTGTAAAATATTAAAGAATTGGTCATATTATGAAGTATAGTCAGCCTTCTTTATCCACAGACAGGTTCTGCATCGTTGGATTCAGCCAACCTCAGATAGATTTTTTTTGATTGCATCACAGATTTTTTTGTCATCATTCCCTAAATAATGCAATATCACAAATATTTACATAGTAATAGTACTGTGTTAGTTATTACAAATAATTATGGATTTAAAGAATACAGGAGGATGTGCATAGGTTATATGTAAATACAGTGGTATTTTTCATAAGAATTTGACTGTGGATTTTGGCATTCACAGGGTGTTTTGGAACCAGTAGCCTGAGACACCCAAGGGAGGACCATAGTCTTTGGCAATCCATTGTTGTCCCAGATTGTAGGCATTTGACATTGAAGGGGTTTTTCCTTTGCATTTTAAATGGGTCTCTTGAGATCACTTTTTCTAATCCAAAGCTTTAGGAGTCACCTTTGTATTATAGCTCACAATGAAGCCAGGGGAGAAAATCTAGAATTTGCTGTTATTTTAGTTAGTAAAAGTCCACTGACTACTATAAGTCAACATTGGAAGAAACAAGATTAGTAAAACTCAGTGCCTACTTTAAAGGAGCATGACCTTAATATGGGAAAAGATAGCTTATCATTGTCACATGATTTAAAATAATAACTACCATATAAAATTTTAAGTACTTTATGCCTCTCAAGGACAGCTACATGGGTTGGTCAAAGTTTCTTTAGGAATTGACTTTTTGAATTGGAAACAAGTAGGTTAAATTTAGTCTTGCAGAGCTAAAGAGTTGAGGGAAAGAAGGCAGTCCAGTTATAGGAAACTGAACCATTGTGAAAATACACAGTAACTGCTGTAATGATAGTTAAATTTGGTTGGTGCCTCACATATACTGTACTTGAAGACAACAGAGAAGAGAAGCTGAGTTGGATAGGGACAAAAAAAATGCTAGAGAGCCACTGATGTTCTAAATGAATGGTGATGAGGAAAGATTGATTATCAGAAGATAAGAGTTACAAGATTTTATAACTTATTAGATATATAGAGACACGCTCAAACTTGGCTCCTAAGTGTCAAAAACCTAACTGAGGGAATGCTGGCATTGTTAGGAAATACTGGTGAAAGAATTATTTTGGAAAGGAGAAAGTAGTGATGGGTTTTTTGTTTTTAGCTATTTTATGGATAAGTTGACTGGTAGAAAAAATCAAAAGGAAAATATTTAGGATATAGTTGGTTGTCCCTAGTTGCTTGCCCCTCGTGTCCTCTCTTTTTCTGTTATAAAATAAGAATTTCTGACCATTCTAGACACTAGCAAGCATTTGTCATAGTTACAACTTTTCAAAACAGTATAGTGAAAATTTCTGAACAGCAGGGTGAAAATGTGCCCACCTACTCAATATCTTGTACTGTGTAATAGAAATTTCTTATAAAAGAAAGTGAGCTAAGTGATAAACATAAGCCTAGTTTTTACTGAATTGTACTTTTTAATACCACATTCTATATTAAATGAGATTTTTCTTAGTCACAAATTTAAAAAGATAGAAGTAATACAAAACATACAAAATGTTTCAGAGTTGTAAAAATTTGAAATAGTTTAATAGTTTTTAAAAATGTAGACTGATCTTAAGCCCTAGACTTACCATACAATTGTATAATATGTACACCTTTAAATTTAAAAAAAAAAAATTCTCCATAGTAAACTGATTTTGCTTTAAATATGGCTATCTTAATTTTGACTTATAAAGACTTTCAGGCATTTATGAAAACAATGCTGTTTGCTGGCAGGCCCTTAATAAAAGGTCCAGCAGTCTAACCTTTAAATGACCAGTTCATCAAAAAAGGCTTCGCAGACAAGCAGATTACCAGCATTATTGATGCATATTTCAGGAAGCATTTACTTTACTAAATATGACTGCATATTGTATCTTCTCATGGGATTTGTCCCACAAAAAAGTAAATCACTAAAAATAAACACTTAAGAAATTGTGATAGTATTTTGGTTGATAGGATATAAGAATTTATTGGGAGATAAGAATTGCATAAAAACTTCCTATAGACATTTGGTAGTATGTTAAGAAAATGACAACAACTTTAAACTGTTACTTATAGATATGGATTTTTGCCTTCACCAGGTGATTTTATTACAGAGCTGTACTTTGAAAAAAGACAAATTTGTGTGAGTTTATTGAAGTCAAATGTGTTGTGAGATTACATTTGGAAAAGATTTTAAGTGACCCTATATAAATAGAAGAGTTCAACTGAAAGTTAAAATCTATAACAGCATATCTGGATCATACAAACTTTTTTAAGATAACTGCAAAGTTTCCTTTACAGTACTAGCTTTGATTTTCTATAGCCTTGCACAAATGATCTTCCTCTGTAACGGCCTCTTTCTCTTTCCCATCCCTTACTCCATTTACTGTTTTGTTCAGGAGTAAACTTAGGCAAAACTATGCCCACAAACATACTGCTTTTCCTGTGGATTACTGGCAACTAAAAATGTATATGTGGACATTCTTATCAGACAGAAAATGTTACTGGTACTACTTTTCAGGGATTAAAATAGATACCCACCTTGAAAATTTTTTGGTAAAAATTAATAAATTTTAGATGATATTGTTAAAGAAGTAATTTTTGCCATTACTAAACCTTCCTCCCCAACCTGGTTTTCCTCCACGCCCACACTCAGATACGCAGTGGGACCACTGCTGAATAGGGTACATTATCATGTCAGTCGTGGACAGCACGTGACAAGTTTATTCTTACCAACATAGCTGGGCATTGTGGAGACAGACTGAGATGTAAAAATTGAATGCTGTCTTAAGCATTTAAATGACTCATGTAGATTATTACTGCTCCAGCCACCTGTGCTGTAAGTCTAGAAATTTATAAATGGAAGTAGGCCAAATAGTAGCACTCAAGCGCCATTCTTTTGGGCTACAAAACTGTCTGTGTACAGGTTATATGGTGTTAAATCATAATTTCTGGATCATGATTTTAAACCTTCATTTGGTTTCATTTCTACTTGATGCTTCATTAACAAGTATTTCTGATGGCCTGAAAGTCCATGTTGAAATATAAAGTTTGAAGTATCCAAATCAAAAATGAAATTATTTTACATTTAAAAGATAAAGTACAAAATATCAGTTGTGTGATCATGGTAAAACATAAAAATTTTGCTATAAAAGATTTTTAAAAGCTATTTGATTAAAACACTTATTTACTTAAACTCTTTGCTAGAATTTTTTTTAGAATTCAGCATCGGAGGAGGAATGTGACATAATAATGATCGAAAGCCGAAAGTTTAAAAGTTGTGGTGCCCTCACATGGTTGGAGGGTTATTCTAGCTTCTAAGGACTGAATGTTGTCCACAAGAGTGTCTCATCAGGTCATAAATTGGTAAGACTTAATGGATTAGATTTTATGTATTATACCTGATGTTATTGTATTGAGATGACTATTTTATGAACAAAGCACATTGTATAAGTAAGTATAGTATTATAGTTAAACATGGAATTTTAAATACTTGGAGTATGTAATATTTTCAGTTTTCTGAGGCTCAAAGCCATATCTTTGCAGTGGTGTTTAACAAATACATCCGTTTTAAAAAGAGGTGAAATCCTGTGTTACAGTAAAAATTATTTAAATATTGCTATTGCATCTGTCATAGACACTTACAGCATAGTGAAGAGTGGAAGTAGGCCAGATATTTCCTAATTACTGTTCCAGGAGCTATTTCAGAAATAATATATCTTTTTAAAAAAATATCCATTTTATTTATAAAATAAATAGTTTAAATTAATTGTATTGCTTTGGGGATTTTACTTTCTTGATAAAAGATACTTTGCTTCTTAATGTTTCTAAAATAAAGCCCAAACTTTTCTGTTTTTACATTGAGAACTAGTAAGATCAGTATCACATAAAAATATTTGAGAAACTAATATATATTTTGTATGCCCTTAAAATTAATTCCATTCATAATAGTAATCTTCTTAGAAAAAAATATTTAACTCATTTTGTATATTTCATTTTTGCTTTGTTTTATACAGTTGTATTTTTGGGGGAGAGCAAGCTTGTAGAATAGTAAATTTCTCTGATAATAAGATCTTAAGACACTCTTTTTTTTTTTTTCTTTTCTTTTCTTTTCTTTTTCCGGTACCAGGGATCGAACTCAGGACCTTGTGCTTGCCAGGCAAGCACTTACGCCACTGAGCTATACCCCCAACCCCTGATAATAAGATCTTAAAATCTTCAATCTGATCATATTTTATAGTTAAAAGGGAGCCTGGGTTAAGTTACATGTCCAACATCATACAGTTGTAGAATTGATACTATTAAAATTTGGCACATATGTCTTGCAAGTCTTATCAAAAATTATTTAAAGTTACATATTTTCCAAGAATAGCCAAAAGGTATGGGTTGATACCACCTAAACAGGCCATTATGTCAGTTCTTTTCTTGTACAAATTCATACCCATTCTGTCTTTTGAATAATATTCTAAATTGTTTGTGATATGGTATTTCATAATTTCATCATATTCTATAAACTTAAGTTTCTTAAACTAGTAATTGCTATCAGTGGTAGCCTAGAAGGAAATAAACTATTAACAATTATTTATTTTATATACTTTTCTGTTTTCTTCATTTTCTATAATTACTTAACATTAATCAGGAAAAAAATTTAATTTCTATAGTGTAGAATATTCATATTTGGTAGTCAAGGGCCTCAGAGGATCACGACCCTTGTGGAATTCGAAGTCAAATTTTTTGTGTTTATTTCTATGAAAGGTCTAAAGTATTTGTCAGACATTTCAAAACAGTTAACGTTAGCTAGTGTTTTGTTTCTAAAATGAGTAGCCTTGTTAAGCACCAAAGTGGTTTGCAAGCGAATCCATGTACCTTGATCTATTGATCTTTACTGATACTTAACCCAAGATTCCCATATTATAAGTGACCATTAGGATGATAGGATTGGACAAATCAAAACCTGCCTGCTTTTAGTTTAGGAATTTGATACTGTCAATGGCTGTACTTAAATGTTGATTGATTTCTCCGCAGAATAGTTGTGTTTTTTGCTACTGAATGGTTACTCATTATTGAGCACTATCCTATTTTGGCAGATCATCTTACTTAATTTTCAGAAGTCACGTTTATATGTGTTATCAGTATACTAAGTTCACAGAGAAGGACATGGAAAAGTTAAAGAGCTTAAGCAACTTGATCAAGCCAGGTCCCCCTTGAGTGGCAGAGTTTAAGTCTAGCTTTCTACCTGGCACATGGGCTCTCCCAATCAGTTAGCAGGTATGCAAAGTAACCCCTGGAAAACTTTAGGATAGCTTAAAGGAGAACTTTAGGTTGTTTGAGTCTACCTAAATCTGATTTACTTTGATCATAGTGGCAATGGATCAGCATTTAACAAGAAGTTTGTAAGTTGCTTACTCTGTAAAAATATTTACTGTATTAGCAAGTAAATTTCAAATTTAATGCTTATGATTATAAGCAAGTGCATATGTATTTTATGTACATATGTATATTTTTCTAAAGAAAAGTCTTGGTACTTATAATAGTATTGTATTAAATGTAATCATTAAGGAACTCTCCCTTTAATACCTAAGATTTATAAATAGCAAACAGTAGAAGGTATTTTAAAAAGCTTCTCTATAAGTGATGATTAGGGTAATGGAAATGTATGTAAAACTCTACTCAGTGTTCATGAGAATTTCTCCTTTGCCCTTAGTTGTGAATAATTCTATTAAGAAACCTTGTATGCCTACTTTGAAAGTACAAGGCAAATTATATTGATGTATGAATTCTTTCATTCATATCCTTTTGGTTGTTTAATTTTACTTTCAGATGAGCTTCAAACGTTATAGCCTATTTTTAAGTATTTATAATAAAGTTCCTGTGTGTCTAAATATGGCTTGAAATTAAATCTGCATTAATAAAACTGCTTTAAAACATACAAGTTAAAAAGCCATAAGAATTTGTTAAATTGACACTGTTTGCAGATCATATCAGTTATAAACTAGTTCTTCAGTGCCATGGTTAAAAATGTGCATACAACTTCATAGGTCATCAGAATATGAAAATTCTATTTTAAGAATCTTATTGATAATACATTTATATTCCCAATTTCTTTACTAGCAATATATGTGCTTTTTCAAAACTGATGTTTAGACAATAGAACAAGAACAATCACACCTAATCCAAGTTTTTAACACAATTATTTTAGTGCTTACATATTTTCTTCTAGATTTTGAGTACATATGTATGTTAGTAATGCAATTGTGGTGGATAAGTAGCTCTTTAATAGTTTTCAGAGTATGCTGTTAAAAACTAAAGCTAGACTGAGGATATAGCTCAGCGACACAGGCACCTGCATGATAAGCAGAAGGTCCTGAGTTCGATTCCCAGTACCAAAAAAAAAAAAAGAAAAAGGAAAAAATTCAAAAAAACCCACTAAAGTTAATACTGATGTGTAATAGTTATTGAATTTTAGACAGATGTTTGACATCTGATACCATCCTTTTCTGTTCCTGCCTCACTGATTGTTTCTTCTTAGACCCTCAGGCCTTTCCTTTTTCCTGTCCTAAATATAATTGGAATCCTCAGGCTGCTGTTCACATTCTCTTCTTATTTTTTGTATTCTATTAAGATGATACGGGTGGCTTTGTATGTCCTCTTTATGTGGTATTCAAGGCATTTATATGCTCTAATTACTCAAACCTTTTACATCCAGCTCAGGGCATCTCTTCTAGCATTCAGATTTCCCTGATTTCTCATCACAAAGTACGGTATAACCCCACAAAATAATGGTTCAGAGTGGGTGACCTCAGTTGTTCTTGGATTTTTCCTTAGAACCTAATAATTTTTTGGAAACCCCCACAATTTTACAAAAACCGCAAATACCCTCCACAGTTGTTTTTTAGGCTGGAGGTTTGCAAGTAGCCAATCCAAGAGTGTCACTGAGTTGTTCTTGCTGCTGATTGGCCACTACCCTGTAACCCATCTGTGGCAGATGCACCAGCTTTCCTGCATCCTGTAACAGATTGTTGTACCTTGTGTACCATTCTTGAGTGTTCTCAGTTTTGTTCTTAAAGCCCTAAGATGCCACCAAAGCCTTCCAATGCTTTATTAATATGGCATTTTATTAAATTATATAACTGCAGGAGACAGCATTAGTAGAGTTTAAACTATAAAAATAGGCTTTTATAGCTACTTTTCGGACCATATCTGAAATTCTTGATTTTTCACAATTTGTAGGTGCTCTAGGAATGTAACCCCCACAAAGTTGGGGGGTCCACTGTATTGCTAGTGTACCTACTGAGTGCTTCTTCAACCTATTCATTTCTCCCATCCCCATACAGGGTACTATCCTTTCTTGTATACAAGTACAACAACCCTATTATTTGAATTTTCTAATATGTTTTAACTGTACCTACTATTGTTTACACTTGGAATTGTTGTTGTTAGGTGTTTTTCTCCAACACCCAGACATTCTATTCTCTCTAGTATGCATTATCTTCCCCGACCCTAGATATTACTTGTTCCCAAAATGCTCTTACTGTAGTTTGCAGTTGCCATACCTGTAACATAAGAACTTGTGCCTTAAATTGTAAGCTGATAAACTCAGGTTATATTTTAGATGCCTTAGACTTCTTCTAGGGTGTAGCATCCTAAAATTTGTTATCTGCAAGTAATGTCAGATGTTGTTATATACAATTATAGGCAAGAATCATATGTAGAAACCAGATAACCTATGTCCTAAGTCAGTGTTCTATGATACTTAGGGTTTGGGCACTATGCTTTAGTAGACAGAATATATAGGTAATGTATTAAGTGTATACCCTCTGCTAGACGCTTATACTTCACTGAATCCTAATACTAGGCAGAAGCTACATAGCTTGCCTAAGTCAGATCTTACAAGTGAGTTGAAATTCAAACCTTGGTCTGACTTTAGATCTAAAGCCCTTTTATTCATTACCCCCTCTCAGAGGTTATCCTCTGAGCCTAGAATTACAGCTTTGAGTTGGAAGTGACTTTAGTGGACATTTATTTGAAACAACTTTCGCCCACTTGAATCACGTCTACAGTGTACCTTCCAAGGTCTGATCTACCATTTGGACCACCAGTGGTGTTTACCTTGGGAGCCTGTGGTGTTTTTTTCCTTTTTTGTACTTCATGTTTCAACCTTTCATGAAGCCTTCCAGTACAATAGAGAATCTTAAATTTTTCAGGCTGGAAAATTAGATGCTTGCTACCATTTGAAGCATGTAAAAGAATATAGTGAAATTCTGTGAAAATCATAATCTAGGTACATTTTCTAGTTAATCTGTTCAGAGCCATAAAAGTCATCTGAGCTAGTAGAAATGTGCTTCTAAAGTTCTTTTCCAAAAACAGGTGAGGAGATATTACTTCATAACTTAGAGATCTTGAAGATACCTTACCCACTCCGAAATTTTTATTGAGTCTAGTGACGATACAAGGACTTCATGGAAGACCTTTACTGGTGCTTGCTCTAATCCAAGTGCAGTACATTAGAATTTTTGTTCCGACTCCTGGATCTGGTTACTGAGAACTTCTAGTTGTACCTAGGGCATGCTTAAAGACATGGTAGTTTGAACTATCTTATTTGACCCAACCAAACATCTAAGCCTTGGGTCTTTTGTTTCTTTCACTTCTGATTGAAGGCAAATAGAAGTGATCAGTTGAGAAGGCTTAATAGATAGGTATTTATTATATACAATTAAGACTCACTAGATTTATAAATGATTTCTAAAAAAGATCTTTGAGGTTTTTATGCAAAAAATCATTTAGTTTTTAAAGTTAATTTTATTTTTCACTTTAAGTCTTTGGTCATCACCAGGATCAGTCTATGGAACTGCTAAGATTCACTGGTATAGTTTTTTATTTACTTGAGTTACCTATGTCATAGAGAAACTGCTATATATATATTATATATTATATATATGATATATATATATAATATATAATACTTTTTTTGGTTAATAAAAGTAGATGTAAGGAACAGCGACAACAAAAGTGGCTATTGGCTTTTTGTTTAAGCCGTCTTTATCAAGGAGAAAAAAGTTTCTTGAGATCTGCCCATTTTTACTGTATTCCAATAGTAGTATCATTCTGTTAGTTTCTAATAGTTTAAATAGCTGCTTAATTTCTCATATAATTGTCCTGGCATGCTAAGAACTAATAATGTCTTGTGCACAAGTTATAAAACGTAATTAATGGGCTGAGCATATAACTCAGTGGGACATCACTTGCTTAGCATGCAGAAGGCCCTGGAGTCAATCCCTAGGAGCATATAAATAAATTTTTTGTACTGTAATTAGGTAATAAATATCATAAGTTACACTGTATTTTCATATTTTTCTTTGAATAATGTGTTCAATACTATATGTGACGTTTTATAATGTTAATCTTTTGCTAAATAGTTCCCACCTTTAAGATTTAATTCCAGAAATAAGAGTTGATGAAGACAACAAAAAGCAAAACTGTTTGTGGAAGAATTAGAGAGGTAAAGACTATTGATAGGACTCAGCACAGTCCCCACCACCCTCCCTCTCAGCTTTCAGCTGTGAGCCCCTTGTCTTTTACATCACCCTCGCAGTACGTTTTCATTGTGATAGAGCAGTCTCTTTCCATAGCTCTGCCTTCAGTAACACTGAGAAATACAAAAACCAAAGAGACTGTATGTTTCAAAAAAAATGGTAGAAAACTTATGTCCTTAGGGGATTCTTTCATATTTCATCTGTTAAAAAAAAAGTTGACAAGAACGGAAGAGGGTTACCGAGAATGTAGGTGAGACGTACCACTTCAGATGACAGTCTTATCTCTGGGCTATAAATTAACAAATTTTAGGTGATGATATAAATGAATTCATCATAAAATATTTTATACAAACTGATGTGTACAAACTTGTAAAATTCTTATTCCCCATTGTATAATTATTACCTAGAGTTGAAAGACATGTATATAGATTGAAATGAGAAAAGGTTGTTAGATATTAAAAACTTTGTTACTGACATTGTACCTATTTGCAGTAATCTGTTAGAGTAAGAAAATTCTTAAAACCTGTCAGATTTTTATCATAGTGGTATTTTATATTTTTCTTTATTTGTTCAATACCAGAATCTGTGTTTTAATTAGGTAATTCCAAAGTAGTGACTCACGAGGATAGTAAATGCTTTAAAGAATAAACACTTTATTGCAGTGTTTTTGTTTGCTTCTAATAATATTGATTTTTGAAGTTTCAACTAACTTAAAAGAAGACCTGAGACTCTCAATGAAATACTTTTTTGGAAACTTCTATTAAATTCATTCAGTGGTCTTTGGGAAAAATTCCTACAGTAAGTTAAGGATAGTTTATTCTAAACAGTGAAACTTTGAGACCCTCAAGAGATTGGTAAATTTTATTAATGTTCAATCAACAGGGATGCCATGTTTAGTAGTGTTACTGAAAATTGAAATCTGAAGTCAGTTTTTATTATATACATTTTTTGCTGCATTGTCTTTAATGTTTGACTAATTCAGTACCAAAGCCCACATATATTTATTGTAATATAGGATTAATTCTTGTGGGTGGGACATAACTACAAAATGTGTTTTGTAAAACTGATCATAATTGATTTTTATTTATATCTTGCTGCCTCAGGAGGTTAACTCTTCTTCAATTTGTAATTTAAGTTACACTGGGGAAATAGATCTTGTAAAGTGTCAAAGTCCAAATTGATCCAAATTAATAGAAAGAACTAATTGGGGTATGAGTATTGACTATTATAAACAGCCTCACCTAATCTTTACAACAGCTCTTTAAGATAGTTAAAACTGCAGCCTCAATTTACAAATGAGGCTGAGGCTGGTTCCAGTATGTTAACTTGTAAGGGTTACCCTACTAGTAAGTGGGTGGAATGCAGATTTTAAAACAGCTTGTTGGAAGCATATGCTCTTAAATACTTTTTCTTTGAGATTAAGCTTTTCACTTAGACTACTGCTGAGTCTAAGTTAGCTCTTAGACTCAAGGCAAACTCTTTATATCCCAGAATGTTTGACTCCAGTATCAAGTATAGCACAAAAGGGATATGAACAAGGTGATAGTAAACTGACCAGGTACCTTTACTCTTCAAGAGATATATATGCTGTCTTCAAATTTGTTGAAGATGTTTCTTTGTTCAGACCTAAGTCAGTATAAATTTTTTAAATGTCTGAACTGCAAAGCATTGATTTATTAAAAATAAAAATCAGCTGTTTTCCATTATGGGTGATGATCTTAACTCTAAAATGAGAAGCAGTTGTCAATTTAAAAACCTCATGGTGGTATTCTGGGTTTAACCCTGCTTTAAAACAGCCCCTTCAAAACTTTCATTTTATTACTGCCCCTGGACTTTGAGAACAGATTAGGAAGGAACATAAAGTAGCAAAGGAGAATTAGTTAATAACCTTGGAACAAAAATGGATTTTAGTTGTGTAACCCTGATAACTAGGCTAATACAATTTTACTTTGTTATATATTTTGTCAAGAATTAGGCTTTCTTTATTATACGTTTAAAAAATAAGCATAAATGAAAACATTAGCCATAAAATGTTATGTGCTCTTTACTGGTATTTGGCTTTTGGTATATAAAGGGACAGTCTTGTTTTCCCTTCATTCAAGCTTTATTGTAGAAATGAGATTTAAGAGAATTTTTTAAAGAATAGGTGTTTAAACCAGGAATGGTGGTAGGTACCTATTATCCCAGAGTCCTGTGAGCCTAAGACAAGAGGATCACAAGTTTTAAGCCCAATGTGGGCAACTTATTGATGCAGTAAGACCTGTCTTAAAAATTTTTTAAAAATTTTTTAAAAAGAGCTGGAAATGTAGGCCAGTGCTATAATCCCCAGTTGTGAAAGAAAAAACAAACTGTTTAGTTGAAAGAAATAGTATATAGAATGCATGAATGCTCACTTCAGCAGCATATATACTAAAAGACAGAATGATACAGAGAGGATTAGCATGGCCCCTGCACAAGGATGACAGTCAAATTCATGGAGCATTCCATATTTTTTAGCATCGTAGTGATATACACACACTCATGTTCATAACAGCATGGTTTGTAATAGCCAAATCTTAGAAACAGTTCAAATGCCCATCAACTGGTGAATGGATAGAGATGTGGTTTTTTAATACAATGAAGTACTACTCTGCCATAAAGAAAAGCTTGAAATATTTCTAGGTAAATGAATACACCTTGAAACCATACTTCTAAGTGAAATAAATTGGACACACTTGTGTAAATACAACATTGTTTCTCTGGTGTGAGAAACCAAAAGTACAAATATGAACTAAAATGTATAATCAGTATTGTGAAGTAGGAAGAAAATGAATGTTCAGATAGAGAGGGGAACAAGGTCAGAGGAGAGAGGGGAAAGGTAAGGTAAGAAGGGAAAAGTAAAAGAATGAGAAAAGGAAAATGGAAACAAAGCTTTTGTAAATGGGAAGGGGAGGAGGGGTTGAAGAGGAGTAGGGGAACAGGAAAAAATGAAGTTGTGCACAGGTACAAATTCTCTATGATGAATGTGATCTTAATTTGTATCTATACTTGGGATTTTTTTTTTTTTTTTTTTTTTTTTTTTTTTTTTTAGAGAGAGAGAGAGAGTCGTACTATGCAGTGCAGACTGGCCTTAAACTTAACTTATGTAGCCCTGGCTGGCCTCAAACTCACAACAATCCTCCTGCCTCAGCCTCCCGAGTGCTGGGATTACAGGCATGGGCCACCATGCCTGGCCTGGAATGCATTTTTAATGTAATGTTTTTATTGTGTACGTTTATGTAGCCTATTATCAGATACTTATCACAGATCGTTACTACTTAGTAGATTAACTTTGAGTAAATAGAAATAACTATGCTAGGAATTAGACATTTTTGGTACCCTATTCCAGTGGTGGTTATAATTCACTATAAATCAAAGACAGGAGTCATATAAATCATAAATATCACTTATGTTGATTGTAGAATTTTGAAATAGTTCCTAGAGAAAGTAGACTTAGTCTTCCCTTTCTCTTCTCTTTCCCTTGTTACTTTTCCTGTCTGCCATTTTTTCATGTCTCGAATTTGCATTGTATAAGTAACAGTAGTGACTCCTTTGTGGTCCATTTTCATTTTCTAATGTGTTCTTCAGTATTCTCCAACATGGAGTGATGAAAATACATGTGAATGTTTAAATTTTTTAAATTAATGTTTAATTTTTTAATTAAAATTTTAATAAAATTTTTTTAATCACTGGGTTATTAGTCCCCCTCAGAACTCTCCGCTATCTTATGACATACATACTCTCCTCCTTGCTGCTTTCTGAAGCAGCTCTGCAGGTCCTCTTTCCTGGGCGCCTGTTCACATGTTGTCATCAACACAGTTCATGCTGCTGCCCAGTGCCAGCCGACAGACAGGCTGGTAAACACATCGTTGTGTGCCCTCAGCCCCCTTACTCATCAGTTCTGACACCATGTGACTTCTAGCTCTTTCCCAAAGCAAAAATGATTGTGAAAGGCAAATGTTTTGAATCAATTCAGGAGATTGAGGCAACCACAACAACTCAACTAGAGACACAAAAGAGAACTTCCAGAACTGCTTCAGAAAATGCAAAGAACAATGGGATAAGTTCAAAGCAAGGGCAAGTGTTTTGACAGGGGTTAATGGCAGTGTGTCTTCCACTGTAATACATTTTTTTAAATTGACATTCACTGTAGTATTTTTCCATCACGCCATGAAATCTTGCTTCCATTTGCTCACCTTCCCATATAACCACATTCTTAGTTTGTGTGTATATCCTTTCACAATTTATGTACATACAGAAGCAAATACAATATATTTCTTCATGCGTTGTTTACATCTCAGTACATAAAAAAGGCATCTTTTTTTTTCTTTTTTTTTTTTTTTTTTGCCTTTTTGAGACAGGTCTCACTATGCAGTTCAGGCTGGCCTTGAGCTTACTTTGTAGGCCAGGCTGGTCTCAAACTCACAACGATCCTCCTGCCTCAGCCTCCCAAGTGCTGGGATCACTGGCATGTGCCACCATGCCCAGCCATAGTTTTTAATCTATAGTTCAAAAAAAAAAAAAAAATCTATAGTTCAACTAAATGGACAACTAGCTGTTCCACCATTCATGTAACTAGTCTCCTATTGATAGAAGCCTCAGTGTTAAAAAGTGCTGTAATAATTGTTTCCCATATATATAAGTAATATAGAATAAACTCAGATACAGGACTGATGGTTCAAAGTGTAAAGAAAGAAAGCAGCCTGATGCATGCCTGTAATCCCAGCACTCTTGGAGGCTGAAGCAAAAGGATCACATGTTCAAAACCAGCCTAGGCAGCTTAGCACTTAGACTTTGTCTCCAAAACAAACTTTTAAAGCCCAGTATAGATAAATAAAGGAGGGTAGGGTAACTGGTATTGTAGTTTTAATCTGTAATTTTTTAATTTTAGGGGAATTTATTCAAGAATCTTTTAATTTTTCTATATTTTCAGCAGTGTAATTAACAGATAAGCTTCTCCCACTGTAAACTTGTAATGAAATTCTTATATGGGTTTTTAAAAATTCCTTTCATACAAACAATATAGTTGACCTTGAACAGAGGTGGGAAGTCTAAAGTAGGAAAGGGACTTTTCATCAATTGCATCCATTTTTATGAATACTCTTTTTGAGTTTTTTTTTTACTATATGAATCTTTTTGTAATTTAGAAAACCTATTTTGAAATGGTTGTAGATTCACAAGAAATTACAAAACCATGTGTGTACTCTGCATCTCGTTTCCCTCAATAAGAGCATAATTGCATGATGTCAGCCAGGAAGTTGACATTAGTACGATCCACAACATACACCCTTTTTTCTTTTTTAAACTTTTTTTTTCTGGCCAGGAATTTGACCTAAAGTGAATGACCTAACTACATGAATATAAAATATACAAGAGTATTGGTGAACAAGGGTTTTGTGAAAGATGTCAATACCAATCATATAAATATTTAGTTTAGTTTTTAATACTTCTAAAGCTTTCATCATATGCTTGGAAGACTGTTTACTTTAAACTGCTTGCTCTGAATGAATGACAGCTTTTAAGTTACATTACTACTAATGAAAATCTTTATGGGGCATTTTTGTGGGGTTCTTTAATCATGAAATTAAAAGTGGTATTTGTTACACATTAGTAGAATCAGAATACATAAAATGTTTACTTCTTAGCTTAATTTACTATTAGCATCATCTAATACTTTATTAAATAAAGGTTTGCATTTGCTCAGAGATAATTCTATATAAATTTTAGACTCTTGAAAGAATTATTTGTACTTACAGTATTATAAATATTTTTTAGTCCCTTTTATAAGAGGGGTAGGTTTTTTTAAAATTATAGTTAAGTCCCCAACTTACAAATATCTGAGTCGCGAACTTTCACAGGTGTACTGTGTAAGACTCACTTTATCAGATTATGAACAAATGACTTAAAATATTCTTTTGAAACAGAACTTGTTCATAGATCGGACACTTACTGTATTTAACCATCATAGGCTTGCTAAACTAAATTTATTGGATTAACTTGTGATCAACAATGTAAGTGTCTTAATTTATGTTCTAAAAATCAAACAAGTTGGGCATGGGGGTACACACCTATAATCCAGGCACTTGAAGGGCTGAGGCAGTGTCACCATGAGTTCAAGGCTGTCTTGAACTGCAGCAAGACCATGTTCCTTAAAAAAGAAAAGTATTTCTTAAAGAACAGGCAAAATAGTATATCTCTTACTTTGGGAAATAGGGGGAATGAAGATTATAGATGATTAACTGGAAGCATTAGAAGGGTCTTTGAGTAATTTTTTTGGGGGGTCTTTGAGTAATTTTTTTTTTTACAGTTTTCTACTTATAGATACATACACACTTAGGGTATCTTTAGCTTTCTAACATACTAGAAGGATGTCTTAGTTCTTTGCAAATAGGCAAATTATGCTGACAGCTCAAAGAGCACCAAACAAGTACCTTTTCTAACAGGTTGACTCCCTTATTCTCAGAGCTGGACTTCCGGGAATGCACTAGATAAGGTACATGGCATGTTATGAGCATAGTTTAATCTTTGGCTCCATATTTATTATTTCACAACTAACATTTAGTGCTTAATGCACTCTCCTTCATTTTTACAACTCAGGATTTATTTTAGGTCACAAAAGATATTGTAGTTCTTTTTTTTTTTCACAGTCATAATGGTGGATGTTTCATATTAGATCTGAGTTAGATTCTTGTTCTTAGCATTTGGCCTCAGTTTGCTCATTTGTAAAATAAAATTGTTTCCCAAGCCTGTTGTAAAGTCTCAGGAACATAGTGTGCACCTGACATAAAGTGGACAGTCATTCATTTACATTTTCCTATACTTTGTTAATTAGCATTTATATGGAGGGGCGCACAGAAGACAAAGTAGTCAAAATGTGTCCACTGGGAAAAAGAAAAAACATTTGGACTGTTAGCTGTGAGATATCTGTCCATGTCACTACAAATAAAAAGTTTTCATAAGAACATCATGAAAAGCCAACCTGTCTTAACTACTTCATTGATACTATGAGTTTTGTTTTTCCTGTATGTATGATTGCAGTTCGCTTATTTTAAATACTAAATTTAAGCTCATTTGTTTATTTGGGGAGCAGTGCCAGAAAATAAAAATTTATCATACAGATAATATTTTTACTGTCTTCCTTTCCATAGCTCTATATTTCTGTTAATCAAGGTTTAATTCTAAAAGAATAGTCCATAATAAACAGAAAATTTCTCTTTAAAAATTAACCTTTGACTTTCTTAGTACTTGTAGTTTAACCATAATAGTAATTTTAAAGGAGAGATTTTAAGCTCCTCATTTTCCCTGTACTTCTATGCCAGTAATTTTAGCATTGGATTTAAGACTTATTTCAGCTTGAGGGTATGTATATACGTATATACCCCTTAAATCTAAAGTGTATAGTTTTTGGATTTTTGTTTGTTGTGTGATTCTAAGTATTGAACACAGAGCCTCACATGTGCTAGGCAACCACTGTTATCACTGAGCTACATCCCACCCTTCCCCAACACCTCTTTTTGACAGAGTCTTGACAGGTATTCCAGGCTGGCCTTAAATTTATGATCCTCTTGCCTCAGCCCTCTGAGAAGTTATGTGTATGTGCCACAGTGCCTAGCTAGTTTATTCTTATCACTACCTTTTTTGGAGTACCTAATTGTGTAGTGTGTATATTACACTTGGGGAAGACTAAAAAAGCTTAAATTCAGAAAGTTAATCCATTAAAACTTGATGTGATAAATACAATAATTAAAAAGAAAACAAGGTAACAGGTGAAGGAAGGAAAATCATTCAGTTTCAGTGATATTTTGAAAAAGAGCAAAATCACTACATTACTTTGAACACCTTTCTGCCCTCATTAAAACAGTAATTTTAAAGCCTTTTCTAGGATCTTCAAATCAAAACTACACTCTTACTGACTGAAGGATACCAAATACTATAAACCTGGCTATGTAAAGCAGTGATTCTCAAACCTTAGTTTCTGTCCAAATCATCTGGAAAGTTTATTAAAAGGGACCACCTGTTGCCATCCCAGGAGTGTCCGTGGGTCTAGGAAGTGTCCAGATATTTCCATCACTAACAGTTCCAAGTGACACTGGTGCTTCTGATCCAGAAATTGTACTTTGAAAACTGCTGACTAATCTGAAATTTTAAAAATGTAATTGCTTCTTAGTATTAACTGTTAATTGTTTCAAATGTAATTCCTGGTATCATGTTTAAATAGTATGTTTTTTACTTCTTATGTACCAGACACTGTTCACTTCTTTACAAAAGTGAAGACATGGGTCATCCCTGAAGTAGTTCAGTCTTGTTGAATCAAAACAGTGTTAGCATTAAAATGGTAAAAATAATCACTACCATGTATTGAGTGTTTAGTGTGCCAGGAACTATGCTAAATATTATAGAAACTCATTTAATCTTCACAGTAGTTTTATGAATTAGAGGCTGAAATCCTTATTTTAGGTGAAACAACTGAGGACTGCAAATGTTAAATAATTTCCCAATACAGGGGTACATCAGTTCATGAACTTCTTTTTGCAGTCTGGTCCTAGAATTTATTCCACAGTTGAAGTACCAGTATATTCACCCAATAAGTATATGGAGGAGCCAGCATTTGCTATTCTGTGTTCCTGCACTATTAAAAATTAAAACTGTGACTGTTGATGATGGAGCACAGGAGGGATGGACTAATTTCACTGTACCTTAGGAAATCAAAAGGCATAGCAGGAGAAATGGCACTGGGGAGAGGGGCTGAAATATGGCCACAAGACTTGGAACTGTGGTCATCTCCAGCAGAGAGAGCAGTTCCTGTGAAGTTTAGGAAACCTGAGCGAGGGAACTCAGCGTATGTATGTTCCACAGATTGGAAATACTTATGTAAAAAAAAATACAATATACCAAGCTCAGAAGTTTTAAAAATACAATTAGAGGGGTTTTTGTGGGGAGCTTTTGTCCTTTGGTTTTCATCTCTGTAAGCCAGTGATTCTCAATTAATGGTCAGGCATCAGCACCTGGGAACTTGTTAAAAATACATATTCCTGGAGCCCATTTCATACGTACTGAGTCAGAAACTCTGAGTTCGAGCCTAACAATCTGTTTTTACCAGACTCCCAAGTGACTTGCGCGTGCTACTGTAGTTTTTGACCACTGTTAGCTTATTGAATTGTTGAATGAGAGCCTTCAAAAGGGTTGAAGGTTACTGTAATGATAGTAATTATATGTATGACCAGTATAGTTCGTGAGAGTACAGTGCTCAACAGGTTTGAGATATTAGTACCTTTTAAGGGGTACATATATTCAAATCAACATTCAAAGAATAACCTTCTAACTATTACTTAGGTACAGGAAGGATTAGCAACTTGCTGATTTTAGTTAGCAAAACAAGCCAAAAAAGAAGACATAAACCGTTTTTGTTTTCTTAAGTTTTTTTCCTCACTTGCTGGTTAATATGTAGAACATACTAACAATGTTTAATCCAAATGTTTTGAAGGAACAGATTGCACTTAAGAGTAATACAGTTTTTCCTGGTAGTAATGAAAATAGAGAAAGCGTAATATAGGGTTCTGAAGCAAATGCTAATCTAATTGTGCATCACCTCTGTTTTGGCCAAAGTGCAGTTGATATTTGTGAACATGGATTCTGGTACCAAACTTGACACTAATGCCTTATGTTTTTTATAGTTGTCCTATAATTTATAGTTAATGTAGTCTTTGCCCAGCTCTTCTCAAGCAGTTTTAGTAAATGTGCTCCAAAGCAAGCACTCTACAGGTATTAAGGCCCAACATATAAAGTATTTGTTAATGATTTGTATATTCTTCTCCATTTTTAGGTATACAGAATCCCTTTTCATCATAGAAATATCAACAAAAAAAAAAACTAAAGTAATATGCTATAATTAGGTGATTAATGCTCAGAAAAATTTAGAAGTGAAAAGCCCACTGCAGCATCAACACCAACCTGCTGACTTTACAGAAGAAGGAACTAAGATGTAGGGAAGTTAAACTGGTGATGGGCTGATGGTCATGGTCATGAACAGCAGAATTAGGACTGTAGGCAGCATACTCGGATCACCATCTAAAAGGCACTACCACATTGACCGGGGTGTTTCTAAGCCTTATCTAACATTGAAGGTCTTCGTCTGTTAAAACAGTAAGAAAGCAGGTTTTCCTTTGCAAGACTAATTTGTAAAAACGCAGCAAGAGGCCGTAGACTCTTGGTTACTTACTCTTACTACTCAATACATGGCAGAATACGTAAACCACTGGTTATGTATTCAGCTTTCTGATACCAATGCTAAGGTGATACTTAAATCTGGGACATACTTACTGAATTGACTACTTTCAGTTATTTTCAGGAAAAATTAGTCTAAGCCAAAAGCCTTATTACATTATTTTTGTGAGCAAGTAATTGTAATCAAAGCATGTCAGTCTCCCAGAATATTGAATTCCTTGCTACCAAGCCCTGCCAAAAGACCTGCATTGTTTTTAAAAGGCATTTCTATAAATCAGATATTAAAATATTAAATGTGTAAAAGAGAAGTCATCATCTGAGTTTTAATGAAGTAATCACTAGGATTTCCACATGAAAGGCAAGTCAAATGTGTAGTTGGTTAATAGCTTGACACTATTAAACTATTGTGAGAGGGTACTGCTCAAAAATATGTTGCTTTCAGACTACTGAAGGAAGGACACCTGAGTAGAACTTAGTGTTAATTTTAAAGTAGCATACATATGTCCATCACAGGCAAATTATAAATATGGAACCTACAAAAATTTTTAGAAGTCATCCATTTAAACATTAGAGCTCTGAGTACTGAAACTGATAATAGACTTCATAAGCTATTTCAAATTATTGTATTTGTTTTTAAGTGAAACAAATTCTGCATTATTTTTGCGTTGGAAGGCAGATAAAATGTTTTTAGAGTAACTTAATGAAATATTCTAATTTTTTCCAGCGCATCTGGGGGAGGTGGTGTAGCCATTGACAACAAAATAGAACAAGCAATGGTAAGTAAAAATTTATAGTCCTCTCATTTCATAGACTGTTGGTTGTATGAAACACTGTGTTTATCAGTTCTCACTAGCAGATGCCTAATTACTTCAAAGTTAGCCAGAGTATATTTTTTGATGATAAGTTTCATAGTTGCCTAGACCATTGAAAACTTTTAGTCCAGAGGCACCATTTGAATAAATAGTTACCCCATTTGAATGTGTCACATTTCGTGCATTGCCATTGACAAAGGGCTGTTGGAGGAGCCATTCGTGGTGAAAGTAGTATGTTCTCAGCAGAGTATCAGCGTCCTCTGGTCATTATAGGTGCTGTCTCACTGAGCTCTGATAATTAGGGTTCTTTCCGGTTCTGACTTCTATTGCTATCCGTTTTTTTGTTCCCTTAAAAATACTTTGTTTATGTTATATAAAATTTGATTTAAGGTTATTTAAGGTATAGGTAAGCTCTAAAGAAGGACTTTCAGTCTCAAGCTATGAGAAAAAAGAAGTCAGACTTTAAAGCTGAAAGTTACAGGTCATTTTATCTCCAAAATTGGGCTACGACTAGTTTCATTACCAGGCAGCCTTCCACTGGAGTATTACAATTTCATTGCCATGTTCTCTTGTTATAACATCTGTGAATGTTCTTTTGAGCTTATATTATTTTTAACTCTAAGTTTAAACTTCTTTAGACTGTGCTACTGCCCAGGCTGGTCTCAAACTTTTGATTCCTCCAACTGCCACCTCACCCTCTCAAGTAGCTAGGATTACAGGCATCCACTACTAAGTCTAGAGCTAATTCTAAGTTTATAATTGATCAATTAGGGAGGAAATATTTTCGGGAAATCATTTTATTTATTTTTTTAAGCTGTTTTTCTTTCCACTGTTTATTAATGTACCAAATATACAAAACCAAAAGAAAAAGAAATGGGAAAACGTTTTAAACTTTGAAAATTCTGAGCTTGCTGCTATAGGTGGAAACTAGATTTTTTCCCCACCCATCTCCAGCAGGAAACATTAAAAACAAGAGCAAAAAATGTAATGTAAGCAAAGGCAACAAGTGGGCTGGAACCAAGTAGCTCAGCCTTTCCCTTTCCTTCACTTTGACATTCCTAATTTTGTTTTTCACAGGATCTGGTGAAAAGCCATTTGATGTATGCAGTAAGAGAAGAAGTGGAAGTTCTAAAGGAACAAATAAAAGAATTAGTTGAAAGAAACTCTTTACTTGAACGAGAAAACGCACTGTTAAAATCTCTTTCAAACAATGATCAATTATCCCAACTCCCAGCCCAACAGGCCAATACTGGCAGCACTTCCCAACAGCAAGCAGCGACAGCACAGCCTCTGCAGCCAGCGCAGCCGCAGCAGCAGCCGAATGTCTCCTCCGCATAAAGCTTTCTCAAGCCTCGTTAAGGACAACACCAACAGCAATCTACCCTTGTGTGCCACTGCTGTTCTTTTCCTCTACTTTATACAAAAGCAAGTAGCCACGCTTCGGTTGTGTGTTTGGCCTTTTCAGTATTAGACAATCATTCTACAAGAGCTTTTCCTCTTAAGATGGCATGCAGCACTGTTGACGTCCAGTTCTGTGTCATCAGTACACAAGGAGAATAATAGAGGGGGTTTACTAAAGCAAGCAAAGTCTGCATTTTACCTGGTGCACATGAGTGGGGTCTATAAGCATTTTGGTGGCTCTCCCATGTTTCCTATTACCCATGGATTTACCTTGAGCCTTCATCATATTATAAATAACAGTTCATCTAAAGAGCCACTTTTCTTTCAGTATCAGTAACATTTGCCTACATAAGTTTTCATTTATTTGTGTTTTATTTATTACAGGGCTGCTATTTTCATAATGTACATGAACAATGTCACAGAACTTTTCTTAATTTCTTTGGACAATTATAAGTATCAGTAAAGGAATTAAAAGACAGGATTGCGTTTAATAGATAAAACGTTTAGGCAATAAACAAAAGAATCCTGGCATATTTCTAACACTAATGGCAATTTACGTTTGGTATTTATTTTCAGTAGTAAAGACCCAGCTTGAATGTAAATTTTGTATAGTGTAAGTACGAAGAACATAGTGCAACTGTACAGGTAGTCACCAGTTATTGTGATATAATAAATAATTGGGCTATTTTGATGAAGAAAATTTTGTTCATTTGTTTCTACTTTCTAATAGAGAAATTGCCATGATTCCTCTGCTTTTCAACATTTCGTATGACTTTTTTTTCCAGGTGGGAATAAAAAGCTGTGAAATTGTTCAACCTACTTTGTAACCAAAGAAGCAAAGCTGTGTAATGGAGTTTTGGGTTTTTTGTTTTTTTTTTTTTAATATATATAATGCACATTCTTTATGTATTTTTATTTAGTGTTTTTCTTGGTCACACTTTTCTTTGCTGTCTAGCATGATCTGCATGACCTATAATCTTTGAACCACTTTCGTACCTCATGTTTTTATCCAGCACTCTTATTGTAATATGTACTAGTCTGTGAACAATGTCAAATAAAAAGGAACGAACAGGTAGTGTGGTGGAGCTGAGCTAGTGTACAATACACTAGTTGTACAAAAACAAAAATGAAGTGAGCCATCTTTTGTTCATTTAAAATGGTGTTTTGAATTTCGTATGCAGAAAACGTTTTGTTACATTGCAGATTTTAATGTATTTAATAAATGCAACATGCAGATTAAGTGCAGTGTATACTGAGTATTTAAATTAAAATGTACATTTCATAAATACAGTTTCAAGAGAAAGCATCATTTTGTGTATACTAACACATTAAGTGTATGTCAGAAATTGATGTATAAATATATTTTAACACATTTTCTGAAATTAAACTGCAGTTTTGTTGAAATATTTGGCTCTATATGTGTTCAAAATTTGACTAGATTTGTATTTTCACAGTTCAAAATATTCCGAAAACAAAAAACTATGTTATTAATGACAGTGATAGTCCTTAAATTTTCAAAGTAAAATAATTTAAAGAATGCAAGAATGGTGAGCAATATTTATACTCAATATTCATATATGTGAATGATATAAGTAGGAAATCCTTGTCTACCAAAACTTTTACTTGAATTCAGAAAGGTGCCTGTAGAATTAACATGCGCTATATCTGTAGCCAGCTAGCTAATCAAGAGTTATGAGAAATAGTAATTGCCTCTTCATGTAAAAGAGGGGGTAAGTTGTTCTTTATATTTTTGAAGTAAAAACTTAAATCAGATTAATCATAAAACAGAAGACATAAAATTGAGTTGTACATGGGATTACCAAATATTTTATATGCTAGTTATGCTATAGAATATATTGTTCAGTGAACAAAATTTTAATAACATTAGAAATATTTAAAGGAACTAAATATACAGCATAGGCTAAAAGGATGTGGTTTGACAATTCTGGAGCCACCATAGGCAAGACCGAATGTGAAACTTTGCTGGTGGAATGATGTAATAGCAGCTTGCTAGGCATGCCTTTCTAGTCCTGCCAGTGTGATACTGGATACAGGCAAAGGAAAACTGGTATTAGAAAAGGGGTTGCAAGACTCCATGGTAGAATATTCCCCATATTCTCACAAGGCCCTGGGTTTCACTCTCAACAGCAAAAAGGGTGGTATAATTCTGTGAAAACAAGAGAGGTTTTGAGTCTGGGGATAGAAAAACACTTCATAAATGTAATACTCACCAAGAAAGAGATTAATACTGGTCGAGCTTTAAAATGATAACTAATAATAATTACTATTACATATTTTCAAAACAAAATGAGAGAAAGTAGGTAAAAGAATGGTTTCTAAGAGTTCAATGTGTAGTAACCTAAGAGATGCAACTTAGTTATTTTTAACAAATAGTTACATGTCTTTTAGATAGCAGGGCTTAATGTATTAAGGCAGGTTTTCCTGTGTTCTCCAGAAAGTAATTTGGCAATATATATTAAAGCCTTAACTATTAATAAACTTTTAGGTTTAATTAATGACACGAAGCTCATGGTGCAGTGTTCCAAAAATGCAGTTAATTGTGCTTGTTCTCTGCTTATCCTCTCCTTACCCTAGAATTCAGACACCCCCTATCTACCATCCTGTGCTACACACACACACACACACACACACACACACACACACACACACACACACACACGTGTAAAGAAGTACTTACATCAAAAACTAGTCCCATGAGGCACACCTAGTACTCCAAAGCCAGGAGCAAACATAAAGGTGGAAAAGCTGTTATGTTTATATTTGGAAATGTCAAGCATTCCCCCAATTGGTTAGTTCTTTCAGGATCTTAATTTCCATTTTATCTTGGAGCCATAGGGTCTGTTGCTTCAAATAGAATATTAATTTGGGGGACACAGTCTTAAATGTCATCTAATTTTCTCAGTATAATTCCTATAGCCCAAGGTGCTACATAAGCTTGCTGTTGGTTTAATTGAGCCAACCAGAAAGTTATAAATAGATAGTTATTACACTGCAATTGTGTATAATTTCTAAACCTAGGTTTCCCCAAAGAAAATTCATTTAGGTAGTTCCAGTATATGTCATATGTATATATTTTTTGTACTGGGAATCTCACTCAGCACCTTGCGCTTGCCAGGCAAGCACTTGTGCTGCTGAGCTATATCCCCAGCAATATATGTAATATTTACAGCTTGCCACCCCCCAAAAAATAAAAATGTAAGGAGTTGGGAGTGTTAAGCATTTGGTCACTTTAAAATTAAATGAAGCCCAGTGGCAAGTTCTTCATGGCATGACTAAATTCTCTTCAGGAATCCTGTTACAGTGACAAAGTCCAGTTCTTGAGATAGGCAGTTTATGGATATAAGACAAGCTAACTAATGCAATGCAGTAGGAAATACATACAATCAAAGATAGCTTTGTTGGGTAGCTATCTGAAAAGGTGACATCTGTGTTTTGAAGGTTATAAGGAGGAGCTGAGGATATAGCTCAGCAGCATAAATTGCCTCTGATAAGCACAGTGTCCTGAGTTCGATTCCCAGTACCAAAAACAAAACAAAACAAAGTTGTAACTAACCAACTGGAAGAGCATTTCAGGTACAAAGAAAACAGCACTAGAAGATAAAGGAGGGCGTAAACAAGGCTCATTAAGACAGCCACAGAATTACACGGGCGTACAGACAATGACTGCACCACCTCATAAGGCAGTGATTTGTATTAAGTAACGGGATGTGCTCAATTGCAGTGACAGACAGGAAATCTATTGGAGGGCCGAAACTGGAAAGAAGTGATTTGGCTGGATGCCGATACTCCAGAAGAGACAAAGTTAGGCAATTTTGTGAAGCATGTGAAGTTTTTCTTGGGTCTTTCTGTACCAGTTTCCAATAAGTACTTCATTTTCCATATCAGATACCCTGCTTGAAAAATCAAAGAAGCCCAACTCTCATACTTGAACGTTTGAGTTGCCTTTTATGTCTCACAGCCATGTATCTGAAATTGAAAATCTTTTGTTTCTTGTTAAAGGAATTACAAGAATTGAACAACAGGATGGAGGAACTCAAGGAGCCTTGGTCACTTTATACCTCTGTAAATTCAGCCCTAAAAGTAAAGTTACATTTAATTCTTTTATATTGACTACAATTACCATGATTCTAAAGGTTTTCCTAAAAGCTATTCCTTGCTCCCTGGAAAGGGTAATACGGGTACTGGCCCCACTGTCAGGAATAGTTTGTACTCAGCTTCAGCTTTTTATTCTTTGACGTAAGTTGATCCAGCAGCTTCTTCCTTCCGAATATAGTCTGCTTATGCAAAAGTGGACCTTTTCTCCTACTTCATACCTCAAGCTTCCTAATAATCTATTTTCTAGCAATACTAATTGTTCATTATTTTGTGGTTTATGTTTGTACCTATTTACCCCATTAGGAAATTCCAGCATACATCCCTGTCTCATATTTCTATATTAGGGCACAGAATGTCTACACCAAAATCTTTTTAAATGCATGCATTCCCTCTGTACAAGGGCTATGTAACCATTTTCCTGTGGGGTAAAATTGCTATGATGTGCTGTGTGCAGAGATGAAAATGCTAAAGGGAAGCGCTGTACAAGAAGTTGGGCAGTTTGGGGAATTTCCCCGCTGCCTGCTGTCACAGAACTAGACGAAGTTTGCAAACTAAGATGCTGCGTCCAGAAGCCATAGTTACCCCTTTGAAAGAGGGAAGGAAAAGTGTGCTGACTTAGAAAAATAACTGAATTTTAAGAGGCAAATGCCACAATTCAGCTTGCCCATGAAAAAAGTTGATGTCATTTTTTTTATTTCACTCACATACCTGCAGTATTTTCATGTAACAACTGTAAAATACTCAGGCTCACTACAAAATTTTTCCATATCACATTTCTTGCTGTCATTTCACAGGCAAGCAATGCATCTGTAGATGGATCAAACCTGAGGAAGTCCACAGACATTTTCCTACGCTATGGCACGTGTAACATCAGGTCAGGGACTAGTTCCAGTTTTCTTACTAAAATATAAAACATACAAATATATATGACTTGATCAGGTGTCAGACTATACAGAATAATAAAACCCCAAAAGAAGTCTTGGAGTAATTCAGGTTTGTTTTTTATTTTATAGAAATATTGTTGAAATGCAATTCTATGTAAGTCTAGATGCTGTGCCCTGTGCTATATCTCTTAGGGGACAGAAAGGTGACTAGGGTATGATTGTGCTCTCCAGGAGTTCCCAGTTCAGTGTCACAGCAAAAACTGAAGCGCCATATTTTTTATTAAGAGTAAATGTCGTTTGGGGGCCTCATAGCATTTGTTAAAGGAAAGGTTCATATAAACCAACAGTAATACTGCTGTGTCATGTGCAACTTTTTGCCATTGTCAGAAACAACTTTAAATCTCCAAAAAGCTTTAACATGAATAACATTTTTAGAAATGGGGGAACTGGCAAAAGGTTTCCCACCTTTACCTTGACCTGTTAAGGTGTCCCCTAAAAAAGAGAAACTAATCTGAGAGAAAAGTTTACACATTTTTTCTTGCTCTTAAGTTTATAGAGCATGGAACTGATTTGAACCTGAAGTAGGGTTTGTGTGTTGTAAGTTCTATTGTATTATAACACATTCGTCTTATAAAATCAGCTGCCACTCAGCGAGCCAAGAATCACTCAGGTGCCTGATGCCAAAAATCTCACAGAAGCGAGAAATATTGAGTAATGATAAATGTGACATTTCAAATCAGTGGAGAAAGAATTAGTCAACAGATAGTATTATAGTAATAGTATTGAGAGAGCATATAATTTAAGAAAAAATAAGTTTAGATCTCTTAAAATTAACTCCAGCTAAATTAGCAGGGAATCATCTACTTTAGGGTCAGATACTCCTTTTAGAAATTGAAAACTGTGAGTGCTTTCATAAGCAAAAGTTTTACAAATAAGAGACGCTGAACTTTTGCAAAATAAGGAAACCGTGAAAACCCAAGAAACTCAGATCTAATTAGCAAAACAATTAAGATATACAGGTATATACTCATCTATATATCTATATGTAGAGATAGCATAAGCAGGCAAGTATGTGGGAAACCAGTAATCTCACATTTTGGTGAGTGCAAAAGTTGGCATTGCCACTTTTAAAAGCAATTGGGTAACACCCATTAAAATTTTAAATTCATATACTTGTGACCCAACAATTCCAATTTTTAATATATACCCTTAAGAAACACGTGGGTAGCTTCTATAATGTCATTTGTACCTTTGCTCGTTACAATATAAAATTGGAAAAACCAAAATTACTCATCAAAAACCTGGAATGTGGTATACATTATATTAAGTATCAGTGAAAACAGGTGTGTCCTACATGTACAGAAATGGAAAGATGTTGGGCTGTGGATGTAGCTCAGTAGTACAGCACCTGCCTGGCAAGTGCAAAGTCCTGAGTTCAATTCCTGGTACCTAGTGGACAGGCGTAGGATACAATGTCAGGTTTGTTAAAAGGCTCGGGGGAAAATTGAAGGGCAGTACATGTAATACATATACCATTGATGTTAAATATGTGCCACACACACACAAATACTGTATAATAGACTTCTACAAGTACATATTCATGTACTCTATAAATATAGAAAGTCTGAAAGATACTAACCAAACTGTTAACAGTAGTTTGGTGGTATGCATTAGCTTTAAATGTAATGTTTGATGTTTTTGAATATGCATTCATGTATTGTTTGTGTAATGCCAAATTAATAAATTAGAAATAAAATAAAATAGAAAATGTTTTCTTCTCGTCTGCTACTAATATTCCCATGGTGGCCTGGGTATCACCATCTTCTCCACTGCCCGGGAGTGTTTTCCTCTGTCTCCCCTGTTCTACTTCACCATTTCTTCTGGCTTCTTCAGCTTCAGTCAATTGTTGCTAAGTAACATTTTCACCTAACTGAAGATGGTTCCCTCCACTTGCTGCTTTAGCGCCCTCCTCTTGCTGTCCACTTCTTCCCCTTCCATTCACTGCTCATCTCAGCGCAGAATGACTGTGGCTATCACTGCAGCACTGAGGTATTCTTTTCAAGATCGCCAGGGATCACTGCGGCTAATTCTGTTCCATTCATTTTAGTTAATTATACTGAACTCTTGGACATAATTTCTGTTACACTATAATTATTGCAGGAAATGGTAGCACATTTTGGCTTTTTTAATTCTTTAGGACTTTCTCTTGTAACAAGTACATAGCTAGATTTTTTCTTTTTAACCTAATGTCTTTTAGTAGATGAATTTAACCTATTTTCATTTATTATGATTGGCGTATTTGAATATATTTCTGCCATCTGTTTTGTGTGCTCCCCTCAGAGTGTCCCCATCCTGCCTTTCTCCAGCCTTTTCAACTGTCCGTTCCCTTTTTTTTTTTTTTTTTCCGGGACCGGGGATCGAACTCAGGGCCGTAGTGCTTAGCGGCAAGCACTTAGCCCACTGAGCTGTACCTCCAGCCCTTCTCCAGCCTTTTCACCTGACTGTTCTACTCGTCTCTCTCTCCCCCACCCCCGGTTAGGACTGAGAAGTCTGCATAGCATGTCCACCCGTCCAGGGGCTACTTTGTAATTCTTTTGTCATTAACGTGTAAAAATTTAAATCAGGCTGGGTGTGGTGGCACACACCTGTAATCCCAGCACTTGGGAGGCTTGAGGAAGGAGGCTGTGAGTTCAAGGCCAGCCTAGACTACATCGCAAGACCAGCTCAAAGAAAAAGTTTAATCATATGCAAAAGTAAACAGTCTAATGAACTCCTGTCTACCTATCACTCAGTTTAAACAATTATCTTTAGGTGGCCAATTGTGTATTATTTGCTCTCCCACCCATGATCCTATGGATTATTTTGAAGGGAACCCAAGATACTATAGGCTTCATATGTATTTCAGCATATATCTCAAAAGATAAAGGTTCTTTTAAAAAATAAATAACCATAGTACCTACTTCAAAAATAACTCAGTATCATAAAAAAAAGTCAATGTCCACATGATCCTGCTTTTCATAAATTTTATAGCGTATTTGTTTGTACCTGATCAAAACAAGGGTCAGATGCTCCAGGTGGTTGGCATGCCTCCAAACCTCTTGGCCCAGGGTTCCCCCCTCCTGTTTTTCTGAAATTCTTTTATGAATCTTGGATGTCCTGTTGCTTTCCCCCAAGTCTCTTTTTCTGATTGCATTCCTATAGATACTATGTCCCTGTATGTCCTATAATTTAGATCTAGAAGTTAAATCAGATTCAGGCTCATAGAGTGTCAAGATTAAATCCTGAGCGGTACTATATACTGGTCACGGAACATCAGGTTACCTCTATTTTGTCACACTGGCAGCATGGACAATCACCCTCTACACCCAGTAGCCCATTCTGTTATTCTTTTGTATGCATTAGTGAAACACTTCTCTAAACAGGAACCCACCCTTGTCAACTGTTCACTTACCTAGTGATATAGTTCACATAAGAAAGGCAGAGACCTTTCTTAACTTCCAGTTTTCAAAATAATGAATTGAGTAGCTATAGTGGGTTAAAAATAAATATGGAATGGTTGTGGGATATTTTACTCTGGAAAGAGGAAGAGAACAATGAGGTGTGTTAATTTAAGATACTAAACTTTAGGTGTTTGTAAGGAGACACCAAATGTGTTCTAAAAAAGCCGTCAGAGGAAATGACCTGAGGACATGTTTGTGTACTGCTGAGTGGGGAAGTAACTTTTAAGTCAGGAGTACCTTTAGAGGATGGATAGGGGACCCCTGTCTGAGCAGAGTTGGGACTAGTTCAAAAGAACATTCTGCAGCCAAAAGAAAAAGCAAGTCGTTTGGAGGATCCAGAGATTGAGCTCCACACACAAAGGAGCAGTGCTGGGCGTGGTGGCGCACGCCTGTAATCCCAACACTCAGGAGGCTGAGGCAGGAGGATCGTTGCAAGTTCCAGACCAGCCTGGGCTATAAAGAGCTCAGCGCCAGCCTGAACTGCGTAAGACGGAAAAAGGGGGGGGGGGTGAACTTTTGTGCTCTCACGTTCTGCCATACGGTGATTGGATATACTTCCTCACAAGTCCACAAACAAGAAAGGTGACTGAAAAAGGCTGCGTGGTGGGTAACCATTCGCATATACAGCGTTACTTCTAAGCAAGGCAACACTTGCTTGGCAGCGCTTGCGTCCACGTGTTCTATCGACTGTGTGAACTGTGTCTTGATTCTCCATACGGCCAGTTTATCATCTTTTTGATCTTTTCCTGGGCACAAGGAAGGGTTTCGGTGTTGGTGCGTTACTTAGGAACTAAAAGGTAGTTGGCACTAGACGCCGTGTCCGGGGGCCCCTTCTACTAACCGTCTCTTTCATCCACCTTTCTCCCGCCAACGCTGTATTGTTTCCTTTTCTTTTCCGTCCACATCCCATTCTGCCCCCAGCGGCCTATTCTCGCTAAAGCACTCACTGAGAAAAACGGGGAAGGAGTCACTTGGCACAAATACGGCCCTTTTAAAATGGCACTCGTGAAGACTGCCCGTCCTGTTTTCTAGAGATTGTGAGCAAGCGGAGACGACAGTGGTCGCGAAAACCTGGGCAGCGCCTGGCTCCCGGCGACCTCGACTTCCAAACCTGTGACTCTGGGCTTTTGCACTGACCGCAGCTTCCCGCACCGGTCCCAGGTGAGCAGTAGGTAACGGCGGTGAGGACTGCTGACTCACCTGGGAATGAAGTTTCCCGGAGGCTTTCGCTAGTCAGATAATCGAACCCTGGGAGGAAAAAACTGGTTTAAATAAGCGTCTACCCTCAGATACTCTAGAATGGCTGCCGAGGCTAGGAAGGCGCAGGGGAAGGAAAGAAAGGGTGTCAGCGCTCTGGGACCTACATAAGAAGGTACAGTGAACAGCCTGGGAAAACCGGGGCAGGAAGGTGCCCATACCTAGAAGCACAAGTTGAGGGCTATAAAAGAGACTGGGAGGACATTCAACCCAGATCCCGTTCCAAACCCTCCGGAAGAGCAGGAGGTCTACTTTATATTCACCAGTGTATTGTCTGGTAAGAGTGAGGTTTCACACCTTTCTTACACACTTTGTACTTGAGTTTTCTGGTCAGTCAGTGGAGCCTGAGATAGTCAAATCACAGACTTGTTTCTTGTAGCTATGTTTCATAGCTCTTGTTTCCCGCCTGCTTGTCCTCTAGCCAGAGGCCTGGAAAGATAGTCTTTCCGGGCCTCTGCTTAGAGCCAGGCTCTTTATCCTTATTAGTGTTTGAACAGAGGATCTGGGAAAATGTTATGCTCTGGAAATAGCAACTGGTAATTCAGGTCAGATAGATAAGTTCAGCCACCTTCTCCAAGTAGAAGCATAACCAGATTTTTAGCACTTTTGACAAAAATCTCTCATCCCTCTCCATCTCTTTAGAACCTCACAACTACCCTAGTAAGGCTCGGGAAAGCACATATTTGTTCATTTGATAGGTATAGAAACAGGCTCAGAGAATCCAGAGAGTTTATGATCGGCCCAAGATCACAGACCTGATTAGTGTTAGAACTGGATTCCAGGCCAAGAGAATCCACGTTTTTCCCCCCGTTTAAATTTAAATGAGATCATTTAGTTAGAGGTCACAGAACGTTTTTGGAACAAATTATCTTGAAAGTACCTGGTTTATTCCTATTCATTGCTTCTTCGATTTAATTTCATTTAGGTGCTTCTATTTAAGAGATGGGCATGTGGGATCGGCAGGATGAGAATGGCACAGGACAGTTACGGTCCTTCAAAGAAGGAAAGTCGGTCTTCCTCCGCACAGACTTCAATCGGTTACCTGAAATCAGTGCAGGGGGCAGGTGCTGACTGTCTGTTAGCAATGTGTATTTCCTTAACAAGTAGCACATGTTAATTGAAAAAATTATACTATAGTTTTGTTTTGTGTTTTGCCTTTTGAAGCAGGGTCTAGCTGTGCAATTCAGGCTGGCCCTGAACTCACTTTCGTCTTTGTTTTGTTTTTTTTTTGTTTTTTGAGACGATCTTGGTAGGCAGTTCAGGCTGGCCTTGAGCTCATTTTGTAGCCCAAGCTGGCCTTGAACTCACAAAGATCCTTCTGCCTCCGCCTCCCAAGTGCTAGGATTATAGGCGTGAGCCACCGCACCTGGCCCTTTGTACCCCAGGCTGGTTTCGAACTTGAAGCAATCCTCTTGCCTCAGCTTCCCAAGCAATGGGATTATATAATGAAGTTTTTTAAAAGCAAAATCTTGCACTGGGAGTACGCCTCAGTTGTAGAACACTCACCTGTCATGTGTGAGGCCCTGGATTTGACTATCAGCATAGCAAAGAAAAAAAAATTAAAGCAGTACCTCCCTCATTCATCCTCAAGCCCGTTCTGCAGAGTTAATTCCTTCTAATTAATAGTTTTTTCTGTATTATAATTAAAATCTACACATTTTATTTTTTACTAAACATAAATGGATCACACTAAGTATATTTGTGATGGCTTATATCTAGATGTCCCCTCAAAGCTTTACTCACTCATATGTGGGGCTTTTCAGAGGTGGGGACTGGATTTAGGATGCATGATGCTGGGATTAAGGATGGCCCACCCTGTGTATGAGAGCTACCTGCCCCAAGGGTTTTCTAAAAAATATATAATTAGAGCAGAAATTGAAATTCTAGTGAATTTAAAAACCCAGAGTCCCTTTATTTTCAAATATATTGATATTCTAATGATAAGATGTCAATGAGCTGAACTTCTTTAACTTCTGTGTTTTGGGTCCCTCTATTCCAGCGAGCTAAACAGCACATCCAGAGGAAAGAGCAAATGGGAAAAAACGCTGAAATGATTAGACTCTGAGTGCTCCAAGGACACTAAGAAGGAGAAACATTTTAAATGTTCTTTTAATATATTTTAATACATTTTACTGAGGCAAAATTTGCACACTAAAACTATTTTAAATTAACAATTTGATGAGTTTTGACAAATGTACATAGCCATGTAACCACAACCACAGCCAAGGTGAAAAACCATTTCTGTCTTATCAAATAGTTTCTTTGGCCCTAGGCTGTCCGATTTGTTTGTTTTGTACTTTAGATTCTCCTATTCTCAAATCTCATATAAATGGACTCATGCAGAATTAATCCTTTGGACCTGGCTTCCTTTGCTCAGTGCATTTTTTTATGTGTGTGAAATACATACAAGTTGTATGTATCAGTAATTCATTTCTTTTTTTTTTTTGGTCTTTTTGAGGCAGGGTCTCCTTATGCAGTTCAGACTGGCCTTGAGCTCACTTTGTAGCCCAGGCAGGTCTTGAATTCACAATGATCCTCCTGCCTCAGCCTCCTGAATGCTGGGGTTACAGGCATATGCCACCATGCCTGGCTTCATTTGTTGTATTGTTGAGCAGTATTGCATGGTATAGTTGTACAACAGTTTACCCGCTAGTGTTGAGTATTTGAATTTTTTCTAGTTTGGTGCTACTATAAATAAAATTACATGGAAATTTTTGCACAACTCTTTGTGTGGAGATAGTGTTTTCATTTCTCTCGCATAAATACCTATTACTGGTTCATAGGTAAATTTATAATTAACAGAATGATTTCCAAAATGTTTCATCTTCTATACTCCCACTGAGAATTCCAGTTGTTCCACATCCTTGCTAGAACTTTGGCATTGACATTCTTTTGTTTTAGATGTCAAAGGTGTGCATAGTATTATCTTGTGATTTTAATTTGCATTTTCCTTATAAATACTGACATTGAGCATTTTGTGAAGTATCTATTGAAATATTTGGCTCATTTTTTATTAAGTTGCTTGATTTCTTGTTAACAAATTATTAAATGTCTTTACATATATGCTGCATAAAGTTCTTAGATATAGATATTGTAAATACTTTTTCATAATCTGGGACTCAGCATTCAAAGCAGAAAGTGTTCATATAATGCAGTCCAATTTATCAACTTTTTCTTTTATGCTATGTTTCCGTCTTACTAGAATACAGGTTCTCAGAGTAGGTGTTGACGACCTTCCTGCGACTCCAGCACAAAATTCATAAGAGGGAGAAAGTGATAAGGGTCAGAAATTAATGCAGCAGGGACTAAGAAAACAATACAAGCAGTCAGTGAATCAAAGAGCTGGTCCCTGGAATGATAAATAAAACTGACAAACCCTTATCCATCTTATCAAAGGAAGAAAGAAAAGATGCAAATCCATGCGATTAGGGATGAAAAGGGTGAGACCACAATGGACCCTGAAAATAATCTGGAAGGCAGTCAACACCTACTCTGAGAACCAGTATTCTAATAAGATGGAAGCACAAGAAAAGGACAGATTCCTAGAGGCACAGAAATTACCAAAGCTGAATCAAGAGATATAAACATTCTAAATATCAGTTAATAAAATTGAAGATGTAATTAAAAACCTACCAACAAAGAAAAGTCCAGGGCTAGGGATATAGCTCAGTGGCACAAGCGCCTGCCTGGCAAGCTCAAGGGCCTGAGTTCAATCCCTGGTACCACAAAAAAACAGAAAAAAAAAAAAAAAAAAAGAAAAGTCCAGGCCCTGATGGATTCACTGATGAATTCTTTAAGAAATTTAGAGAAGACCTAACGCCACTACTTCTCAAAGCTTTTAATGAAATTGAGAGGGAATCAGTACTCCCAAATTCATTCCTGGAAGCAAGCATTACCCTAATTCCAAAACAGGAGAATGATCCAACCAAAAAAGAGAACTATAGGCCAGTCTTCCTAATGAACACAGATGCAAACATCCTCAATAGACTACTGGCAAACAGAAGGCAGCAAATTATCAAGATTATACACCATGTTTTTTGTTTTTGTTTTTGTTTTTGTTTTTGCGTTACTGGGGATCGAACTCAGGACCCTGCGCTTGCTAGGCAAGCTCTTATTCCACTGAGCTGTATCCCCAGCCAAGATTATACACCATGACCAAGTGGGATTCATCCCAGGGACGCAGGGATACAGGGATGGTTTGATATATGCAAATAAATAAATTAATAAACTACATTAACACAACCAACTACAAAAACCATTTGATCATCTCAGTAGATGCAGACAAATCATTTGACAAAGTCCAACACACATTCATGATATAAAAACCTCACAGAAAATTGGAGTAGTCTTTATCTTAATCTGATAAAAGCCACATATGAAAAAGACAACAGCCAACATCACACCAATTGGACAAAAATTGAAAGCTTTCACTCTAGAATTTGGAATAAGGCAAAGATGTCCATTATCACTACTCTTATTCAGTATGGCTCTGGAAACTTTAGGCAGAGAAATTAGACAAGAGAATGAAATAAAGGACTAATGATAGGAAAGGAGGAAGTTAGATTATCATTATTTGCAGATGACATGATATTCTACACAGAAGATCCCAAATGTGCCACCAAAAGACTACTAAATTTAGTAACCAAATTCAGTAGTGTAGCTGGATGCAAAGTCAACACTCAAAAATCAATAGCTTTCCTATACATAAATAACAAACGTACTGAGAGAAATTAGGGGAACAACATCTTTCACAATAGCATCAAAAAAAAAAAAATCCCTAGGAATCAATCTAACAAAGGAAGTAAAAGGCCTCTATATTGAATACTATAGTGCTCTGAGAAAGGAAATTAAAGAATATATCAGAAAATGGAAAGATATCCCTTGTTCTTGGGTAAGAAGAACCAATATATTGAAAATGGCCAAAAATTCAAAATTGTTATACAGATTTAATGCAGTCCAAATCAAAACTCTAATAACGGTATATCTCACAGAATTAGAGAAAAAATTCTTAAAATTCATCTGGAACCAGAAGAGAGTAGAAGAGCAAAAGCAATTCTGGACAACAAAGGCAAGGCAGGGAACATCACAATCCCTGACTCAAAACTGTACTTCAAAGCTACTGTAATAAAAACAGCATGGTCCTAGCAAGAAAACAGATCTGAGGATTAGTTGAACAGATTAGAAGATGCAGAAACAACTCCAGAAATATTCAGCCACCTTATGTTTGAAAAAGAGCCCAAACATCTTCACTGAAAGAAAGATGATCTCTTTAATAAATGGTGCTGGAAAAACTGGCTCTCTATGTGCTGAGGACCAAAACTAGACCCATATCTTTCACCATGCACTAAATTAAAATCAAAATCAATCAAAGATCTAACTATTAAACCAGGAACACTAAATTTTTTAGAAGATAGAATAGGTAGAATTCTTGAAGATATTGGTATAGTTGAAGACTTTATGAACAAAACCCAGACTGTAAGGGAAATATTACAAAGAATCAACAACTGAAATCTCATCTTTTTAAAAAGGTTTTGCACAACAATGCAAACTATCAACAAAGTAAAGAGGCAACCTACAGCGTGTGGGGGGGGGGGGATTTGCCAGCTGTTCCTCAGACAAAGGACTAATATTTAGAATATATAAAGAACACACACAAAAAAATCAGACTCCCCTTGAAATTTAAAGACCCAATACAAAAATGGGTATCTGAAATAGAGACTTCCCAGATGAAGAAGTAGAAACGATGAACATATGAAAAAATGTTCAACATCACTGGTCATTTGAGAGATACAAATTAAAACAATGCTGAAATTCCAGAAGGAAGAGCTATTATCAAGAAATCAACCAATAACAAATGCTGACAAGGCTAGGGGAGAAAAGGAACAATTCTCCACTGTTGGTAGGAGTGTAGACTGGTGTAATCACTATGGAAGTCAGTGTGAAATCAGTTCCTCAAAACAACTAAAACTAGAGGTTACATTCAACTCAGCTATTCCCCTTCTTGGTATATTCCTAAAAGAATTAAAAGCACCATGCCCAGCACGGCGATGGGGCGGAGTCTGGTGGTCTGCTGGGGGCAAACCCTTGGACTCGACTAGGCCCCAGGCAGAACCACCCCAGGGCGGAGACCAGTGGTCTGTTTGGGTGACCCTGAGGACTCAGCTGGACCTCCAGAAGTGATGTATCAAGGAGAAGCCTGGTGGTTTGCTGGGTAACCCCGCCGACTAGACTGGACCCCCGATGGCCTTGAGGGCTTGTCAGTGGGAGCTTGACCATAGTTAACCTGGTTTCCTGCCTAACTACTGTCTTTGAGAATGGGTGCTTTTCCACCTCCTGCCATAGCAGTTTGTGTACACCCATATATATTACAGCATAATTTAAGCAGCCATGTCTCTCCCCAAGGTGAGAGCCCGAGGGAGTAAATAAACCCAAAAGTACAGTTACTATCAGAGGGAAGATGACTGACTGGGTGGTAGAACAATGCAGATGAGGATGGAGAAAATTGATTAATCGAATGAGCCATCATCTGTATAACTGATAAGAAATGTGAAGATAACATTATGTAATACAGCATCCAGTGCTAATTCCCTACTATCTTCTTTATAATTTGGTATTTCCTTCATTGTTTTTGTGTTAACTAATGCGAAGATAACATTAAGTAATAATATAGCATCCAGTGCTAATTCCCTACTATCTTCTCTGTAATTTTGTATTTCCTGTATTCTTTTTGTGTTATTCTGGTTTATATGTCTCCATTCTTTTGTCTTGGGGGAAAAGACCTGAGATGTGCTGTGTACATGATGTGCTAAAACATATGTTATAATGAAAGTCAATGAAATGGATGTAGGAAAACATTCCGGTCAGTAATAATGAAAAAAGAGCAAGAAATGATGTAAAAATTATCAAAGAGTACATAGCCAATTCTAAAGGAGCTTGAGAATCGTCTGCTTTAAAGAGGATGTTGAAGTAGAGGCTAATGGCATTAAAAATCTGTTAACTGAAATTATTACAAAAATTTTCCTAAACTGGAGAATTACACAGGTACCCAAAACAGGAGGCATTTAGAACCCCAAACACACACGACCAGAAAAGAATCTCTCCAAGATACATCATAGTCAACATGCCAGGCCAGGCGTGGTGGTGCACGCTATAATCCCAGCACTCAGGAGGCTGAGGCAGGAAGATCGTTGTGAGTTTGAGGCCAGCCTGGGCTACAAAATGAGCTCAAAGCCAGCCTGAACTGCATAGCAAGACCCTGTCTCAAAAAAAAAAAGGGGGGGGCTGGGGACAGAGCTCAGTGATAAGCGCCTGCCTAGCAAGTGCAGGGTCCTGAGTTCAAACCCCAATACCGCCAAAAAAAAAAAAAAAAAGCCAGACAGTGAGACAAAGGAAGCTATTAGAGCAAAGTACCAGTCACTGACAAGGTCAGGTCACCAGAAAAATAGCAGCCTTCTCAATAGAAACCTTAAAGACCAAGAGACTTTAGAATGAAGTATTTGCAAGTCCTCAAAAAAAAAATAATAGCCAACCTAGATTACTATATCCTGCAAGGCTATTCTTAAAAAATCAGAGGAGAAATAAAGATCATTTATAAAAGGGATAAAGTAAAGAAATTCATGACCAAGCCAGTATTGCACTGTACAATAAACACACAGCAGCACAACTTTGACAGTGTCTGCCAGACATGTGAGCTAGGATTTGTTCACATGTGCATATGTTCACAATACAAGGTCCATTCATATCTGTAAACGTTTGTAACATGGATATTCGTAATTTGAAGATTTATTGGGACTTTAATAACTAATTCAAAAATATACAGATCAACCAGACTTTTTTCTCTCTTTCTTCCTTTTTCTTTTTTCTTTTCCTTTTCTATTTTTCTTCTCTTCTTCTTCTCCTCCTCCCCCT